>CM033459.1:2550721-2908221 GCA_019425755.1 Amaranthus cruentus | reverse complement strand
AATCAGAAAAGATTATTAGATTTTTAATGGTGTGATTAACATATCAAATTATGTCAAATATAGGTTGTCTATTTTTGTGTCGCTGTCAACATTTGTAGATGTTTTTCTCAGTTATTTTATTTGTAATTATTATTTAAATTTATTATAAATTTTTTTTTATATTTATTTTTATTATTGTTATAATAATTAATTAATCACATAACAATAAATATTTTAAATAAATTACTAAAATGCCCTTAAATTCAATTTAATTATAAAATCAACCATTATTATTTCTAAACTAAATTTCTCAATAATAAATAAATTAAAATATAAATATAAAAATTTTTAGTAAAGAAAAATAAATTTTTATAATCGAAAAATAAATTTGATCACACGTTTAATAAATATACATTTAATAAATTAAATAATTAATAATTAATCACTCCTTTGGCCGAAACTTTTGATACGAAAATCACATTACAACAATATTTGTAGCATTAGAAACTAGACTTCAAGAGCTTTCCAACGACATATTATATGCCCAATTTTGACAATCGAGCGAGATATGACGATCATTTGAAGTTTATTTGTGCTGAAATTTGATATATGTTCATTCTTTTGATCATAACTTTTTATAGAAAAATCGTATTAGTGCAAGGTTTACGGCATTAGAAACTAGACTTCAAGAGCCTTCCAACGACATATTATATGCCCAATTTTGACAATCGAGCGAGAAATGGCGATTGTTTGAAGTTTATTTGTGCTGAAATTTGATACATGTTTATTCTTTTGATCATAACTTTTTATAGAAAAATCTTATTAGTGCAAGGTTTGCGGCATTAGAAACTAGACTTCAAGATCTTTCCAACGACATATTATATGCCCAATTTTGACAATCGAGCGAGAAATGACGACCGTTCAAAGTTTGCAGTAATTTCTAACGACCCAATCGCACAAAATGTGCGAGTCCACCATGGTACAATCGCACAAAATGTGCGATTCCACCATGGTACATTCGCACAAAATGTGCGAATGTACCATGGTGGAATCGCATTTTGTCGATTGACCATGTGACGCATTTGTGCGATTGACTCATGTGGACTGCGCATTTTGTGCGATTGGGTCGTTAGAAATTACGCAAACTTTGAACGTCCATTTCTCGCCGATTCAAATTGAGCATATAATATGTCGTTGGAAAGCTCTTGAAGTCTAGTTCAATGCCGCAAACATTGCACTAATACTTTTCTATAAAAGTTATGATCAAAAGAATGAACATGTATCAAATTTCAAGACAAATAAACTTCAAACAATCGCTATTTCTGTCGATTGTCAAAATTGGGCATATAAAATGTCGTTGAAAGTCTTGAAGTATAGTTTCTAATGCGCAAACCTGCACTAATATGATTTTCTTTAAAAAGTTATGATCAAGAATGAACATGTATCAAATTTCAAGACAAATAAACTTTAAACAATCGCATTTCTCGACGTTAATTGGACATATAATATATCATTGGAAAGATCTTGAAGTCTAGGTTATAATGCCTCAAATATTATAATTATACAATTGTTTTGTGATTAATTAATTATTATAACAATAATAAAAATTATAACAATATTATATTAAATTAATTAAAATTATTATAAACAAAAAAATTATTATAACATTATTAAATTATAAACAATAATATATTTCAAAACAAATAACAATAATAACAAATAAAAATAAAAATATTTATAAACAAATAATAACAATAACAAATAATAATAACATTTATATTAAATAAATAAAAAAAACAAAAATTTATAATAAAATTTAAATAACAATAACAAATAATAATAACATTTATAATAAATAAAATAAAAAAAGAAAAATCGTAAAAAAAAAAAAAACATAAAAAAAATTAGGGGTGGCGATTTTAGTAAAAGGGTGGCGACAAATAATAATGCCCTTTATTTATGGGTACAGCTCTTAGGACTGTACATAAAAATTAACAAATTCTTTTTATCATTAATAATTTTAAATATTTAAGAGAATCTATTCTAGAAATTTGAAAACAATTAATATTTTACATAATAATTTTAACTTCCCAAGAAATAATAAATGATTAAAAAATAAGGTATAATTAAATGTTTATGTTTCCAAAGCAAAAATAATATTCAATTATAAATTAAATACATGATTTTTTCTTATATACAACCCTTAGGGTTGTATCCTGTATATATCATTTCCCATTATTTATTAAGTAAAGTATTTGATAATAATGAAAATTTTCTGATAACTTAAAAAATATATAAGACTTGTTCCTCATGACTCATGAGTTCTTTTTATTTTAGATCTTCATCATCATACCCAGTATATTCGGTTCATAAACTTTTTTATTTTAGATCCATATGATTTAATTTACCGTATATCTCAATTATATGGCTAATCTCAATTATATGGCTAATCTCGTTGAAATTTATTGCTTAAGTTTTAATAAAATAAATGAAATATTATCATGATTATTAAAGGAAAAATTAACTAGAATAATCCAACCTATTCGTGATTTTCTTACAATAATCCCATCTATTGATTAACCATGAATAATCCCAACTTTGAGGGGTATTTTCCTAGAGTAAACCTGGTGACCAGATGACTTGCTATAGCAAGTTTTATTTTTTTTTGAAAAAAAGATAAATTAAAAAAAAATGTCGAAAAAAATGTTAAAAAATATTCAAAAAAAACTTTTGATTTTTTTTACTATTTAGAATTTTTTGATGTAAATTTCAAAAATTTTCTATTATTTTAAATTAATTTTCAATTTACTTTTTTGGTGAATTACCTACTATAACAGGTCATCGGGTTACCTAAGTTTACTCTAGGAAAATACCCCTTAAAGTTGGGATTATTCATGGTTAATCAATAGGTGAAATTATTGTAGGAAAATCACGAATAGAATGGATTATTCTAGGTAAATTTTCTATTATTAAATAGAAGTATTAAATAAAAATACACATGACGTACTGAGTTTTTATGGGCGGAAATTTATAATTAACTATTGTTGAGTGTCACAAAGTGGCCTTGGTTTAGTACTCCTTGTTCATAGGATGTTTTTAATAATACTCTTATTTTGTATTTTTTTTTATGGGCCATCTAATTAGAGTTGGTCTCTCAAAAAGACCGTCTCTCACAAGAATTTGTGTTATTTTTTAAATTTCTATAAAATACTATTTTACTTTATTTCAAAACTACTTCTTCCATCCCACAAAATTTGTAATATAAATTCTATTTTAGTTTGTACTTATAGAATTTGCTATAATTTTAATTATGACTATGACTTAATATTTTCTCTTTCACTCAGTTGCACATTAACTTATTTTCAGATCTTATTTACATATATTACCCTCTAGACTCTGATCATAGTTTTCTAAAAGCAAAATACATAAGATATAATAATAATGATGATGATGTGTTACTCCACTAAATTCAACTAATAAAATTAAAACTCCTAATTATTTTATTTAGTTATTGCAATTTCAATGGAAAGAATATTAAATTTGAAAGTAAACTTAATTATTATAATCTATGATTTAATTAGGTTATCCCTAAAGGTAGATCTATTATTACTAATTTACTAGTACTCTTTTCTTAAAGAAGTAGTATTATCACTTGAAAGGGGGGCAAACAATTAATGGCAGCATTAAATGAGACAAGGGTGTTGTATATGAGTTAGTGCACCTCATTATTTCTCTCTGTACCTTCTCTTTCTCTCCCCTTTTTTTGGTTGCATCTTTTCTGTGATTACTATCAATTTCTTTTAATTTAGGAATAATTATAGAGGTCCCCAATTTGATCCAGCAAGAACACAGCTAAGCTTAATTTGCTCAAACTTCAATTGACCCCACTTTCACTGTTTAGTGTTTACTTCCCCACCTGCTAAAACCCTTTAATTTGTTAAGCTCATTCATGGCTTCCCTTTCTTCCTCTTTCTTTAATTGTTCAAAACATCATTTTTGATGCTTTGGGTACCTCTCAATTTCCCTTATTTTGCTCCTTTTGGCATCTTTTTTGTGTTGGTTGCTGTTTTTAGGCAGGTATGAGAGGAGGGTTTTTCTCTAACTTCATCAAGTTTCAATTTTTCACCTCAGTTCTATTAATCTGTAAGTTGTTTCTGGTTGTTTTTTGATTGATTACTACCTCAATTGGAATTTTTTAGCCTTATTGTTGATTATTTCCATCTGGGTGTTCTTAATTTTTACCTAATTTTGAGTTGTTTGAAGTGATTGTTCGATTTTTATGATATTTTGTTGATATGGGGAAAAGGGTTTCTCTCCAATTTGGTACATTGTTTGTTTTCAATGCCCTAATTCTTGTTTAGATACTAGTTTTTCATAGATTTGATTTTTATGATGGTTATGGAAAATTCAATAGCTTTGGTATTAGTCTATTGTGCCAATTCTCTTATTTCAGGCCAGAATTTTGTACTAGGATTAGTCTTGGACACACATTTTGTCTCCAAGTGAAGTGAAATACTATTCCATTGTTTTTTAAATTTAGTTTTTCTTGTCTTGTCTTACTTGTTCTCTATGAAGCAACTTTTTTCTAGCATTCTTGTGGTGTATTTGCTTGTGTTGTCTTTTCAAATTTCACATGTACTTTTTATTGGTCCTCAAGCTGATATCAAGGACTCTTCATGTTTGGGAAAAATTGGTGCATATTGGTACTCTCTTACCAAAGAAGGTTTGATGGAATTCTCTCAAAGATATATAAATGTATGTAGTTATAATGATTCATTGCAGGATGTGCCAATTGTGTGATTGTTGTAGTTTTTGCACATGTATAATTTCAAGTGTTGTTGAACTAAGCTTACCTTTTGTAACATGATAGCATCTAAATCAACAACATCAACACAATGCCAAAGTCGTAGTACCTAAAGATTGAGGTCAGCTACATGAATCAATTGATTATTTATAGTGTCCACAAGGAGTCCTCTTCTCCATTCATTCGAATTTCTACCATCTCAACATGGATGCCTAATTCCTTCATATCCCTTTCTACTCCGGCCCTTCAGGTCATCTTCGGTTTTCCTCGCCCTCTTTTTTAAGTCTTCCATTTCCAACTTTTAATCTTTCTTATCGGTTTGCTAATACACCGTCTTTGCACATGCCCAAACCTTCTGGAGTTGATTGATGATCAAACTGTTTGAGGGACTTTGTTTGTGCTACTATTGGGTAGAAGGGACTTGAAATGTTGACTTGCCCTGGCATGTGATCTTAGCCTAACTTTGTTTGCATTGTAATTGTTACTTTTCCTACTGGATTGCTCAAAAGAAGGAAATACATTTATTGTAGAATTTCAAAGAGTGAGCCACACACCACGCTTGCATTTATAATTGATGCAATAATATCCGAAGTTGGATTGCGTTATGGAGCCATTTTAGTGTTGCTGTATTTAGAACAACTTTCATTTCAAGAAACTGTGTAATGTTACTATTTTTAGTATGAAGCTTGTTAAATCTTTTAAATTTCTCTTGCACAGACGTCAATGTATTGTATTGTGCTCCATCAAGTTATTTCGCATATCCTGCTCCAGATGGAGGAGACCTCTTTCCGATGTCACCAAAAGGGGCTCCTCAGCCCCTCATTCCATTTTTGGCACCTTCCCCCTTGACTCCATTTACAAATAGCACAGTCCCAAAACTATCAGGTAGTGACTAATAACCTTGCTGATTTTGCGGGAAATAACGCTAACGCTTTCAAGTTTCAATTCATTATTATTCTGCTCTATGTAGGAGTATGCCCGTTTAACTTCACTGCAGCTGAAAGTATGATGGAAATTACGGCAACTGATTGCTTCACTGCATTTGCTCCGTACCTAGCGAACGTAGTATGTTGTCCACAATTGCATGCCACTTTAGTTATTCTTGTAGGTCAGTCCAGTAGAGATACCAAGTTGCTTGCGTTGAATGAGACGTTTTCTAAGCAATGCCTATCCGATGTAAATCAAGTATTGTCGAGCCAGGGTGCAAATGACGATCTTCAACAGATATGCAAAATCCGGGCGTCTAATCTTACAGAAGGCTCGTGTCCTGTCAAGGATGTTAAAGAATTCGAGACAGCTGTGGACACTTCCAAACTCTTGGAGTCTTGTCAAAAACTAGACATTGTCAATGAATGTTGTTCACAAACATGTCAAAATGCGGTATCGGAAGCTGCTAGAAATATCAGCTCAAAGCTTGGTGATCTTACGGATGTTCCTCAGCTTTCTGATATTGCTGAAGATTGTCAGAGTATTGTTTTGAGGTGGCTGGCTAGTAAACTCAATCCTTCTCGTGCCAAGGAAGTTATAAGGGGGTTGTCAAATTGCAATATTAATAAAGGTTAGCACCTAACCATATTTATCTGTAGTGTAGTACGTTCCTTAGACTTCTTGGAGATAATTGTGTCGGGAAGTTCTCTAAAATTTGTTAACTTAAGTAGCTTACTACAGCATGATTATCTGCAGTTGTGTGTGAAGATATGCATAAAAAAAAGATGCCTATAACAACATTCTATTAACCCGAACACCATAAAATGGTTCCCACGTAAGCAGGGTTGGGGGTCAGATATACGCAATCTTACCCTAGTTAGTGATAATAAAGAGGTTGTTTCTTATTGACCTTTGGTAGCAATTTCACCTAAATAAAAGATGCACATGATTTTATATTTATGCTTGTAAGGTCTTGACATCTAATAGCTTATCATACTTCCCTGAACTGTAAACTTTGATATGATTCAGAAATGCAGATTAACTTGCTGCATTAGTGAATACTGAATTCTGGTACCAATAGTAGTACTGCATACTGAGTGCTGATATTTAGGAAGATTGAATAGTCTACCCGTGAGAATTCTACTGATAACTCTATGTACATTGATAATCAGTTTCACTGGTCGTTGTAAATTTTAGTTTGATGCTGAAAAGGAAATAATGATGAATCTAGTCGAGCAAAAAATGAGAACGAATTCACTATAGTTGTAATTGCTTCATTTCTGTTTTTCTGGTTGAGTGTTAGCCAATTGTTGTAAATCCTTGCAGTGTGTCCATTGACTTTCCCTGACACAAGACATGTAGCAAAGAAGTGTTCAAATGTAATAAGCAACACGTCGACGTGTTGTAGTGCCATAGATAGCTACGTGAGTCACTTGCAAAACCAAAGCTTTGTCACCAACTTGCAAGCCC
This sequence comes from Amaranthus cruentus, assembly GCA_019425755.1. Classification (NCBI taxonomy): domain Eukaryota; kingdom Viridiplantae; phylum Streptophyta; class Magnoliopsida; order Caryophyllales; family Amaranthaceae; genus Amaranthus; species Amaranthus cruentus. The sequence goes on along the minus strand of CM033459.1, from coordinate 2,901,041 downwards.
TCAATTGTGCCGCTGCGCTTGGAATGAAGCTGCAACGAGAAAACGTTACGGCAAATGTATACAATCTTTGTCATGTGAGCCTCAAGCAATTTTCCGTTCAAGGTAGATTATTCTTGCTTCATTGTTTCCTATTCTTATACTAATATCTAGTCTAGTATCAATTACAGAGCTAACCTTCATCTCTTTCTTTGTGGGCTTTTGGTCTTACGTGGATGTACGACAATTACACCAGCTGGAACACAAGGTAAATGCCAAACTTATCTATTTTATTGATGTCGGGTGATTGTCTTGTTTGAGTTAACTAGATTTCTTTCCCCACTTGCCTTAAGATTTCATATACGACCCGACCTAAAAAAAACTCACACTATGATGGGTAGGCCGTGTGCGACCCTCACACCCTCCTAGCTCCGCCTATGATGGGTGGCCTCTTAAAGACTTGAAAATAAATGCTATTCTATTACTGTCTTGTCCTTGTATGTATTGCTTTATATCTTCGAGGATTCTAATCTTCTATACTGAAGATCGGTTTGATATTCGTAACACCGATAGAATCTATGACCTGTGGACTACTGTGGTATTCCTATTGAATAGTTACATCATTTTTATCAATAAAGTCCCTTAGAATTTCGTGTTACATTTTCTGAAAACTTGTTTTCATGTTTGTGATTTCAGAATCTGGATGTCTTCTACAGAGTTTGCCTTCAGATGTTACATTTGACAAGATTTCAGGGATAACTTTCCTCTGTGATCTGAATGATAACATTCCTGCTCCTTGGCCCTCCGCACTTCAGTTGCCAGCTTCGTCTTGCAATAAAAGTAAGCCTTGACTACGGTGCTTTTTAAATCTAAGCTGCTCATTATCAATTAGCTTCAGATGTTCATAAACTTGTCTGCACTGCAGCTGTAAACATTCCTGCACTTCCTGCAGCAGCATCCGGAGAAGTCGGTGAGTCTACAACCTCATCATTTAAAGATTTTATTCTTCAATAATGAAATATAAATGTTGGATTCATAAAATAACTGTGCCCATTGTGGCATTAACGTCACATTAGATACATCTCAATACATTCATGATTCGTGAGTATTTTACTTCATTTGGCTAGCTGTATCGTATACTATTAAGAAATCAATTCCGATGATCATCCACATATATTCTCCTTCTCCGTTTATTCCTATCAATTGAATTGTCATATGCTCCTTCCCAATTCTTTATGTCATTATCCTCTATTCAAAGTCTTCTACAGCCCAAATTTTCCTCTGTTAAATTCTAGTAGTCTTTCACCTTTTTAACTAGTACAAGTTATGGTCGTCTTTGTACTCATTAACCTACATAAACGATGTTCTCTCTTTTCTTGTTAAATATGTGCAACTCCAAGATCCTTATGTCTTTTATTTTGTATTTTATTCTTTAAGGTATGTCCATTCATCCATTTTAACACATGCATCTAAGTTAACCCCATCTTCCTATAATGGTATCTCCTAAAATCCCAATTACGTCTGCAAGTGCTCCTACACTCATTGTCGGGTCCTAAGCCCGGTTAAAGGAGAAGGAATGTGGTCTATTAGTAACAATAATGTAAAACATATGTTCAAAAATCCTATGCCCGGGTCCTAAGCCTTGCCCTTTTGGCTGGGAATACATGCCCGGGCTGCCTAGGTCTTAACCCGGGTCGTCATTTTGATCAAAAGTCCTATTAATATTAAATTGTGTTGTGTATAACACGGAAGAACGGTAGTGAAGTAGCGTTTTGTATACATATGTAGAGGTAAGTGTTTGATGCATCTTATACTAGTCTCCTAGATTCACCTCTGACTATCATTCAATCTGAACTTATGTTGGGTAGTACATCAATGTCGTCGTACTTATAATTGATCCATACTCTTTTTTTTTATTTTTTTTTTATTCTGGGGTAGGCTAGAGAATTCCTACGGTCGGGGAGAGGGATATCCTTCTTGTAGGTGGTGATGGTGAAAGGGAAAACCCTCTACTATTAGGCTAAGCCGCGGTTCTCAATTGATCATACATACTCAGCTCGCTAATGGTTTAGTCTTTTATTTGCGTTTCAGGTCTGCATATCAAACATCATCGGAATTACTTGGTCATGCTGCTTTCGTTCATCCTGGTTCTTTGTTGAGCTGGTTTTATTCGGAAGGAAAAGCGTTAGTGTTTGTTGTACATGAAGGGAAGATCGGAGACCAAATTTAAAGAAATTTGAGTTTCATTCAGAGCAAGTTATGTTCAATTTTATTTAGCATTGTAGTGATAGTTATATTCTTCTTCCAAAGATTTTGTATAGGAAGTCTAGAAATACATGAATATATGTGTTGTAAACAATTATAATACTCCTATTGAGAATAACTCAACCTTGTATATTTCGCATGCTCGAAAAAGCTACTATGTTTAACTCACTCATGCGTAGATAACGTATGCCTCGAAAGGCTATTCACGAAACGAAAAGCGTCGTTGTGGCCTTCTCTATAACACATCTTGGACCTAAGAAGTGCAAGTACAAATATTGTTACAAAATCATAGATCATTATATCAACACCTAAAATATTATCAAACCTTTTTCAAAATTATACATGTCAAAAAGACTATATATAAAGAAGGTACAAATTCTTGTTAATTCAGATATATTGTATTTAATTATCCTCAAATCTCAATCTTTAAATTTAATACTATTATTTGAATCATCATATTGAAATTTAGATTTCACATATTTCATTTAACTCTTACCCTAGTCACTATGAGTAACACAAGTGACACTACAAAAGTGAGATATTAAATATTTATTTCGTATAGAAATAAAAATATTTTTTCTTGGAAATATAAAAATTTAGGTAAAGTTCATCAATATCGCCCTCATATTGGTAAAATAATCGAAGTACCTATTTATTATAGAAAAAATTATCTAGAATAATTCAAAACTTTTATGATTTTTCAATAATAATTTCACCTATTGATTAACTATGAATAGGTATTTTCCTAGGGTAAACTCAGGTAATAAACTGACCTAATTTAGCAAAAAAAAAATAATCTGACATTAAATGTAAAGTTAAAAAAAAATTTAAAAATTCACGTGAAAAATTCTGAATAAAAAAAAATTATCTTTTTTTTTTACATCTTAATGACATTTTATTTTAATTTATCTTTTTAAAAAATTAAATAAAATTTATTATAGCAAGTTTTAAAAATCAATAGGTGAGATTATAATAAGAAAATCAAGAAAAAAATTAGATTATTTTAGATAATTTTTCGTTTATTATATTTATTTCAATGCATATTACTATATGAATTATGATATTTATTTTTTAAAAAAAAGTTTACCTATAATAATTGGAAAAGAAATCACCATAACAATTGAGAAGTTAAAATTGTGCTACGAATAGAGATATGCCCACAAACAGCCGTCGGAACTCGGAAAACACCACCATAAATCCAGGAATTCCTCTGTCAATCTTTTTTTTTGTTTAATCCCTCTGTCAATCTTACTCTCTGCTGTTATTTCTGATTACTACTGGAAAAAGTACAGAAAATTGTGGGAACAAGAAGATTATAGAGTCTATAGAGCTTGAAAACCTCCTTTTTGATCATTTGGGCATTCAATCTTCTGTTTATTATAGTATTTTTCAAAATCAAATTGGTGGGTATTACTATTTATCCATCAATTACTAATGGGTAATATTTTTGTGAAGAAACCCAAGATCACTGAGGTTGATCGTGCAATTCTCTCTCTTAAAACTCAAAGACGAAAGCTTGGTCAATATCAACAGCAGGTAATTTCTTTGTAGTTTTTCCCCTTTTAGGAAATTTTGTTGTACGATAATTATCATGTTTTTTTAAATTTCTGGGTCAAAACTGAAATGCCAGAATTTGTTGGTTACCTAATTAGAAAGCAAAAAGTACTAATTTTAGTTTCTGCTGATCTGTAGGTTTATAATTTTGATTATCTTGCTTAAGAAAGAGAATGTAGGAATTTTTATTTTTTATAATCTGCAAGAGAAAGGAAATTACAGCTTTATTTATTCATTATTACTTGGATAGATTGATAAAGATTAGGTCTTGATTCATATTTGTTGAAAGCTTGGTTCTTAGCAATAACGTTCTTGGTGTGGTCATCCATGGTATTGCTTGAGAACGGAAGGTTTACAGTTTTTTGTTTTCCGTCCTTTGGATTATAATGGACTATATTAAAAGACACATGATATTTGCTACCAAGGCCAATCAGAAACAACCTCTTTGTCACCCTAACAAGGTGTAGGGTTAAGTACATCACTACACATGCGATCTCTCCAAAACTTTTCCTAGGTGGGAACCACTAATGGGATTGGGGTAATGGAATGTTGTTGATTAGGGGCTTTATCATGCCTTAAACTAGTGAGATACTTGGTTAATTGGGTCAATTGGAGAGAAATCAATGCAAAGAAGTTGATTTTCAATTTATAGTTGATGGTCAAGAAGGTGGCTGGTTGTATTGTAGTGCAGATGTTTTGAATAGTGCTTATAGTTATAGAGCTTTATTTTGATGTTTAGCTTTGATGATTATGCCATTCGCGGTGTTAGTTTAGTAAGAGGGAAGGAGAGTTAGGAAATGCTGATATTGAAAGAGCAAGATGACTTCTAACGATTGAGTTAAAAATAATGTGAGAATAGGATGTTTGTGGATGAATGCTCGAGGAAGATAAGTGGTGTACTAATATATCCAGTTGGCCTTATACTTATAAGATTTAAGTACGTTATTTTGTTTGTGAAAGTTCCCCATTGTTAAAATCGAATCCTTCTGCCTTTGATGCCAGTCCAACTGTTGTTTAGTATTATGATGCATAGAGTTAGGAGTATGAAAGCGTACAGGTAATTTCTGATTCAAAACTGAAATGCCAGACTTTATGGGAACTTTAATTAGGAAATAATTGAGATTTTTTAGTTTCTGCTAATCTGGTTGTTTTTGGTGTTGCCTCGGTGCCTCCTTCATCTGATTTTAGGTTATCCGACTGAGAAAATAGAGTCATAGGTGTTCATAGCTTGTGTCCTATAAATACTGCCTTCTATCAGGTCATGTGATGTGTTTAGGCCTTTAGGGACGAAATTCTTATGTGCTGATGTAGCAGATTTTTTAAGCTGTGAGATACTTAGTTGCTGGGGCTGTCCACAGCAAACTTGCCGGCCGAAGCTTTGGCTCTTGAGTCAGTTTTGTAGTCTGTATCTTATTAGTTTTTTAAGTGTTTGACTTGTATTTAAGACCTTGATAAAAGAATTTGCTGAGAGAACATTACGGGTTCTCTCGCTGATGATTTTTGCCCTTTTGCGAAGATTGATAGTGTAATTTCCAAGGATATTACCAAAAACATTTGGTTATTGTTTTCATTTTCTTCTTGTTGGGTTATTTGTATTACTTGGTTCCTTGATTCGGAGTAAATGATATGCTTCACAATAAAGGCAATAGTGGCCTGCAAATTAAATCTTTTGCATGTTTCAAGCATAATTTGGTACATTTCTGGCCCGTTTGGTAGGTGGTGTTAAGCTGTGGTAATGGAAATGAAAACTAGTGTAATTTTGGTTGAAAAATCTCTAGGTTACCTTGATGTTCATGCATTCCAACTTCAATCATCTCATTTTCTTCATAAATTTCATTCCAATGCGTTACATCATTGGGAGAGGTGGTAGTGGAAATTTGTAAAGGAAAAAAATTTTTAGTGATCAAAGTTTCATCACTAGGGGAATGACATGAAACTTTTGATGAAATTTTACACTATAAATCATTCCTGTTACCACCACTTAGTACCACTAACCAAAACCAAACGAGTCGTTTAAGTATTTTCTTTACTTTTAAGGGTCCAGATTTGCACTTCTATACATCATATTGTCTTTTTAGCTTGAAGCTGTCATCGAAGCTGAAAAACAAGCTGCAAGGGACTTGATTCGTGAAAAGAAAAAAGACAGAGCCTTGCTTGCGTTAAAGAAGAAGAAAGTACAGGAAGAATTGCTGCAAAAAGTTGATGCATGGTTAATTAACGTTGAGCAGCAAGTAAGAATCTAAGCTAACGTGGATCTTTTGATGCTAGGTTGTACTTTGTATGGCCCATCCTACTGTCTCCGTCTCTCCGATGCATTAGTTTTACAAGTTTATTTGATCTAGTTGGCAGATATTGAATTGGCCAGCAAGCAGAAGGCTGTTTTTGAGAGCTTGCAGGCAGGAAATACTGCTATGAAAGCAATTCAAAGTGAGATTAATCTAGAAGATGTTCAGAAGTTGATGGATGATACTGCAGAGGCTAAAGCATATCAAGATGTATGTTTGTCTTCCTAATTTTTTTTCGTCTTTATTGGATTTGGCGTCAAATATGAAAGTGATATGATTTATAATTGTTTTTCTGTTGAACTCATTGTCCGAATTTCTTAATGCTGTTCTCTAATGTTAATATTCTGTCGCCGTGGATTTTAGGAAATTAATGCCATTTTGGGAGAGCAATTATCTGCTGAAGACGAGGAAGAAGTTTTAGCAGAATTTGAGAACCTTGAAGCACAGGTCTGTTTATCTTATAAACTTTGTGTTTGTGTGTAGTATTTATTGCAGTCTAGTGGGATTGATTGGATTTTTTTGCTTGAGAAATTGAAGGAATGAAAATTTTCCTTTTCCTTGAGAAATTGATTGAATTGATTTCTTTATCTAATCCTGCTGTTTTCATATCAAATGATGACAAAGATCAGGCCTTAAACTAATGCCGCTGTTTTTGAAGATGGGGATTGGGGATGGACGTTGCCGAACCCGGGAGGGAAAAGGGGAGCGAAGATGTGTTGGATCTAATTATAAAATTAAATATAAAAAGACATGCAATCACGAATGCTGCCACATCATATTAATGGGTCTCACATTTCGACATATTAGCAAAACTAGATGTTGCTGGTCAAGAACAGGCACTACCCCGTGAAAAAAAGACCCCCAAAGTTCAACCCAGCGTTGGTGATTTACATAATACACATGGGGTGTTGGAAGGAGAAAAATATAACCCAACTAAAACAATTTGTCCTAATATTAATCTATTTCTAAAGCCGGAAACCCATGTCTATCTATCATACCCTGTTAAGGCCGATGAGACGGGCCAATCCAAAAGCTATGGTTTATGTAGAGTTAAACCTTTACATTTAAGAAAGCTAAGACATCCAATACCTATGCCAAGACAAGGACACATGCCTAGCTATAGCAAACTAAAAGCCTGAGGGTGGCTGGACTTAGACCATGTTCTTCAAAAGTCCTTAGAGACGGTCTTGTTATGCTATAAATGCATAGCTATTATTTAGAATTTAGAATCAAAAGTTTTCCAAAATAGCTCTATAAGTAAAGTAATAAAACATCTAATCTAGATGCATTTAGAAATAATTTTATCGATTCACACAGAATTGGTGATATTTCATATCATAACTTTCTTTTCAAATGGTCTTGTATTATACCAAGTTACCTTCAATAAAACCCGTCTTATTTCGTACATACCTTATGATCATTACACAAGGCAATGCTAATATTAAGAAGTATGAACCTTGAACCTTAATGGTGCTCATACATGCATCCTTACGTAATGCCTACATATACATTTGAACCCATACGAGCAAAATGTATACAGTTTTGTGACAACGGTCGTAATTCCTGCAGTCTTGAAGCTGTAATTTATGGTCTCCGATCATTTATTATGGGATATTATGACTACTAATTTCCCTTGAACCTTGTGTATATCCTTTGCCATGTAATTCTCTAATAGAAGTATACGTTTTGTTGGTGTAGCTGATCGTCCAAGATCTGCCAGAAGTTCCGACTACAGCTACTGAAGAGGGAGAGGACTTGGACCTACCTGATGTACCTACCAAGACTCCCGTTGCTTCAACTGCCACTGCTGACGATATTGAGGAGGCCTCCGATACACTTCCTGAAAAACGAAGAGGTAGCTACTTTTCATATTGTGTTTGATACGATGATGTTTTAGAAAAAGTTCACCGAAAAAGGCTTTTTACAACACTTCTGTTATAACCTTTTTTAAAGTGCTGTTCGACTGTATTGATGTATCGACTATTCTATGACAGTTATGGAAGAACCTTTGCCCGCCTAGCTGCGTAGAGTTCTCGGGCCTTACAACAGACTGCATGTTCAAGCCACGACCCTGTTCGTGTTGATTGATTGGTGTTTCTAGGCTTTGCGCTCTTTTTTTTTTCGGGTCATGTATATTGTTGCAATTATCTACATCATATTCAAGTCTTTTTTACCTATTCAGCTAAAAAAATGGGAGAAAATCTGCTGTTTGAATCTTCAGTACATACAGAATTGCATTGATCTATCTTATAAAGTCATGGTAATGGGTTCAACCCCCCCTTTTTTTATCTTATTATCCTTATCTTACTCGCTCATTTCTTTCATTCATTTGTATTTTGTCGTATTTTCTAAGTATAATTAAATATTTCATTTAGTTGAAACAAAAGATGGAATCTTATAACAACAGAGAAACCCGAATAAAAATGTGTCAACACTGAAAAAAGAGGTGTAATTTTGTAGGACAAAGGGACTTTAAAAGGTGCAATTTCATAGGGGTGGTGTGCGATTGAAGATAATAATGACGTTAAATTGAAAGATTGTCAAAACTATATAACAGGTTAAAATATTCGGATTGGATCGATTTTTTTTTTAAAAAAAAATTTCTGATGTTTTTAAGTCAAGCTATTTTCAAATTACATGTCATTATTTTATATTTATGACCTATGTTTTTTAATTGGGTTTTGAGTAAATTTAATACGCTTAGTTAAAACATACTTAATATATGCAATTTTTATCATGGTCAAATGCAATCTTAGTCTTTGACGATCTACTTATAAAAAACCTTAAATTAAATAGTGTTATCAGTATTTAGATCTGCGTGAAAATGCTTACTTGTCAAAAAAATTTATGATGATAAATTTTAGGAAAATTTGATATTAAACATATGAACTTTGCCTCATTTGCTTCTAAACGTTCGAACTTATGTTTATCTTTTAAAGGCTCGAACTTTGGGGTCATCCGCATCTAAAGATACGGATGACTTGTAACCGGATGAAAAGGTAAACTTGTTTACTTCTTCATCTTCATCTTCATCTTCTTCACCTTCATCTTCATCATCTTCATCTTCTGAGTTTGTACTAATGATTTTCATCTTCATCATCTTCAGCTTTTGAGTTTGTACTAATCAACCCAAAATCAACCAAATGAAGCAACAAAGGACTGATGGGTATTCTATTTGCCAAAGTTCATCCCTCCTCAAGCATGTTTTACTGGGTCTTATCGTCTTCCTTGGTCTTTCTTGTCTCTATTTTGGCTCCTTTTTAGCTCCTTGTGATGCTGATGATGCTATCGACCCTGTGTTTAGTAGCTTTGTTCACAACCCAGATTATTGTATGAAAAAAAAGGAAAAATTACCTAGAATAATCTAAACTATTTATGATTTTCCTACAATAATCCACCTATTGATTAACCATGAATAATCCCAACCTTGAGGGTTATTTTCCTAGAGTAAACTTGGGTAACCCGATGACCTGCTATAGTAGGTAATTTACCAAAAAAATAAATTAAATATTAATTTAAAATTAGAAAATATTTTTGAAAATTTACATAAAAAATTCTAAATAATAAAAAAAATCATAAATTTTTTATGAATATTTTTTTAACATTTTTTTCGACATTTTATTTTAATTTATCTCTTTTTTTTTTAATAAAACTTGCTATAACAAGTCATCCGGTCACCGGGTTTACTATTGAAAAATGTCCCTCAAAGTTGAGATTATTCATGGTTAATCAATGGATGAGATTATTGTAGGAAAATCATGAATAGTTTGGATTATTCTAGGTAATTTTTCCAAAAAAAAAAAAGTTAAATTATTATGAAAAAATTTTCTTTTCTTACATTTATCGACTCATTTCTTTTATAAGAGTAAATTTGTAAAATAAGAGATCAGAGCAATTTTCATTATCCGAAGGTCGATTTTGTCGGGAATAATATTTGAGTTCTTAAACCCTAGCCGCCCCAATTCTTTTTCTCTCTTGCCCCTCTAAAACAAACCCTAATATCTATAGTTAGTTTGGGGCTATTATCAATCTTTAAAGATTAATGGTAAGCCCCTAATTTCTCCCTTTTAAGCTTTTTTAATATGATTGGAATAAATTTTTGTCCTCTCCCTGTAAGAGAGTTGTTTTACCCATTCATTGGGTTGATTCTACCCATATATTGGGTTTTGAAGTCTCTCCTTGTGAGAGTTTGGAGTTATGAATTTTGGTCTTTAGTTGATTTATTGGTAGAGATTAATGCGATGATGCATCAGACACCAAAATTGCAATTATCATCAACTACATCAAATTCAATTCTATCTTAAGACTACAACAGATCGAAAGACCCCCTCGTAGAAGGCTGTATCAAACAGCGATGTGGAAGAGGATATTCAGAATTGTCAGATCTCATACACAATGATTGTAGTTTTGTTATTTTTAAATCATATTTGGTTTTAGTTGCTATGTATTTGCTAATTTTTATCTCTGATATAGATATCCTATGACTCATTATTAATAAATCAAGTATTATTTAAAAAAAAAAAAAAAAAAAAGAGGTCGGTTTTGTCGGGAAAACACTTGAACTAAACACAATCAGGGTTTTTGTTTTCCAGATTCACCTCTTTTTCCAGGTTATTCTTCATCTCTCTTCGCCGCCGCCCGCCACTCGATCTCATCTTTCACTTTATTTTATTTTTCTAATTCAATTTTAAAGCTTTTCATCTCATATATTCCCAAATCTTTTGTTCATTCAGATTTGTATTCTAATTTTTGTAGTTTTTTTTTTTTTTGAAAATTCTAATTTTTGTAATTCATTTGTATTAGGTTTTAGTTTTTTTGCTGGTTTGAAGATATTATGGCTTCCGAAGACAACACTGTTGAGCTGAAAGAAGAAGTTCCTGAGGTGGGTTTTTTCTTTTCTTTGACTTGTTTTCATTTTTCCTATTAATTTGTAGCATTGAATATATTTCTAAATTGATTGTGTATCGTTTTTTGTGGGATGCTTTGAAGATTCTACCTTTTTAATAATGGAGTCTTATTCGTCTATTAGCTGGTTTGGCAAAAATAAATTTTTTTTTCTTTCAGGAATGATATTGAGTTTGATGATGCACCAAATTTGCATGATATTCCAAAAATCTGCATCAATTTCTCTAATCTTGTTGTTTACGGTAGTAGGAATTGAGAAGGTATGGATGATGAGTGTAATTCTTAGAGTAAGATACACCACAAACCAAGGCCGGCTATTAGGGGGAGCACCATGAGCTCCCGCTCAGGGCCCCGATTTATGAAGGGCCTCATATTTTTGCTATATGGTTAAAATTAAAATAAGGATTTTTTTGTGTATTGTGTAGCAAAACTAAATGGATAGGAAGAGTATTAAAATTTAATGTATAGGCATTCAATCTATTTTTAAAAGATAATTATATAAATGAGCTAATAAATTTGTATTAATCAACTTGTATTAAATGATTAGGATATACTTGTATAAATTATTCTAGGTGAGCAATATAATATCTCTTGATAATTTTTAATTTACTACTTTTATTATTAGTTCAATTAAAATAAGTGATAATAGTGGTTTAAAGTTTAAACTCAAAAGTAATGACTATTTAATTTGAATTTATGATTGATAGTTGTTATTATAAAATATAGAATTACGTAGGTATCGTCACTCTTGGCATGCTGTAGTATATTAGGAGTGAAGCATTCCTTGTGAATGCAAAGTTTTATAAGATGCTAGGATCTTGGTGTGAACATCTTTGAGTAGTGAGTCTAATGGAGATATACTTGTTTAGAGTCGAGAAGATGCCCAAACATCTTCTCTATGATTTTGGTTTTAGGTAGACTTTAGAGAATATCAATTATTAAGTAAAGATTTATGTACACGGTAAAGGAGTTATTACTGATTTCAGAATTTGCATTACAATGAGATTGATGAAGCTTTTCATAAAATATTGGGTATTGTGGGAAAGTTGGGCAAATGTGGCTATTGAGTAGTAGCTTGATAGAAGATTAAGAAAGCATTTCGAAGCAACTGTATGCAGCGTAGTATAATTATATATTCTGATATCTATCTAAAAATGTTTTGAAATGCAAGCTGATTCTTCTTAGCTGGAAAGAAATAGATTTATCAATTCTGTAAAAAATACATGGGAAACAGAAGAAGAGACTGCTTAATGCAATCTTTTATGAACAGAGTCGTGTTTCTTCCTATAGAAATGAAGATGTCTTTTTTGGTTAGGAATGAGATGTCCTTGCTTACACTTTTAAGTACGTAAGGAAGGCGACTAGTAATTATTGGAGCTGAATTAGAAATAAAAGCAGAAGTCAGGCTAGCTCGTAGAAGAAAGAAAGTATTTGATCAAAGAGAATCTTCACATCTTGGCCGCAGGATTGCAAACATTTATTAGCTGTAAAATTATTGATAAGACTTTTTAAATATATAAACAGAGTTGGTCTATGAACAAAATATTGAGAATTAATGAATTATGATCAACCTAACTATTTTTGTGAATAAGTTTTATCTGTTTTGGTAGAGCTTTGGGCTTTCCCTTCTGAGATGGTTTATTGAGACTTAACCCTTTAGGGCATAGTGCTTTCTATAATATCCTGTGGGTGGTCAACCACTCAAGGAAGTTCTCCCCTAAATGTTCAATCCTCGTATTAACATTTGTTGAATGCAATACATCCTCTAATAGTGAAATCTTCCTCTTTTCTGCTGCCAGTTGATCATAACTCATGAGTAAGATAGAAAACAAGTTGTTATGGTAGATGGAAATTTAGTTCCTTTGCAACTTTGCCTATTGTATAGTAAGATGGAATATATATTGATAACACCCATATCATGTTTCAGATAGTTCCATTTGATCCTTCTAAGAAAAAGAAGAAGAAGAAGGTTGTCATTCAAGATCCTGCTGATGAACCTGTGGATAAATTGGCTGAGAAAACAGAAAACCTGTCAGGTATGCATTTTTATTCCTTGTGATTTCTACTTTCACTTGAGATAGAGTAGCAAAACATTTAGCAAGATGATTGGCATGATAATTTGTTCTGTAACTTTTATAATATGCATACACAAGAATTTGGGTAAACTAAACATTTTCTGCCTAAGTGTCTCAATAATTCCCACTTCTATTTTGGACTTTTTTCTAGACTTACTCTTGTTTTCTTTCTCTTTACCTTCCCTCTTCCTTTCCCGCCAATTTCTATTACTTTTCTGTTTTCTCTTTGTATATGCTCAAATTTTCTTTCAATATATATTTGTGACAAGTGTACTGATTTTGTGTGGCCAACTTGCTAAGTTCATTATGAGATTTAGAGAGTAATTGAGATGAAACCCGAGCTTGTATTTTGGAGTATGGGCTATGGATTTTACCACTGTTTTTGGTATCATGGTGTGCAAATGCGGTAACAGTCGTCATCAGGGTAACAAACATTGTGATGGGGTTATTGTAATGCTAACGGTAGCAGATATATCGCTTAAAAGTTAAAACGGCCCAAAATGTGTTTTTTGTACATCTTTACAATGCAGGAAATATCATTTCATTTTTTGAAAACATTTACAACACCTATGTGATGCGATGCGATTTAGCCTTGTTTTTGCATAATGTTTGGTATTAAAGAGATGCTCACTCTAGCTGCTCTTTTGTGCAGTTTCTGAAGGAGTTGACAATTCCTTTGCTGGTTTGAAGAAAAAGAAGAAGAAACCTGTAAGATCTGGGAAGCTGCATCACTTTTTTTGTGATTTTCTGTAATTGAACAAATTTTGACAATGGAATTTTCTTTGAAGGTTGAAAATAATCTTTCGGGTGATGATACTGCTGATGTTGGGGAAGAGAAGGATGGTAAAATATGAGCTTTAAGCTCTTAGACTTTGTCTTTGATACGAGTAGAAAATTTCTTTAAGCTCTCGTAATCGTTTTAATGCAACATATTGTTAAATTTACGACTTCTAACTTGCTTTTGTCACAGATCAAATTGGAGATGATGAAGAGGGAGAGGGAATAGTTTTGGAGTCAGAACCAGCACGATATCCATGGGAAGGAAGTGACCGAGATTATGCATATGAAGAGGTTCGTTTGATACCTTATTTCTCTTTGCATTTTTGTTACTGAAAGTCCTCTTTTATTTTATGGAATGTTGAACGCCAAATGCTTATATGTTTTAAAATGTTTATTCATTCGAGGGATTGCACTTAGGTGTTCCCAGGAAAATATGATTTACAGAACCAGTGTAATATAATTCGCTTTTTGAATTCACAATTCGGTCAAATTTGCCTAGAATAGTCCAAAATCAACCATAATTCACTTTTTTCAATTCGTGATTCGCAGGGAAATTGACTAATCATGTGACACCAGACATAATTTATGCTACTAGAGAATAATCTTGAGTTGTTTGCTTATATTTTTACCTATTTATTAGGAATATTGATTATAATTCATATCAACTCCCTATCCTGCGAGCTGGTCAATATAGAGTGTAAAATAAATGTTTTAGAACATGATCACACAAATTTTGTGATCAATGTGGATGATTTTACGGGCAATGTGGCGCGATAAACTCAAAAACCTATACAATATGGTTATGATAGGGTGTTGCGGCCTTGTTTTTGCACTATGGGTTACATATATTCGTGATCCGACCTCCCCAATCTTATCTAGGTTCATCGAGTTAAAATAGTATGTTATCGAGTTGTCATTTATGTATGAGACAGTTCATTTTGGAGTGGACAAACAAAAATAGAAACCAAGACAACAATTGGGGGCTTGGATACTAATTATTTAACTTCACCATGGTTTGTTTATGATGTGTTTTGAATAATAGAACTTAGTTAGGCACATTGCGAAAATGGTCTCTATGTCGCAGAAAATGGCTATATCGGAGAAATAACGCGAATCGAGGTCGATACAAAGTTATTCTTCAAAAAAATTTACATTAGGGAGTTTTGAACTTAAAATTGTATTTTTGCTGTTGAATTATTATTATTATTATTATTATAATGCAATAATATACCTATAGCTTTTGAAATTGCAATATTTGAGGCTCTTTGAGTGTATAATTAATCAGTTTATTAGTTAGTAGTTAATTATTTTGTTATCAATTAAAATTATAAGCAACTATATTTAAGTGATCGTAAAAATTAAAGTTTATGGGTATCAATGGAATTTCAACATGGAGAGAAATATCGTTGTAACAGTGAAATATCGTGATAACGGTAATATACGGGCGTTACACGTTACATAACGGTTAATGCGGCGTTTTGACCATTAAATTTCATGCACCATTTATATAACATGATTTAACGTTGTGACAACTCTCAAACATGCTACATAGTTGGCGTTACGTAATGTAACAAGGGAGTTTTTATTCTATGGGCACATATATAAGTTCAAGAAGGGGTTATTTCTTTTCATTGCAATTTTGTATATTATTTTTGGCTCATGTAATCGAGTCCATATTGTTGGAATCAAGGCTTTGGCGTTGTTGGCATTGGCATTGCATTATTTATTACCCTTATTTATTGCTACAAGACTTCAACATCAATTCCCCTTCTATATTTTGGAGGGAGAAGGTGGGAGATGTATGACCTTCTTGGCTTTGGTAGTCCCGCTTGGTTTGATTGGTCTTGATGCATATTTATTGTTTGTTTTGATTTGTTAGTACAATAGTTGTTTGGCTTGGTCAAAATCCTATGTGGGTTGAGGTGAAGTCAAGTTCAAAACTTCTAATATTTTGTGTTCTATTATCATCACCCCCTTTTTAATGATTGAATTGCTCTCTTTCATACCTTTTTTGAGTTTGTATATGTCATTTTGTTTTCTTTCCGCACTGTGTCTCCGATGAACCATCTAAACCAAAATGCAGAACTATTTTTCTGTTATTTGAGTGATTGCTGATTATTGTAAGGCGTCACAGTGATGTGCTAATTAAGATTATATGCTGTGCAGCTTCTTGGAAGGGTGTTCAACATCCTTCGTGAAAATAACCCAGAACTAGCAGGAGATAGGCGTCGAACAGTCATGAGACCTCCACAAGTGCTGCGTGAAGGAACGAAGAAGACAGTTTTCGTTAACTTTATGGATCTTTGCAAAACGTATGTCTACAACTTGTCTTGTTGCTTTGCTAATGATATCCTTTTTTGCTTGAATTGGGGTTTCTGGCAGCAGCTTCTGTTTTCTGTTGTAGATCGTCATTCATCACAGAACACATCCACGTCACAAGATCACAGGATGGCCCCCATGACATATTAAACTTTATTGATCGTTTTCTTCTGCTGATCACTAGACTTTCCCTATCACAAGTTCTTAGTTCGTTTGAAATATTCTTCATTGAAATTCAACTTAGAAGTTTTTGTTTTCCTAGAGGGTGGGTTCGTGTAAACCTTAGTTTGTTCAAACTAGCAGTATTTGGAATTTCTTGAGTAGGGGAGATGTAAATAGGCAAGGATGAGGTTGCGTATCAATGGCTAAGCTCAATTGGGCTCAATCTTTCTCTTCTTGCTTACAACTTCGCATTTAAACATGATTATAATATATATAAATTTCAAATAACTTGAACTCAAAATATTCAGCAATGTCATCGATAAAGTATTTGCTGGGCAACATCAATGAGTTGCCACTATCCTGACCAGGATTGGACTTGGTAGCCTACAGTAACTGATGAATGTAGACTGCTTACAAAATTCATAAGCCTCAACGGTAGGCTGTACAACAGCAACCTTAATTCCAAAAGATTAGGGTTGACTACATGAACTAATATATCAGTCCCAGTGGTCGTCCACGTGGATTCTAAATGTAAAGAATCTATTAGGCTCCCCTCTGTATACTCCCCTACGCTCTCTCTCTGTGTGCTCATGCAAGCATGCTTTCCATTCTGCCGCCATATGTTTCATTTATAGGTACTCAATCGATCTTAGTTCTGTTCATGTTGGTGACCTGATGCACCCTTTATATGAGCTTTTGGGGTTAATTTTGCCAACCTTTAATCTCACATTGATTGAACGCATATCAAAGATTAATACATTTGTGTTCCTTGAGTAAGTATGCTAAGGGAGAACTTTATTAGTTTTGTGAGGGACATGCAATTTTTTTGGCGCCAATGTGTAATTTTATGTTGTACAACTTCCTTGTTTCTTTGATCTGGTTTAGTTTTTCTGTTTCTACCCTCTATCCAATTAATCCTCTTATATTGAACATCCGGGTTTTTTTTTTTTCTTTTTCAGAATGCACAGGCAACCAGAACATGTTATGGCCTTTTTACTGGCAGAAATGGGAACGAACGGATCCCTAGATGGGCAGCAGAGATTAGTTGTAAAAGGAAGATTTGCCCCAAAGAATTTTGAAGGAATATTGAGGAGATATGTTAGTAAGTATCTATTAAATATTGTGCTTTGATTCTTTGAACTTTTTTAATCGATTTTAGCCAGAGCTTGAGCAAGTTCAGTATGGTTTTCCTCATTGAGCTCAACTTTATATACACAAACTCAGATGTATGCATTAAAAGTTTGTGTTCTTTTGGTGCGTCGTCCCAATTGTTTGCTTATATTGACTTCCCTTGTCAACAAAAACCTCTTTGATAAATTGAAAATTCTTCAATCGAATATCACTTGCTCTTTTTAGTTAGTTGGCTAATCATCTAAAAGGATCCCAAACCTCACTAAAGGAGACAAACAACATGGCACTGCCAAACGCCACTTGGTCTCTTTAATCTATTTAATCTCAAAAATGACGTTCTCTCTTTTATCCCGACTTCTAATAATTTAGCGTGAGACGTAAGTTTATAACTATAGTTTTCATAATAGTTGTATTATTTCTAGTAAACAAGGGTACATTAGAAAATACACTCATGACCTTTTTGGCAACTTTCTCCCGAGTCTTGACATCCTAAATTAGTACTATAATAATATCTGACGTCTATCTCCCAGATGGACAAATAGAAATCAAGGGTATGGTGATAATTGTCTTCCAACAGCGCTGTCTATACTGATGCGTATTATCTAGTTAGTTTTTTTGTATGACTTACTGGTGCTAGCCTCATGCTGTACAACCGTTTGATGGTAAGATTTATGGTATATTCTTTGCCTTGAACTGCATACGTATGGGCTATGACAAACTTTGGTGTTGGTGTTTTGTCTTTACGAACGTAGATGATTCATCTCTACTTTTCATGGAGCTCTAACGGTAGTGTTCCGTTGTTGCAGATGAGTATGTTATTTGTACTGGTTGTAAAAGCTCAGACACCATACTTTCAAAGGAAAACCGTCTCTTCTTCCTCAGATGTGAACAGGTTAGTCCTTATGTTGGAAAATCCAGATTTCTATGAGGTCATTAGTCAACTTTTGGCATGATAACTTTCGATAGTAGTTTTTAATTCCCCCGTGCATGAGCAACTAGATTTTCTTAATCTTTCCACTCGAGCATGAATCATACATGAACTTTGGTTTCTTTCATGATCTTTTCCTAGTTTTTCTGGTTTTTGAAACCACCAACAAGACATATACTTCCTCCGTTCCAAATTAGTTGCAACATTAGAAAAATGGCACTATTCATTCATCACTCTTAATTTGTGATTAGTTTTTAATCTATAAGTTAATTCATAGTCATGTGAGATCTTGTTTGATTTGTCTCATTGCAAAGATTATTAATGTTAAATTTTTATAATTTTTATTATACATGATTAGAGAAATTAAGGATTGAATTGGTGCATTAGACTTCGTGAAAAAACAAACGTTGTAAGTAAATTGGAATAGATCAAGTATTAAGGGCGTTTGGTTTCACGGACAACACTTTCCAGGACAAGGAAATAAAAAGGTTCATGAGAGTTTTTCACGACTTTGCAAACAATTTCCTCCACGAGTAGATGGGAACCGAATTTCCTTCAACCTTCCTCCCCAACATCTCCTGAAGACTTTGAGTTTTCCGTCAAACCAAATAATAAAATTATTATTTGTATTTTCCAGTGGAAAATATTTTTTTATGGAAAATTGTTTACCAAGGAAAATGTTTCGGTTAAACTAAACAACCCCAAGTTAACTGTGTGGAGGCAATACACAGTTATTTATGTTCTCTACTGAATGTTATTTATGTTCCCTAATATCTAAATCCAACAACCCTTATATTTAGGATTAAGGCTTTAGTGTTCTCCAGAACTCTTGGAATAATCTCGTCATCTCGGATCTTCTATCATTTTCTTAATTCATCAATTTTGATAAATCAAACAAATTTCTAAATTATATTCCTGTACTTATTTGCAGTGTGGCTCGGGACGCTCTGTTCTTCCCATCAAAACTGGATTCGTTGCTCGTGTTGGACGTAGGACTCAAGGTGCTTAAGAATGCCGATGTTTTTTTTGTCCCTTGCAAAACCAATTTTGTTCCTACTGTTTTTCGAGAAAGACAATCGATTAAGGTTGTCATTGTTAGAAGAACAAAGGCGATACGCCTTCCTGGTCTTCATGTATGCACTAGTTTGTTGTGTTTGTTTGTCGGTGATTCGGAATTATTATTCCGACTTAAACAGCAATTTGTTAAATTTGAAAATTACAGCAATTTATTTACGTTGGGACAACACCGAACAATCGCATACCAATTTATAACCTGACTCCTGATTGTCTCAATGCCAACTTAGTTTTACACTTAAAAAAAGATAAACATTTTTTGAAACAAATTTGATTGAAACAAGTACTATTATCTTTATGGGTAAGGTTTTGTTATCCATTCTCGTTTTTTTTTAGTCTACTTCGTGATACAAAAAATTTATCAAAAATTGAATATTATTTTGTTTGAAAATAAGGATACCCTTTCCTTCAAATAGATTTGAAGCAAAGAGAAATTATCGGGTTTTTATGAAATTGGAAATAACTGAAGAGAGAAAATGAATTGTGAGTATGAAATTAAAAGAGTTTAAACGTGTGGATGAGATTATAAGAAATTTGTACGTAGGCCATTGTTCAAAAAAAAAAAAAAACACGATGCAAAATTAGTGAAATAAATCAAAATGACAATTAAATCAAAATGACAATTGATGAACAACTAGCGATGCCGATGCAAAGTGATTATACTATAAAAGCTTTTTAGTTTTTAACTTGGTGCACTTCAAAGCTCATAAAATTATCTTGTAAAGCATTATGTTGCAAAAAGTTGCTTGTATCATAATACTCAGAATTGTATTAGTGTTTAATTATACTACTAAATTAGCTTTAAAAATGGATCATAATAATCAGCACTAGTTTTTTTTCCTTAAAAAAATTAAACGGTCCCAAAAAGTAAAAAAATTTTAAAAATTTAAAAAAAAAAAAAAATAATAAATGAATTAATAAAATAAAAATGCAAGAGATAAGATAGGGAGTACGTACTGACTATTGAAGTATGCGGATCAAAAGAATTACCAAAATACTTCTATGAAAAATGAAATTGATTGATCATTGATTGATTAATGAAGCATCTTCCACGATATAAAATCCAAACAGGAAGCTATTTCACCAAATCCATTATTTTGTGCTTGGAATTTTTACATCTTTTTACATAAAGTTTGTCAGTTTCATTGTACTTCCTCCGTTTCTCCGTTTCATAATACTTGCTGCTGAGTGTGACATATTGTGTGGGTAAATGTCACAATCAGTGGCAAGTATTATAGAACGGAGGAAGTATGTTTCTACCAATATTCTTAATTTATCTATTTCTTACACTTTATTTTTATAAAAATAATCTCATGTATTGCACATTAGCTTGAAATAAACTCTATTATTGGATAACTCAAAAATAATCTCAACTATTATATGCTTGTTCCTAAAATAGACTCAAGTAAAGTATAATAGTTTTTTTTTTAATGTAAAACAAGAATTTTATGTTTTTTTTTAATCTTTTTGTTTCAAAATTTTGAGAAAATAATATTTTTGCAAAATAGTTTTTAAAAAAAATGCATATTGGAGTATTTTGAATTTTATTATTGAAACTATATTAATAAAATTATACATTTCACGGTAAAAGTTATGACAATATAGCAAAGTCCAAGAATAAATTCTGAAATTCTCAAATACTAAAAATTGTAATCTCTCTAAACCACAAAATCCGATCAATTATTGTTCATCACTTACATAAAACTATCCTTCTAAGCATAATTCGTGCCAAGTAAGCTAGTGAAACATTGTCCTTCATTTTTTAGTTGTTATACATAATTTTTCCGGTACTTTACTTCATCATAAGTTAAAATTTTCGGATAATGATTTATTAACTTTTAGTCGGTTTTATGGTCAATTTCAGATTGAAATAAATTTTGATAGGTTGCAATTTAAATCAATGCTTAACTTTATTGTCGTGGATAAATCTTTTCTACAAAGTTATTAGTATTTTCAAGTTTCTGTGACAAATGGCCGGTACGGTGTTTAAAAACCTTAATCTTTTTATCAAGCAGTGATATATTCTATTTGTTGTAATATCAAAATTTGTTACATAATTATCTTTATTATAAATTATCACCCTTATGACACTCTTATAGCCAATTAGGATTGCCTATATAAATATATTGATAACTATTAGGAGCATATAATAAATTTTGTTACCATATTGATAACTATTAGGAGCATATAATAAATTTTGTTACCATTTTTTAGTATCATCATTTATTGTTATTACTTGTTGGTATTACCATTATTACCACCATTATTAAAACCATTATTTTATTATTACCATTACTAAGACCATTATTGTTATACCAATTAGAAATATTATTTATCATCATCATTAACAAATTAATAATAATAATTACTTAACCTATTCAAAATTTAAAATTCAAAATTATTTTATTCATGTACAATTGAGTTTCTTGTTTAATAGAGCAACTAAGCCTGTCAAACAGATCAGGTTGGATCGGGTTCTTGTTTGGGTCATATATAAACAGATCATAAAACTCTTGACTCAAACTCAACCCATTTAGTTAATTGGGTCGAAAATCACAACCTTGACCTGATTTCGACCCACTTAACTTGTTTATAATTTTTTTGTTTTCGTTTTAAGTTTTTAACGTTAATTAAATCTAATTTTTTAGGCTTTAATTTTAACTTTATGTTTTTTGTTGTTTATTGTATTTACTATGAAAAATAAGAAAATATTAAATAAACTAAATTTAGCTTATACTTATTGATTTAACTCGAAATTAACACATTTAATTAAATGAGTTATACAAGGTTTTTTCGGGTTTAAAATTTTAATCTGAACCTAACTCATTTAATAAACAGATCAGATCGGGTCGACCCATTTAATTCATTGGGCCAAAAATCTCAACCCAAATCTACTTATTTCAGATTAAATTCAGGTCGAATTAGTAGATTAGATCAACTTTTGCCGGCCTAAGAGCAACCAACATTTAGATAGCTAGGATAAAAAAAATCAGAATTTTCCGTTTTAAAACTTAACTGAAGCAGCCAATAATGATCAACAATCAGTAATCAAATTGTGTTTGTATTTTACTACCAACCTGCAAAAGCAACAAAGTACCCAAGTCAATTATTTATGGCTATAAATTACCCACCTTAATTTTGAATCAAAAAAAAAATATAATATTATTTAAGAAAAAATGAATATTGGTAATTAATGAGGAAGGAAATGAATTTTGTAGATGGAATTTAAAAAGAATTAATATGTACAGTCGGTCTCCTAAAAGACCGTCTCTGAGAGACATTACTTAGGGATGATCTCTTAAAGAGATCGTCTCTCACAAGAATTTGGGTAAAATATATGAATAAGATTAAAAAAATGATAAGTCATTATCTAAAATTAAAAATTATGCAAAACAAATGAGATGAACTAAAATAACAAATTAATGCAAAATAAGCGTGCAAATACAATATACTCCGGGGGATAAGTTGAAAAAAAATCAAACCTCAAAAAAAAACATTTTAAAAAATAAAATCCAAAAAAAAAAATCATTCAATATAAATCCCCCAGACACCCTAGTAGGCCACAGTGGCAAACTCTTACATAAAATCCTCTCTGTTTTCTTCCCTTCACAAATCACAATTTCTTTTATCATTTCTTGTTCCTATCATGGATTCTAGAGATGATTTTAGAAGGCCCTTTATCTCCTCATTGCCACCACAACAACCTCCCATTCTTTCGCCGGAAAAGCCACCGTCAGAAGAGGTTAGTTCAGCGCTCGAGGAAGCACTAACCAGCGGCAGCGTGGCTGGCTTACAGCGGTTATGGCTCGCAACATGGCTAGAAATGACGTATTTGATCCCGCTGGCTGGCCCAGCCATCGTCGTCTACTTGTTGAACAACGTTATTTCTATGTCCACCCAAATTTTTTGCGGCCATCTCGGCAACCTTGAACTCGCCGCCGCTTCGCTCGGTAACAACGGTGTTCAACTTCTGGCTTACGGTCTTATGGTACGCATTATTCCGTTTATTTTATGATTTAAGTTTTTTAGAGAAGTTTAACTATTAAAAATAAATAAAATACTCTCTCCAATTCACTATAAAGGTTCAATTTGCGTTTTTGATATTAATCCTCTCTTACTTTTAATTTGTGTTTTATTATTAATGTATACGTTAAAATATAGTCAAGTGAGACATTGTTTGATTTGTTTCAATGGAAGAATTATTTATATCAACTTTTCATAATTATTAATTATGCACAACTAAAGATATTAAGGATGTGTATTTTATAGAATGTATAAAGCAAATGAGACATTAGTAGTGAATTGCATAAGTACGTACAAAATATAAATATAATTTTTATTTGAGTTTGCTCTATTATTTTTCATCTCAATTAATTTAATTTGTTACACTATAGAAATGCACTCAATTTGTTATTTATTAATTCATTCTAATCAACTCATTTCTTTTTTATCATAATAATCATATATGTATCAAAACTTTTGTTCAATTTACATTAAACCAAAAATTAGGGGCCTACCATATTCATTAGAAGTTAAATTTAGATTATGGAGACTATAAATATAGGTATAATGGGAAAAAATGAGGAAAAGGAAATTTTCAATTTAAAATGTTGATGACATGTTTACAGTCTGTTTTGACCAAATTCATTTGATGTGCATGAGTCGTGTGAGGATATCATTTACTTTTGTTAAAATATTTACTTTTACTTTTTTTTTAAATATATAATTAATCAAAAATAATTATTATTATAGTAGTGATATAATAATTTTCAAATAATATTCAAATAATATATGGTGAGGATGAAAATTTATACTCCTTTCCATTTAGATCAACTGTTTAATTTGATTTTTTAATGCCATTTATGGATCACTTTTAATATATAATTTATTTTTAATTTAGATGTCAATATATAGTTGAATTAAATCTTATTTGATTCGTCTTAATATAAATTTTATTAATATTAATTGTATAATTTCTATTTATGTGCAACTAGAGGTATTTTAAATTGAATTAATGCATTAGATAGAGTGTAAAAACCGACAATTAGTGTGAATTGGAGGAAGTAGGGACTACATTATTGATTTTTTTTTAAATACATCATTTTATTTTGACACAAATCAAAAATATGAAAGCAAAAAAAATGAAATTAATTAAAGTACGAAACATATGTTAAAAGTAAAAATTAAAGGAACCTAAGGAATTTTTTTGTTTTATAGGTGTACTCCAAATGTTTGTGTCGTCTTACCCTCAAAATCAAAAGATAATACGAAGGACTAAGAATATGATAAAGCATGAAGTTATTTTACAAAATATAAAAATTTACTAAATGAGAAATAATCATAATAATTTATAATTATATTAATTTTCTTTAAAACCTTAAATAATAATTTTAAAATGAAGAAAGATATATTTATGTTAAAGGAAAAATATAATTTTTTCAAATGATACTCCCTCCGTTCTTAAAAGATTGTCCACCATGAGTTTTCACACAAATTGAGAAAATTAGAATTTTTGTAGTAAGTGGGTATTATTTTAATTAAATAGTAGCGTGAACTGTGAGGTAATAATTATATTGGTATTATGAGAGAGTAAAAATATTTAAATTAAAGATAAACTAAAGAAAAAAGAAAATTATCATTTTCATTACTATAGAGAGAGTATATTTGAAGAAAATGGAAGAGATTTAAGGGTATATTTGGGGAAAAAAATCAAAAATGAAAAGTATTTTAAAATAGACAAACATTTAAAACTACCTATTATAGTAAGGTGGACAAATATAAAATAACACAAGAAGTATAGTACAATAACAATCAATTTCTAACACCTTTCAAGTATTATTCTAAGTTTTGATATAAGATTCAATATAAATGCGTATGAAATTATATTATCGTTTGTAGAAGAAAAGTAGGTGTCGATATCAAAGTGTCATAGTAAACAAATACTCTTAGAAGACTAGATGTATATATAAATATTCCGTAATGAACGACAAGACAAAAGCTAATTAACAAGCTATGACATTGTTGAACGACAAAAATGTATTTGGTGCTTATTTTTTAGATGTATACATACAATAAATGGAATTGAGGTTCAAAATTGACAACCACTATATAAATTAAAAAAGACATTGGTTGGATTTACACTTTTGGCCAAGCTTTTGGGTGAAAGAAATTATCATTGATTTTTTTTAGTTTTGGGGTTATCTAAAGAATTCTTACATTATTTGAAATGGAAAAAGAAATTAATTTTTTTATGTGCATGTTAGAGTGTATAACATATCTTAGGGCCTCAACCATCAGCTTAAGCTTTTGGTTGAGTTGGTTCCTTGACATGGTATCAGAGCTAGTGTGACCAGAGGTCACGGGTTCGAATCTCAACCACCCCTCATTTAAAGTGAAAATATTTAGCACAAGGTATGAGGAGGGTCTGTGTTGCATCCACACTTCTAGCCCAAAGAGCTCTCGTGTGAAGGGGCGTGTTAGAGTATATAACATATCTTAGGGCCTCAACCATCAGCTTAAGCTTTAGGTTGAGTTGGTTCCTTGACAGTGTATAATGTGACTTGAATTTATATTATAAGGATGAACGACAAAATTATACAAGACTAACGCAGGATTCTCAAGTCAGCGATAAATTTTGGATTAAATATACTCATTTTTTTAGCTCACAATTTTTTTGTTTTCTACTTAACCAATACTCCCTCCGGAGATTGCACCCTTTTTATATTGGGTGAAATTTAATAGAAACTGAAATTTAGTTGAAGAATAAGACAAAAAACAAGTGGATGATAGAAATAAGTGGTTTTTTTTTTTTTTTTTGAGAAATGAGTGGTTAAGATAGGGAGAAAAAATAAGTTTGTGGATGAGATTTAAAGAAAGAAAATGAAATCATTGCCAAAAAAAAATGTGCAAAATAAATAAGACAAACACAAATAAAAAAATTGCAAATTAAAAGCAACAGAAAGTAATATACAATAAAGGAATTAAGTATTCCCTCTATAGTATATTCATTTTAAAACTCTAAAAAAGAGATTGGTATAAAGTTGAATTTTTGTTCAAAATATTATAATCTCTAATCTATGATGATCTCATTGGACATTGAAAACAATCATTAAAAATTGGGACTAAAGCACTATGGGAATCATAGGCCATTAGATTTGTTTCATTGCTCGTCGATCATAGTCTCAATTAAACTAAGAAGAAAAAGTATATTGAAAATTAAAAGTGCACTGAAAATTTGATATTATTGTAATGAAAGTACCTAATCAATAGGCCTAGTAGCATTATTTAATTAAGGTCGCTATATCTTCGTCACCATTTTGATGACTTTATTCGTTTCAAATATCACGGGCTCTGAGCGAAAATTAAATATAAACTTTTCATGTATAGACGACGTTTAGGTCCAACTTTTAAGTGATAATAATAAATTAATGTTTTTTATTGAGTAAAATACTAATTTATTCAATTAATTTAATTAAAAGAAAACATAGAACAAAGTGATAATAGCACTATTATTATTTTGATAGGGATAATAACGCTACTTAGTAATCTAAATTAAATCATTATCAATGAAAAAAAGTACATACTTGTCAGAAACCCAACATAATCAATAATTATTAAATAAGTAGTCATTATCAAGCTAATAAATCGTCAAAAAATATTAATATAGATTATATGAAGATTTATATGTGTTGTTAAAACTTTTTTTATAATTTTGGATTCAGAAATCAAATACATTCTTTTTTGGGCCCTTAAAATATCAGGTTTTTGAGCTTTCGCTCATGTGGTAAAGTCGACTCTAATCTTATCTGCTTGTATCAACTCTCTTTTAATATCATCAACAAATTTTTTTCTTATTTTTTTTTATGGACAAACTTTAAAAAATAAGGTGGCAATATAACCTTATGGCCATGTACTCTAAAATAATTAAATAATGATGATAAAATTATTAGTAGGACAAGGACAAGGATAATGGGGAGTGTGTGTCTATTCTTTGTTGGCGTCGCCACATAGTAGGACGGCCAACGTTTTAGTGCTGACCCTGTGCGGCATGGACTTGTCATTTGTAAAGTCATCACGTGACTTAGATAATACAGCTGCAAAACTTTTTTTTTTTCATGCTCATCTTCACAATAAAATAATCCCTTTATGAGATAGGACTTAGGGGTCGCTTGGATTGAGAGTAAATATTTAAGGGGTAATAAAAGTCAAAATAGGAATTTAAGATTAGTTAGGTAGGTGATTAAAGGAATTTGATTGTTGGAGAAATGGAAGAATGAATTAAAAGGTAATGAAAAAATAGAGAAAATAGCAATAAACTCCCTTATTTTGGGGTATAAATTTACCCTAGGGGGAGGTGGGGGAATTCTTTACCTCCAAATTAGTGAAATAAAACTCTTTTTCTATTCATCATTTTTTATCTACTCCTATTCTACCTCTATCACAATTATTTCAATAACTTCATTTGCATATCTAATTACCTTTGTTACATTAGTTTAACTTTTTTTACTACCTTAAATATTTACTCTCAATCCAAGCGACCCCTTAGGAATACTCCATAGAATAATTCTCAATAACATAGGGTAACAAAAAGCTATGTTATGTATTCGCTATTAGGACCGAACAAAGTTTGGTCTAAACCGTAAACCAAATTGGAATTTTAGTATTTGGTCTGGTCTACGGTTTAAATGGAATTATGATTAACGGTCTCGTTTCGGTTTTTTTATTTTTCAGACCAGACCGGACCGCAAACCGTACTATGGTCGAAAATCATAATTTTGTATTTAAAAAATTAAGTTGCTACCTAGATATTTTAAGATGTATTTATTTTTATATAGCAATACATACTTGAATGATTTTAATATTATCAACTGATTACAAATTATTATATTTATTAATTGTAAGTGTGAAATATTTGCATAAATACATGTATTAATTTGGATAACAATATAAAGATGACAAACCGTAGACCAGACCAGACCGGACCGTTGTAAAACGGTTTGGTCCGGTTCGGTCTGAAAATTTTTCAGACCGGAATTTCTGGTTTGGTCTGATTTTAATGTCAGACCAGACCAAATCGGACCGTGTTCACCCCTATTGGCTATAGGAGTCCAATAAAATCAATCATAAGATGCTTATAGAAAACAGCTGGTCTTGGACGAGAGACCTTATAATGAGACCGTCAATTTGGGCCGGTCCAATTCACGCGTATAACAACTTGGGGATTTTTTTTCATTTTCTGGACATTTTTCAATTTTGATGTTAAAGGTATCAATTTTGACCTAAAATGTATCAATTTTCAAAATTGATGGTCAAAATTGATAAATGCCCAATAAATTAAAATATTGTTACACGCGCAAATTGGACCGATCCAAATTGACAATCTCATAATGAGGCCATCTCATTCAAGTTTTTGCGTATAGAAAATTAACAGCCTTGATTCTTTATTTCGAGTCACATGCTTTTAGCGAGACATGTCTCATTACACACCTCTAATTGAGATCCTAATATATAATGTGTATGGTATAATGTGTATGCCGTGTAGCTTGGAATGGGAAGTGCCGTAGAAACACTATGTGGACAAGCATATGGTGCTAATAAATTCGACATGCTCGGAATTTATATGCAACGATCAACTGTCCTTCTAATGGCCACCGGAATTCCATTAATGCTCGTCTACATTTTCTCAAAGGACATGCTTATACTACTAGGGGAACCCGAAAACATAGCTTCAGCGGCAGCAATTTTTATCTATGGATTAATCCCTCAAATATTTGCATATGCTTGCAATTTCCCTATACAAAAGTTCCTCCAAGCACAAAGTGTAGTGTTCCCTAGCGCTTACATCTCTGCCGCGGCCCTTGTATTCCATGTCGGACTCACTTGGGTCGTAGTTTACAAGCTCGGTTGGGGACTTCTTGGGGCTTCTTTGGTGTTGAGTTTTTCGTGGTGGATCATAGTCGTCGCGCAATTTGTGTACATATTGGTTAGCTCGAGGTTTAAATTCACTTGGACCGGGTTTAGTTGGGCTGCATTTAGTGGTCTATGGGATTTTCTTAAGCTATCAGCTGCCTCGGCTGTAATGTTATGTTTGGAAACTTGGTATTACCAAATTTTGGTGTTGATTGCTGGCTTGCTTGACAATGCTCAAATTGCCTTGGACTCCCTTTCAGTAAGGTAAGATAATTAATCTTCTTCGACTTTTGTTAATCATTAAATTTATTGAATACATGGCTTATACTATTGCTTAATTAAATTAGATTTCTTCATTAACAAGGTTGAAATTGAAGGTAATTACAAAGTTACTTAAATGATATTTTGAAACATATCTTAAGCTATGAAAATCAAGTTATATTTTTGCTTAAGGTCATTCATTTACCCTTATTATTTCAGATGAAATATTTAATATTATGTACGAGATGATGTACTGCATCCACACTTAATATTATTAATTTAAATTTTTAGTTGAATTAATTAATTCTTTAATTGGACAAATTAAGTACTTTAATAGTTAAATAAGAGTAGAAGAGAGTATTTTTATTACCATAGAGGATTATCTTACCATAGATAATGTGAGTTCAAATGGTCAAAAGTTTTGTCTGTATTAATACTGCCAAGAGCCAAGTGTCAAGTGTGCCTTAGTGGCAGAAAGACACTGCTCTTTTGTGAGAGGGACCTGTGAAATTGATGTGTCGGAGTTTCGTTTACCTAACGAGTACTCTGCCTACTATTACTTGCTCTTTTACTAAACTAGTAAAACTAATACTATTTCCGTTCCATTGTACTTGCTACATTTGACTTTTTATGCGATCTAATTCATTATTTTAATTATTTTTATATTGAATTATGCGCATCTAAAAATTATAAAAAAATTAATATTATGAAAGTATATGATTAGACGATTCAAGCAAGATTCCACATTCCCACTTGACTATTTTTTTGTTACACATCAGCCGTAATATATAAGATAAGCTTAAACGATGAATAGTGTTAATATTAGAAATGTAGCGAATATTTAAAAACGGAGGAAGTATATTTACTCTTTTCAAAAAGTTGCAAATTAAATCAAAATTTGATGTTAATAAATTAATTGTTCACTCATTCACAGTTAATAATGTTATTTTTAAATTTATTTTTTAATAATTCAATTTTTTAATTTATCCTTTATTTGTATCAGCCTAACCTTTTATACTTCCTCCGTTTTGAAATACTTGCTATATTTTGTTTTTGAGCACTATTCATCGTTTAAGCTTATTTTATATATTGCGGCTAATATGTAAGTAATAATATAGTCAAGTGGGATCTTGTTTGAATCGTATAATCGCATACTTTTACAATATAAACTTTTTATAATTTTAAATGTGTATAATTTGACATATAAATGAACAAAATAGTACATTGAATTGCATAAAAAAGTTAAATCTAACAAGTATTATAAAACGGAGGAAGTATATTATAATAATTCAATATTTGCCCTTAATTTGCTATTAGCATACTCTATTAGTACGTTGAAAGCAAACTAAGAACAAATGTTAATTTATTTAAGATAATTTAACATTGGGATTATTGGCAACGATTGGATTATTAATATTAATTTTTCTTTAATTATATGATTAATGTGTATATAAACGGAGTCCATAAGAACGTATGCATATCATAAAACCTTCATCCTTGATGAACATGATTTTTGACTTTGTGAATAAAAATTGCAGCATGACAATATCTGGATGGGTGTTTATGATTTCAGTGGGATTTAATGCAGCTGCAAGGTTAGCCGCTATATTATTTTATTGAACACACATTAATTTCTTCATCTAAAGGTTGAGAAATTAAAGTAAAATTATTCGTGTTTGGATGATAAAATAAATAGTGTAAGAGTGAGCAACGAATTAGGAGCAGCACATCCAAAATCAGCATCATTTTCAGTGGTAGCAGTGACGACACTATCATTTTTGGTAGCGCTAGTGTTTGCCGTTCTGGTACTCATTTTCCGGTATCAGCTCAGCTATATATTTACTGGTGGTGCTGAAGTTTCTGAAGCTGTTGCTGATCTCTCTCCTTTTCTTGCCATCTCTATTCTTCTTAATGGAATTCAACCTGTTCTTTCAGGTATATCTTCTTTTTTCCTTTCGTTGCATTTGTAACTAGGGACTAGGGAGGTTCCAACAAAAAGACATTTTTTTCAACCGTCTCGTGAAAATGTTCTAATATTTTGTTACGAATTGTCACAGCCTAACAATTTTGACAAAAAATCAACGTAGTTTTTGATAATTTAATTTATAATGTATGGGTTTTTGGCAATTGGTTGTAGGTTGTTGGTTTTTTTAGTTAATTTATTTGACCATAGCTAAAATATTGGTTGATTTTGTTGATTTTTAAGCTACCTGAAAAAATCAATTACTTATGGAGCTGTTTGGTAAATTTAAGTAGTTTTTGGCTGTTTATTAGTGAAAAAGTGGATCAATAATCCAAGAGTCAATGAAAAAGCTAACTATAGTTGCTTTTTTATTTTGGCTTAAAAATCAGTTTTTCAGTTTGCTTAAAAGTCAATTACTAAACTTATTCTTTTTCTTGTTTGACCAACCAACTAACCAAAAGTTAACCAAAAAGCCAAGAAAAAGTCAAACCAAAAAGGCTTATGTAATTGTATCGTAAATTAATTTGCTATGTTGATATGAAGGGGTGGCGGTTGGTTGTGGATGGCAATCCTTTGTGGCTTATGTAAATGTGGCATGCTATTACGTTGTCGGAATCCCTACCGGAGTTTTGCTTGGATTTTACTTTAACCTTGGCGTTAAGGTACGTAATCCTATTCCTACGTACCATTAATTGTATATTTTTGCAAATGATTTTTAGAAAAAATAAAGTATTTCGAAAATGATATTTAAATCAACTAAAAAATGTTGCTTATGATAATTTTTTATTAGCATTTTGACATAATTTTGCTCTTATAAGAAACAACAAACAACAAACATCTAATTTCTACTAAACATCTTTTAATGATTGGCTTAACATCTAATAAAACCATTAGATGCTTCATGTTAATTAATTAAGTCAACTGAACCAAGTCATATTTATTTGCCAAACACCCATTTATACATCTATTGAACTAATTAATCTAATCATACACCTAAAATATTAGGGGTGTTCGGCAAAATACTAACTCAATGGACAATTTTTAGCTTATTTTGACACAAAAAGATAATTGAATGGTCAAATTATTTAATGCTACTAGCCTAGTACCAATGATAAAATCTGCTAGTTGAATCAGTCACTTTAAATAGCTACTGGCTATTAGCCAAAAACCTTAATACGTCTAATGGTATGTTCCATTAATTAAATTGTTCGCTATAATCAATTAATAATTTTTTTGAAGTTATGTTTGGACATATTATTTTACAATTATAAAAAAATAATAAAATTATAAAAATTTGCTTTTTCATAGTTTATATAATTGGGATAATATAATACAGTGTAATAAAATGTTGTGTTATTATTACTAGTATTTTTTCCATGACACATTATATCGTTGAATAATGTTATATAGGGAATATGGGGTGGAATGATTGGAGGTACAGTTATACAAACTTTGATTCTAATATGGGTTACATATCGAACAGATTGGCAGGAGGAGGTACGTTAACTTGTGCTTATTCATCATTATCTTTAATTTATTTTGTATCATAAGTTATTAGGATGATTGAAGGAGAAAGATAATCGAGAATTAAATTTATAATGGAAAAATTACCTAGATTAATCCAAACTATTCATGATTTTCCTACAATAATCCCACCTATTGATTAACCATAAATAATTCCAACTTTGAGGGGTATTTTTCTAGAGTAAACTTGGGTAACCAGATGACCTGCTATAGTAGGTAATTCACCAAAAAAATAAATTAAATATTAATTTAAAATTAGAAATTACTTTTGAAATTTACATAAAAAATTCTAAATAATAAAAAAATAATAAATTTTTTATGAATATTTTTTAACATTTTTTTCGATATTTTATTTTAATTTATCTTTTTTTTAAAAAAATAAAACTTGCTATAGCAAGTCATCCGGTCATTGGGTTTACTCTAGGAAAATGTCCCTCAAAGTTGGGATTATTCATGGTTAATCAATAGGTACTTTGAGATTATTCATGGTTAATCAATAGGTGAGATTATTGTAGAAAAATCATAAATAGTTTGGATTATTCTAGGTAATTTTTCCATTTATAATTATATTTGAAAAAAATAGTACTTACTCCAACTTTGATAAGTTATGATTCTCAATTTTCGATTATAATTTAATTTTTTTGAAATATGCTTAGATTCACTAAAGCCACTATAAATATTTCTAACTAAAGGTAAAATTTATTGAATGTCCAAGGGTGTTCATTAACAATAATTATATTGTTTTTATAAGAGTAAATTTGGAAACAAAATTAAACTATGATATAATATAGTATTTTTTAACGCGTGATATGAAGATAAATTCTAAATTTTACGTTATATTACGTAATGTAATTAATATTTATATAATTAAAAGTTTAAAAATATATTCTTGTTTGCCATATAAAATTGATTTTATCCTTATTTACCAATGTATGGAAGGCGTCCATTGACAAGATCCATTATAAAATTAAAATTAGGTTTATAGCTTTTGTACATTTACAATTTACAATTTGTTATTTGTAGTAGGTAACAGATTTAACATATTTATTTAGAGGTGACAGAAAAATATTAGTATATATCTATGAAAAATGTCTTAAATTAGGGGTAGGTTAGATGTCACTTACTTTTTGGTTTTTTCTCTTTAACTTTAAGAAGGTTTTATATTTCTATCGGGTCATACAATAATACTTTACTTTGTAGTTGTTAGATTGGTATTTTAATTGGAATGGATTGTAATTAGGAAAAATTGATATTAATAATCCGACCTTTTGTTCATCCGCTGTAAATAATCCAACCTTTTGATTATTTTCTAATAATCTAACGTTTGCCCTTAGTTTGCTGTGAATTAGCCAAACTTTATTTTAGTTTGCTAGCAACATACCCTATTATTACCCATTATTAGTAATACGGTATGTTGTGGGCAAATTTATCACAAAGGTTGGATTATTAGAACATAATCAAAAGGTGGGATTATTCATAGCGGATAAGTAAAAGGTTAGATTATTAATGTCAATTTTTCTTTTTAATTAAACTAAGAATGGTGAATTAATAAATGGTTTATTTTGCAGGTAGAGAAAGCTGCAAAAAGACTAGATAAATGGGAAGAAGTGAAAGAGCCTTTGCTAAACAAGTTTAGTTGAGATTAAGTGATTGCTAATAACAATTAAGTTTAGATTAATAATAGTGCATCATCTTACATCATTCACAACTTCAATTCTTCAACTCACTAAATTAAAAAATTAATGTTTTAATTTGGGTGAGAATGAATTTTGCCTCATAGTTTGCAACATATTGATATATATATTGGAGTAAAAGTTTATTTACCATCTTTTTGAAAAGGTAGGACTAGAGCAACTCAAAAGAATATCAATTGAGTTATAAAAAATTTCATGAAACACCCTTTAAAAATTTAACATAAATAATTATAAAACATGTATTTAATTAGAATTGATAATCATTTCGTTCAAAATTGAACTTTAAATTTATACAACTTAGAACGATTTTTTTGAATATAAAGTAATCTACAACTTATATTCAACTTGGATTTGAATTATTCCGAGTATATTTGATTTTAGCCTTGTTTTAAATTCAACAAGCTTCGATAATAAACTTGATCCGACTTTGGTTTTTTTTTTTTTTTTTTGAATTGTCATTTTGTTTTGAATTAATTGATATTGTATGGACTTGAAAAACCAAAATGTACAAAAAATTTAGAACATATATCTTCTTATTCTTGAAGAAAGACAAAGAAGTTTGCAAGCCTCCAAAATTCAACCATTTTACTTTTAATAGACAAAAAAATGTTTACAAAACAAGTTAATAGCAAAGTATAATATTTAACTTTTTAAAAATTCAACAATTAACGTAATAAAAATATATCGTATCTGCTTTTTTACCGTGAAAATGATATAAGATGTTAAAATTAACGCTAGAAGTCATGTAATTACCATCATTATTTATGATCGAGTATCAAACTGAGGCATAAGGGTATAAGACAACAGCAAGACCATCTATGAATCAGAGTAAGCTCTGCTTGTTCTCTGCATTCAGGACATCTGACATATAGTATGTGTTAAAAAACTTGGTTCCTGAACCAAACATTGTGATCGAAAACACTACACACTCAGAAAAAAACTTACCATCTCCGGCTTGTAGGGTGGTAGCATCCTCCGATTTAGCATCACTATTTCTGTTAGCGACATTCAGACCGTCTGCAGATTGTGAAATGGCCTGACCACTCTTAAACATGAACATAAATCTGTTCCATGTTCTACTTGAGTTTGCTCCGCCAGTCGGATC
The DNA here is from genome assembly GCA_019425755.1 of Amaranthus cruentus. Classification (NCBI taxonomy): domain Eukaryota; kingdom Viridiplantae; phylum Streptophyta; class Magnoliopsida; order Caryophyllales; family Amaranthaceae; genus Amaranthus; species Amaranthus cruentus. The sequence continues at coordinate 2,865,131 of CM033459.1, read as the reverse complement.
TGATCAAGAAAAATGTCAGTATGTAATATACTAATATGGATTCAGTTCACAGATTTACATCATTCAAAAGAATGTGGTTGAATCCCGCGAGAGCTAACATCGTACACTAGTTACGTATTGAATCATGGTAAAGTCTGTGTTGAGAGATTAACTCAACCAAAAGTTTAAGCTTGATAATTAGAAACTAGGATATGTTATGTACTATATTAGGCTGCCACTTGTAGGAGGTCGGAGCACTAAGATACGTTATATACTCTGTCAGGTAGGAGATTGGAATAGTTTATGATCCAATACCAAGGACATTAAGAAGGAACTTTGGATGAATAAATACATTAAAGTAACATTCCTTAAACATACATTCAAATTTGCTTTCATTTAACTAGTTATTATTACTTGATCAAGGATCTATTGGAAAAACACGCTTTATGAAATATAAGGGTAACATTGCTTGCATCTGACTCCCTAACACCATTTAGGTGAGGCCACTTAGTGGCATTAGCGTAATGCAATGTTTTTCTAATCATCACTAGAACTGAAGTACCTTGGCTCTCAGCCTTCTGTCAAGTAGAGGTACGAGTACTATGCAAAGAATTACTAGCATTGAGACCGAGTTCAGTTGCAAAATCAAAGAAGCGGAGGGAGTATAAGGCGGGTAATAAAGATGCAGAACGAGATCATTCGAGTGAACGAACATATTATTATGAGTACCTGTACGATTAATTGGAAGTAAGAGTGGAACTGAAGGGAATCCTACAAAACAAAGTGTGAGTAAACCATGTTTGAATCATAGAGATTTGAACTAAAGTAAAAAGATTTGAATTTACCAAAACTTTTGAAACTAGGTTGATGAATTTCCCTGACAAAGGACTCTGGCCTTCTTAACCTAAAACTGCACAAAAGATACAATCTTAAAACTCAGGAGTCGGGAGTGACATAACGCTAAGCTCAACTTAGCGGAAACAAAGCCGTAATCCCAAAAGATTGGGGCAGACTACATGAACCAATATATCAGATGCAGTGGTTGTCCGAAAATATCATGAGTAGGCTCAACTCATGGGAATTCCGAAAAACATATTTAGTAGCCTCAAGGTTTTCATTATCATCATCATCATATCCAGTGTATCTCGCTCATAGGAAAGGTATAGATTTGAACGGGTGTGAAAGTATCTTTACATTCTCATTTGTTTTGACTTGGTGTGTTTAGACAAATGAATCACACAGCCTACATCAAAGTACTAGTTTACCTACCTGGGAGTCGACAGTTCTGCTGGTGCTGATGTTTCATTGTATTTTAACGTAGAATTTGAACTCGAACTATCCTCTTTTACTTTCTCAAGCCATTCTTTATCTCCTTTGATCTCGAGAATACCAATGTTTCGTCCTAATAAGACCTTCGGAAGCTTAAGCCTTTTACAATTCCACACGTCGAATCCTAGCAAAGATGGACAATTTAGCACTTCCCCATGACATATACTTTCCAAATTCGGTAAATCATACAATATGAATGATCTCAACTCGGGAATAGTTATAGAACTCGGGTTGGCTTCTGCAGCGGGCTGTAATATAGATTTCATCTTCTCGCATCGTTTAACGCATATCTTCTGGAGGCTTTTAAGGCTACACAGCATCTCCAATGTAAACAGATAAGTAAGTGCATCAAAATTCGAGACATCTACGATAGTCAAGTCCCTTAAGCACCCATCAAGCTTCAGAGAAAATATTTCCTGGCTGCACATCATCAAATGCAGCTCATACGTTCGTTTTGGAAGCCGAATACCACAATCACCAATTACGACAATGCTGTTAGCACCTAAATCACCGCCATTGTATATACCGCCCACACAAAACTTAAAGTTTCGTGGTTGAAATGCATGATTTTCTTCTGTTTTGTCCACATATTTATTAAAGACTTTTGGGTTTAAGAAGGTAAGCTGAAGAACAGCTAACCTTTTCAAGTCGACAAGCTCTTCGACACAAGCACCTGGCCATTGAGGAAAAATCTCGACGGACCCCCATACATAACCACCATTTTCTGCTCCAATCAGCAACAATTCTTCGACTAGTGTTAGTTTACCGACTACTTTAGCTGGGAAAACTTCAATTCTTGTTTGAGAAAGGTTTAGACGCCTTAAATTTGTGAGGTTTTGTAAGCCTTCGGGCACTTGTTCTAAGGGTGTATTGGAGAGGTCAATCAGAAGTAATTTCTTAAGGTTTGACAAGGATGGTAGGCGTTTCAGGTTCGTGCAGCCACGCATCAGAAGCGCATGTAGATTTGTTAAGCCCGTGAAAGACTTTGGTAAGGTTGAAATGCTAGAGCGGGATAGGTCAAGGACTCGAAGATTGCGTATCTTCGAAAAGAAATTCTCGTGGTGATCTAAGTTTAAAGGGTTGTCTTGTAGTAGCAAAGTAGTTAGTTTCTTACAATCAGGAGAGTTTTGCAAAGCACACAACTGATTTTGCACAAATGACGCCCTCTCGGTATTGGAAGACCAACTATAGGCCAAGGGAAACTCGCATAGGGAGTTTCCGCTCTTAATGAAGAAATGATGGCCTAACTTAGCGGCAGCATCTAGTGCTACATGTCGAACTATGTTAAGCATGTTTAACGATTCTTCACCTTCATTATCGACACTCTTTAGAAGGTGAGCATCTTTGAGCTCGTTCAAAGCTTTCCATCCCATCCGCGTACTTTCTTCTAGAGACAAAAGTTCATCAAGTAGCCCTTCCCACATCCAATAGTCTATCAATTCCTCGGCCTTCAAGAGATAACTTTTAGGAAATAATCCACACGAAATGAAACATGACATGGAAACTTCCCCTAAATTCTCGTAGCTACCCTTGAAACAATCATATAACTCTTGGCTCTTGTTACCGAGAATAGATGATGATCGGCTCAATGCAAATAACTCTTCTCGCCAAGCAGCATCGATTCGACTACAGTAATCATCATGAATTTCACAGAGACTTTCCGCTAACATTTTAATCGCCAATGGAATACCATCGAGATTGTGTATCACAGTTCGTGCAATACGAAGAGTCTCGCTTTCTAAATGCATTATGTTAGTCCCTACTTCACTCTCAAACAACTCCCAAGCCTCAGCTTCGCAAAGCGGTTTTATTTCTAATATTTCTTTGCGTTTGATTTTTCTCGTAATCTTCCTACAAACAGAAAAATTCCTTGAAATCACTATCAGCTTTGAACCAGCATCAGGTTCCGGGATTCCAATATCGTGCAGTGAAAAGGGTTGCCACATAGAATCTAATACCAGCAGAAACCTCCCCAGTTGCACCACTGCACTCCGCAGAGCCTTAGCCCTTTCGACATTATCTGTAATTCCCGAAAGATCTACATGTAACTTGCTTGCAAGCTCTTCTTGAACCTGTTTGAGTCCCAATCCATACTCGACATTCACCCAAACAATACTCTCGAAACCCACCAACTCTGTAAGCACTTTGTTATGGATCATTGCCGCCAGAGCGGACTTTCCAACACCGGCTATTCCATGAATACACACAGTTCCAGTAGCTTCTACATTTTTAACTATCTCCCAAATCTTTTGTTGTATGTCTTCTCGAGCAGAACCGACAAGGCTAACCTCTGGCTGTTTAGACCCTTTGATCTTAATTTGTTGAGCGATTTGTTTGACATTCTCCAATAAAACGTCGAGTTCTTGAAGCTTCTCTTCAATTGACTTGACAGCACAATAGCGGTAGCAAATATTATCGTTCAGACGGTTTTCCAAGTCCGGGATATTCACCCCTTCTAAAAATTTCCTAGCTTCAAGGATCCATGGACGAGGGTCAGGCTTAATCACATCAAAACCATTCAGTTTCTGTTGAAGTGCTTCAATCAAAATCTCCAAGTTGTGAACTTTTACTTTCAGAATCGACAAATTGATTCTACTCGTTCGATAAGAGTTATAAATGCAAGTTGATGAGCCTGCAATAGATGTCAACAGTCCGAAAATAGCAGCTCCTAGAGTGATAACGTCCGATGCTGCAAAAGGAAAGGACAGAGATTACATCACAATGTTGCAGTCTCGTTTTATGATCATCGACATTAAAGTGAACGCCAATGGTTTTATGAATGTAACTCAATATGAGGCCAATAGGTAATATTACACGTCTATGATACTATTACCCCAATGCAAGGTTTGAACGGTTGGTTGGATAGATTATTTCCCTTGTAATGACAAAGAGATTAGCATGGCACTTAGACACTTCATTTTAGATGTAAGGTTCTGATCAACCCTTAATAGCAAACATCATTGGTTACTTCATATAAATAACTGCACTGATTTAACGAACCATTTTGCCATAGTCTATTTCGCTATAAGCCTATAATTATAAGTCTATTTATATGTTACTCGAGCTCTTCATTTTGCTTCACATACCCGCATCCGATCCTTGATGCTCGGACATTAGCATGGCACTTAGACACTTCATTTTAGATGTAAAATTGAATATTTAGACATATCCGACACTTGGATACGTACCAGTATCCGACATCAATTCCCGAGTCAAAGTAACATAGGTCTATATCTAAAAATTAAAGAAACAAGGAAGTAAATTACCCAACATGGCTTTAAAAATACTCCGCGTCTCTGAACTGCAGCACAAAACTCCTTAAGTAAGCACTCCAGCTCTGGATGATACCATGACATGAAACTTCAGCATACACAGTAGTCCAAAGGCAATAGCCAAAGTTAAACTTGTGTCACAAGCCACGCCAATGAAACATGGACAATCAAGTGTAGAAATACACCTAGATACAACTGGACTATAGAAAAACTCCATATAAGAGAAGTAATTAACACAAATTGACAGCAAAGTCAACTTCTATAGCAAAATATAATTCTAGCCTAATGCACAAATGATATTATGACTTGATTATAAAGGTTTAATCTAAGTTTGGGGATTTGTTATCGTAGTTTTGATAATCTTTGCAACTAACTATCTTTTACGCTGATTTGTTTTGGATCATGTTGCTCACTCCTACGGGCAAGAGGGGGAGAGGGAATTAATCTTCTCGTAAGTCGTGAGAATCGAACACCTATCACAAGCTAAAAAAAGGAAAACATTTCATCACTAGACTAACCCATGATTCTTCTGTCTATACTCTATACTATTTTTGACTTATTATTTTTTTTCCATTTTTGGTGTCTTTAGGGTGGGTTTTAATATTGCTAGTCCTCCAAAATTAATCAAAATCACAAGTATTCAGGTCAAGAATATGAAATAAATCAAACATATATATTCGAGAGATAAGTCAAATGTACAAATACCTTCTTGGTATCCCAGATTACACTTCAGCCTTCACCTATTTCATTGGGTAGATATAAAATAGCCATAAAAGTTAACCCAGAAATGAGAATCTGCTTCAGAATTCAGAAATAAAATTTCATCAAAATAGAACAAAACTTAATTACTTAAAACAATGGAGATAAAAAATGGTGGCTACAACTTACCTGTCATTATTTAAGCTTCTGTTTCTAAAATGCAATAGTATATGGAAACAGTAATTTCTAATGACAAATGCTAAAATCAGAAAGTTGGCAAAACGTGAAGGCTTAGTTTGTTTTATAATTACCATACTGGAGTTAAGTTAGTTCTGACATGAAATCAATAATTATATTCTGATAATCATTGAGAAGGCTAAGAACATGCAAACATACTGACAAAATTCCAAACAAGCATAGTATATAAGATATCGTGGGATCTCAATCATAAACATAAACTTTTGCAAGTAAAGAGATTGTGTTGCATCCACACTTCTACCTAAAGGAACTCTCGTGTTAGAGTATATAACACATCAAGGGGCGTTAACCATAAGTTGGATCCTTAAAGGTTTACTGTTTATTTGTCATCTAGTCGAGTCTTGTCTGGAACACTTTATGTATCAAAATGCTTAATTCTTTTAATATAAAAATGGTTTTTAATTCCCAACTACACTGCATGTCTGCGTTATGCATAACTAATAATAGAATAAACTCATCAAAATGTTATTTTGATGAAATCACATGCAGATAGCTGGAAATATTCCGTTATTTATCCTTCAGCTTTGACAATGCAATAATCAATACTCCTTCCCTTCCTTCCTGCTGGTCTTTCTACATTTTTTATTTTAAAATCAGGATATAATATAATATTTTATATTTTAGAAAAAATTGTTAAAAGTAACTTTAACTATTTTTCATTTGCACAACATAAACTCCACTTTTTGGATAACTTAAAATAAACCAAACTAATGATATCACTATGGCTAACGGCTAACATCCAAGGAATTGAAGCTCCTTGTTTTTCACAGATCTCGTGGAAAAAATCGATTCCATAAAAGGTTTTACAACTAAACTTCATCAAAATTTTATATAGGGTTTAAAGAATTGAAGCTCCTGTCTCATACAATAATTCGTGATGTAAGTGGATGACTTGATGAATAAATAGATTGAATTACAAATAAATATTACTTCTACTAATACGTTAAATATTAACTTGAACACAAACTAGACCTATTTATCAACCCTAATCAGCGGTGATATGTTGAAGTGCCCATGTGTTACCCACATCGGAGAAAGAGAAGAGTATGCATCACTTTATATACTTAAGGAGTAACTCCTACTATTACCAATTGGTTTTAGTAGTGAACCTTCTTTGGGTTTATGAGTAGACTACTTCTTCTCCTCCTTGTTTGGGTTGCCCAAACCCATTTTCTAAATTCTATCATGATATAAAGGCAAACTTCTCATTATCTCAAACATTCCCTTTCAACAAGATCAGAATCCAAAAATTACAAAAGGCAAAATTAAGAATGGCGAAAGTACAAAAGGTTAAATGCAAAAAATGTAACAATGAAAAAAACACGAATTGGAACAATGATAATAGCAGTTAAGAATGAAATACTATATTCCATTGATCACAAGTTTTGAGCTATTTAAGGCATCAATTGAATGATTTCATGATTATAATTTACATATATAAATGTTCCCAAATCATCAAGGCATAGCTCATAAGTCATAAGTATACATAGTTGTGACAATCGCAAGACTAATATTTGATGCTTCACTACTTATACAACAATGTCAAAGTTTTAATCACAACAGTATGGCTAGCACGCTTTACCGCTTATCCTCTACCACTATTTGAAAAATGTGAGATGGGTGTTGTCTGTATAGAGGTGGAGTGGAGGTGATGGGATGAGGAGGGCTTTAGAATCAAAAACAATGAATTCAATTGGATCTGTTGAAACACATACAGGCCTTACCAAAATCTTGTTCCTCACCATAATGGCAGTAGTAATGTCACCGATTTTGGTCTAATAATGCGTTAATCTATTCGCATGTCATCTGGTTTGCTCTAATGATCCTTAATACGCACCATCCTCCAACTTATCTTAGAACTTTGTATTTATTCTGTGCCTGCACCACCTGTCACAAATTCCAAAAATAACCAATCAGTTAAGGAAACAGGAATTCTTCCTATCAGAAACACAATTGATATACTGGAAATATTGTTAACGAGCATGATAGACATCAATTGTTAACATCTGCAGTCCGTAACTACAAGCAGCCGAAGTTCAGCTGATAGCTAAAATCTTGCAATTATGAAGGATCAAAAAGAACCTTCCGTGCAGGAAAAACCCAAATCAAATATGTAATTTACAAGCATGAACGGAGTTCAGAAAATCTAATGTCTTTGCCCACCAATCCACCATATATGATATGAAACACCAGAGTCCAACATGCACACATCATGGAGGAATTCGTCTATATAACAAGTGTATCCTTCTCTCACTAGCTTGTAGGCAAATTAGAACCAATTCAATAAAAAAAACTGTAGACAACTAATCATGAAGATCAGGAAAATGCTTTAAGTGCAGACATGCATGTGCTTCGAAGAACAACTTTCCTACAGTTTCCAAGTTTTGATTGTCCTATTGATTCGCAAATCGGGTCTTGTCTCAGTAGCATGTACCTCTTACTTTAGGCAAGGTTTTGGGTTCGATTGTCATTGTCCCCTTTCATCATAGCCCTCCCATTCCCTAAGCCTACCCCTATTGTCTGCAGTGGCGGATCTAGGGATTAGAGTTCCCTGGGGCACCAACGAATGGATGAAATTAGCTAATGTGAGCAATATATATTATCTTTGTGAAACAATCTCTTAAACCAGGAAAAGGGTTGAATAGCAAGCAATTCCCCAACAAAATAGAGAAGAAGGAGCTGGGAGGGTAGTCAACCAATCACTTAAGATTCATATATTGATCAATTGAAAAAGTCAACCATGGTGTTTTGTTATTCAGTCAACTAGAATCTCGACTTCACCTAAAATATAGCATTCATAAAATGAATTAACCAAGACTCGCGATTTTAGATTTGCATTCTAGCTTCATAGTAATTCACGTGAGATTCTAACCAAATAGTCAAATACCTAAAAACATAATCTGCTAACTCCCACTTCTAATTTCTAAAGAATCATTCTCTATTGTGAACATGTGTACTTGGTGTGCTATTTACGTCATATAGCCTGAATGAACATCATGTTCTGAGGCACAGTGGTTTTGCAATTCTAACTTCAATCAAATTTAGATGACATTGTTATCAGATATAAAAAACACTTATATGCAATAAGAATCAAGATTAAGAATAAAGATTAAAACAACAAAATTAAGAATTTAAGATTTTGATTAAAGATTATTACATAAAAATTAAGATTAAGAGTGAAAACACCTAAAAAAATCAAAATTTTGAATATAGAGGTTAAGATTAAGATTAGAACAAAAAAAAATGTCAAAAAAAATTCTCCCGGGGTATGTGCCCCGGGAGGCCCGTACATAGATCCGCCCATGCCTATTGATTGTGCTACATTTCTATTTATGGACATTAATTCACATCTTTTCATATCTAATCCACAAACTTAAATTCTCTTTAACCAAATTAAGAAAATACACAACTATAACAATGTAGCAAAATCAGTGAAACAAAAGAGTACTCATGAAACAGTCAGTGTAGTGAAGAGAGGCCATGTGGTACAAGATCAAAATGATCTTGGACTATAAAACACAGTTGGAAGATACTTTTATTGACGTTGAGATTTATTGATTACACTTTAATCCACTCAACTTAATTCAGTCACTTGCAATAAGATTTCAAAGAGAAATTGAAAAACACCAAATTTATGCGACTAAATCCTAATTTTGTGGCTCTCTCACAAGAAAATCTTCCTCCACTTGATGGTTACAAAGGTCTTTGTAAATGAATAAGCTAAAGAGTATATATACAAATGGGTAATAAGAAGCTAAAGAGAATTACATTTAAATGCTCACGTAGGAAACAACATAGCAATATTCCAATAATAGCTTAAAAAACAGTAATTACGCAGAAACATCAGAAATTCACAATACACCTTATAACAGCCAGGAGCTACTGACGTGTGCTGCAGAGTGCAGGGGCTGATTTGTTTTATATTCTAGAACCTTCCCTTTGCTACTCTTCGTACCAATACTCTTCATCACAAATTCACAATACACCTTATAACATCATAACACCACTCCAAGGATGGAGATTATGAGCCACATACAACAGAATATCTACACTAATCACCGTCCAAATTCTTTCACCAAGTACTAAACTAAACTATACAATTAAATAAGCACACCATCAAAATCAATAATACTATGCAAAGTAGATGTGTTTCAAAATTATACTCAAACTCAACAACTGCTCAGTTATCATGTATTCATCGCGTAATCGAGCAAAATGTAAACAAATTAAACAAAAGTCATAACTCAGTAGCAAGTAAAACTAAAAATATTACAGCTACATGAAAATTCAACAACAAAAAAACAACAATTATATAAAAACTTCATCAATAACTAAACAAATGTAATTCGTACAAATAATATCATCATTGAAAAATTAATCGAAATTGAAGGAGGGAATCGATGACGTACCAAAATTGGGACGAATAACGAAGAGAAGAGCCCTAGAAAAATTGGGACGAATAAATTTTTAAGACTTTCCACTTTGCAACTAATTCAATTTGTATGATTTCCAACTATTTTTAAAAAATAATCAAAATCGGAATCAACGGGAAATTTTTATTGTGTGGATTAACATTGACCTTTCATCTTCTTCAATTTTTTATATCTTTGATTTATACTTCTATATTGTTTTTTTTTTTTAACGGTTTTCTATATTGTTTCTTATTTAAGTTGAAGTTTAATTTTCTCAAAAATAAAAGGTTGAGATTTAATTGGTTTGGTAAGCCTAGCGGCGTGCGAAAAGATAAGTTTTTTTACCAAAATTTTTACTGTCCGTTTGGTACGTGGTAATAAATGGGGATAATGGTAGGTAGTAATAAACGGTGGTAATGGAAATGAAAAACTTGTGTAATTTTGGTTGAAAAATCTCTTGATTACCTTGATTGTCATGCTTGTCCAATTTCAATCATCTCATCTTATTCATAAAATTCATTCTAATGCATTACCATGGTGAGAGGGGGTATTAAGTGGTAATGGAAATTTGTGGACAAAAAAACTTTTTTGTGATCAAAGTTTCATTACCATGGAAATGATATAGAACTTTTTGATAAAATTTTTTACAATATAAATTATTCTCATTACCACCATTTATTACCACTAACCAAACGAGCCGTTAGTTGGATGATTGTCATTTGCTATGAGTTGTGAAAGTGAGCATTTTTTAGAAGTTCATCTTAGTGGGCAGATGTTTTGACAAAGGTTTGATCTTGAAATAGTCTTAAATTTTATTAAATGATTTGAATAAATAAGTTAAAATATTTATTTTTTATACTTAAATCACTCAATTTAAATAAATTAAATGTGTAATGTTAGCATGTTATTTTTGTGTTAAAATAAAATTAGAAATATTTATTTATGAATTTAGGCTTTTATTTATTTCACCGTAATATAATCTTATACAAGAGTTACTACTTACTCTTTAAAAAATGGTTTTTAATAAGGTCGGTCAGTTCAAATAAAAGTCCCTTAAAAATGTGAGAAATCTGCAAATACTAGACCCCCCGGCCCAAAGTTATCCTTATCCATGATCCATATAGGAAAGAAAAATTTAATTTTAAAAATTCCACCTTTTGCTTGTTATCTTTTCGAAATCTCACCTTTTGATTATTTTTTGAAAATCCAATTTTTATACGGCGTTTGCTTTTAAAATCCAGCCTTTTGGTCTTAATTTGTTTATTGCTGAATTTTACAAGTAACTTAATGTGGTTAGTACTTTAAAAGACAACACAGTATAAAAATTGAATTTTTAAAAGACAACGAGTAAGCAGAGGCGGAACTTAGTTGGGGCGGGTAGGGGCTCCGCCCCTCTGAGATTTTCGGCAAATTTTTTCAAATATACAATTATCATTTTGTATTTTTATAAATATCAAGCCGACAATTAAAAGCAACACAATTTATAGGAAGAGAATAAATATCTTAAATGAAAATTTAAAAAATTTTATAAGTAATAATGAAGTATCAAATTAGGAATGAAATTATCATTTAGAAGTAACTGTCAAGAAAACAACTCAACCAAAAGCAGCTGATGGTTGAGGCCCCAAGATATGTTATATACTCTAACATTAACATTAACAACTGATCAAAAAAATGAAAAACGAGAAAAGAGATTTATAGAAATTTGACAAAATAAAAAATTAAGCTTATGTTCAACGATTTTAAAGTGCTAAAAGAGCGTTGGCCTTTACTTTGATTCAAAATTTACGCAATAATTTATGATTGCATTGATTGACTATAGTTGCATTTAAGTTTTTTTTATTAACTCCACCCCTTAAAATTTTATTCAAGTTTCGCCACTGCGAGTAGGAGATATGATTTTTAAAATTAAATTTTTCTATAGTAAACTAAATTTTAGTGTCCGATCAAAACAATGGATCATCGAATTTGCAAGGTTGGCACTTGGCAATATAAGCTAGCTGTTGCTTGCTAATACTAATACTAGTATACTATACATCTGAGTCTTATCAGTCTATGATTTTCTTTCGAGACAACCACGACAATAGAATTTAAGATAACGTGTCAACCAATTATTATTATTATTATTAATATTTAACCAATTATTATTATTATTATTAATATTTGAAGAATAAATTAAAAAGGAAAATTTACCAAGAATAATCCAATCTATTTGCAATTTTCCTATAATAATTCCACCTATTGATTAACCATGAATAATCTAGAGTAAACCCGGTGATCGGATGACTTGTTATAGCAAGTTTTATTTTTCTAAAAAAAAGATAAATTAAAATAAAATGTCAAAAGAAAGTTAACAAAAATGTTCAAAAAAAGTTTATGATTTTTTTTATTATTTAGAATTTTTTATGTAAAATTTCAAAGTTTTTCTCTAATTTTAAATTAATTTTCGATTTACTTTTTTAGTAAATTACCTACTATAACTGGTCATCGGGTTCTCTAAGTTTACTCTAGGAAAATACCCCTTAAAGTTGAGATTATTCATGGTTAATCAATATATGGGATTATTGTAGGAAAATCACGAATAGGTTGAATTATCTAGGTAAATTTTCCAATTAATTAAAAAAAACAAAAAAATAATATAATACTATATTTTAAAACGTAATTTGGCTATAGATTTTAAATTTAATGTTATATTAGATAATATATCCTTATTAAACGTTGGGAGGCGTTCGTTAGCAAATTAGGAGTAAATTATCACCTGCTTCTTTGTTCATAGCAAAGGGTCTGATATATTCACAGGAGGCGTTCGTTAGCAAATTAGGACTATTGAGGGATTATGATTTATGAGCAACAAATTAAAATGTCGTTTGATTCATTTTTGGAGTTTAATTATTTGTGGAATCAATTATATGAAATATGAATCTCAGTGATTGAGATTTTTAGATAGCATATCATTATTATTTAACAATAATATCAAGCTTAGCCTGTTAGCTTTAGATTCCAAGAGTTGATATAGTCTTAGCGTAGTTTTAGTCTTAATATCTTTCTTTAGGGTCGTATCATAAAAATCATAAAAAACATATTAAAATTCTATACATTGAATATGTTAAAAAAAAAATAGTCTATAAATCGTGATAAATTTGATAAGACAGTAATAGCCGTTTGGTTTGTGGTATTAAATATATGGTGATAATGAGAATGATTTATAGTGTAAAATTTCATCAAAAATTCCGTATGAATCCCACGATAATGAAACTTTGATCACAAATTTTTTTTTTTACAAAATTCTATTACTACCTAATATCACATCTCCCAATGGTAATGCATTAGAATTATATTTATGAAGAAAATGATATGATTGAAGTTGGACAAGCTTGACCATCAAAATAGACAATAGATTTTTCAACCGAAATTATACTAGTTTTTCATTCCTAGTTTTTCATTCCCATTACTACTGTTTATTACCAGCTACCAAACGAGCCGATTTTAACTTAGGTTGTATGACCATGAAAAACCACTTTTTTTTAAACAAACCACATTTTAGTGTTAGGCAAATCTCATCCAAATCCAACCAATAAGCATCACTACTCGTTAATAGTCACATGGAATTAACTTCATTAATTGCTTAATCTAAGGTCATAAAGTAGAAGTATATTCGAAAGTGATTACTAGTTCAAGCTGAACACTTTGAGTGCAATTTAAAAAGACATGCTCTTACTCCTCTGTTTTTTTTAATTTAACAATAAAGAAAAACCGAAATACTTTTAGGAAAAAAATAATTATTTAGTGATAAATAAAAAAAAATGAATTGTATGGTGAGATTAAAAGAAAGTAGTGGATCTATTTTAAAAAATATGATGACGCAAAATTAAAAGGACATCTCAAAATAAAAAGATATTTCCTCGTATTCATCCTAATAGTCTCATTTGATTAGGCGCATTTTCCAATAGAATAATTCTATCATTAATATCTCTAATTGTGTATAATTAAAAATTATAAAAAATTAACATTAATAATATTTACATCGAAACGAATCAAACAAAATCACACTTTAACTATAAAAAAAGTCAAAATGAGAGGGAAGTAATTAATTAGTTGATCCCAAAAACATGAAGGTTACCCGACAGACGCGGAAAAACACAAACAGCAATTAATGCCAATCATGTAAAATGTAAATTTCATAGGGAATGGAACATTAATTGTAGATTGAGATGGTACGGATGGATACAGCCCACAGATCAGAATCCAAAGCAATACTCTAATTATTCAGTTTTTGGAAGACGTACATCATTGTACAACTAATTTTCTATCATTTCAGATGATGAAAGTAAGAGTTTTTCATTCAAATAATACTTTTTCGGTTTCATAATATTTGCTATTGACTGTGACATGTTGTGTGAGAAAATGTCACTATCAAATAGCAAGTATTATGGAACGGGAGAAGTATAAAATAAGTAAGATAAAGAAGTATTTTCGCCGTTTCAAACTACTTACGCTATTTAATTTTTCAAGCAGTCCAATACATAATTCAATTCTTAATATCTTTAATTATTATGTATAATAAAAAATTATAAAAATTTGTTATTGATGATGTTTGCATTGAGACGAATTAAACAAGATCTCACTTGACTATATTTTAACTTATAGATTTAAATTGAGGGTAATGAATAAATAGTGCATTATCTTGTAATATAAATAACAAGTGATATAGAATGAAAAAAGCAAAGCAAATTATATTTATTTTTACAATTTGATACAAATATTATCAACACTAATTTTATACTCCTTTATTTTAGCTTCGTTTTTTGGTCTCCACGTAGCCCAATGGTCCCCTTTGCTTATAAGTTATAAAGCATCTTAAACAAAGGTAGCTAATTACTATTTGCTTTAATCACCAAGGATTAACTTATTTCAAACGAAACCACTCGGACCCTGCCTTATACGGGATACTGGGAGTGTCTTTCACATTTATTTCTTTTCCTTGTGCGGGAGACTGAGAGTGGTTTTTACCTTTATCTGTGTACCAATATTGTTAAATCTTAGTGTCTCTTACCATATAAAACACATGTCACCAAACTTATTCCGTCATGTTTTGGAGTCTAAAATTGTTTTACAGTTCAAATTTTATATAACACCATGATCAAGACAACACAACACTCAAGTGCATTTGAGACGGTTTAGTAGGCAACAACCAGCCGTACGTACTTGAATGGGCAAGAGTAGAAAAGACCAAACAATTACTAATACTCACACTTAGCTTGCAATATTGGGTCAAATGGTCAAGATCAAAACAAGGCATATTAAGTATAGGAGGCAGCCGACACTGCCATGTATCCATAATTCTCTTACCAAGAATCGATTTTAATTAAGTGATAAATTATTTATTTGTCTCATTATATCTGATTTTTAAATAGATTACTTAAGAAAATACCTTTTACATATTACCTTTTGGCCTATGTCATATATGTAAATTTATTATTATATTAAACGTTTTTATATTATAAACTTAGTAATATAATAATTATTTTGAATTTTTTGCAAAAGAAAAATATAGATTGAAATTATTACAAAATCAGAATGATTTGAGAAAATATTAAAACAGACTTAATTTAATTTTACACGAATAAATTAGATGATTGGATTGAAAATTAATATATGAGTTACCCATCGAATATTTTGTTCAATATAATTGATTTTTTATTTTTTATAATCCAAGATAGCTCTAATAATCCCAACTCATATCAAATGTACTTGTTATCAAAAAATAATGAGCCAAACCAAATCCAATCATGAATTAGCCACTACCCACTAAGTTATGATCTTTAGCAAGGAAGTTGATTATTATTTAAGCAGGTTAATTAATTAAACTCACTCAGGAAGATCAACAAATATATTTGCATTAGAATATGTACTCCTACTAATTAGGAAAAATTTGTTAATTTTTGGCTTATATGAAATGGTCATTAATCTAGGCAGTTTTTGGCTTACATGATATGGTCATCAATCTAGGCATGGAATTAACACATTCATATATATTGGAGTATTATATATGTATAATTTCATGATCATGTAATTTAAAAATTTAATATAGTGAATTGATCTAGTGGTACGTAGAAAACTTTCATCTCTACTCTTGTATACTCCCTCCGAATCAATTTAATTGTCTCATTTGCTTGGACACAGTTATTAATGGTGGTGTGGGGTCCATTAAAAAGGTGGTAGTTGGAGTATTTTAATTGATTAAATTAATTGTAAAGGTGGTAGGTGCAGTATTATAAGTAGTAAAAGTGGGGGTATTTTTGTCTTTACTTGTGTGAACATAGGGTATTTATTAGGTAAAAAAAATTTGACAAAAAAGAAAATTGAGACAATTAATACGAATTTGTCAAATAAAAAAATGAGATAACTAAATTGGTTCGGAGGGACCGAGGGAGTATAATATATAGATAATTCTATTCTCATCAACTAATTACATGAGTTATCGATTCTCCCTGATCCCTTCTGTTGCCACTTATACTTATTATATTAGAACTTATCCATTTAATCAAATTCTTATATTTTCATATATAAATTTTTTGTGTGATTATGCCCTTTTTATCTCCTATAATTTGCTACAATGCCTATCTATGATTGCCTATTGAATTGATACATTTGAATTAATGGGTACATACATATTCTCTTATCTTAGTCTCAATCACAAATTCTTTCTTTCTTTTCCTTTATAAAATATTATATTCACCTGAGTGTTATATATTATGCGGGAAATATCACTTTCAGTTTATCTTATTTATTCACTAACTATAGATTAAAATTAAAAACAACCCATAAATATATAGCAATATTAAAGAACAAAATAACTCAAAAAAGAAATAGGAACAAAAAACATTGAGAAAATGTATCCATTTAACTTGAACAAATTATTAGTACATCACAATTTCAATTAAATTATCTCAAATTTCTCTTTCTGACCTGTATTGTGGCATGGGGATGGGGCCCTTGCTATATGGAGAAGGCACACAATATTTTATTTTTACAAGAAGTCACCCCTTGATGCTACCAAAAAAGGAATCAAACCACATATTCCTTTAAGCTTGCTTAAAGAATAAAGAGTGAAGTCATTTTGACTTAATTACTTCTTTCCATATATGCAAATTTTGTAATAAAAAAAAATATATAATCCTTACTAAAAATGGGCAAAAATATCATTTCCCTTACAAATAGACTTGGATCTTAATTCCATTGAGTTAACCTTTCATCATTATCATCCTACCCAGTATATCCCGCTCATAGAAAACTATAGACAGAGTATGGGAAGGGAGGACGACAACAATTTATACCGCGACCAAAAAAGTCCCCCAACTCGAGAAAGACAATCATGAACTTTCACTTTTAATAAATAATCATGAACAAAATGGTAACCTTTCTCATCCAAAAAAAAAAAAACACTTTCACTTTTAATAGATAATCATAAACAAAATTTTAACAAAAAGATTAGACCAACATTACAAAATAGTCTAAAAATATAAGATAAGCTAAACACTTATTTCTGTCATATATGATTTAATTTTTCTATAATATATAATACACAATTTAATATTAATTGAATTTTAAATCAAATAACTTGGAGCATAACTTAGACGACCAGCACGAGCCTATATTCCCTTGAACAAAGGTTGAGGAAGGCCATTGATGGCAGCGGCCGCAGTGGTGGCACCACCACCTTGGCTGCCGCCGCCTTGAAACAAGCGTTTTAAGGTCTTAAGATGACCCAAAACTTGTTTATAAACACCCATTTTAGTCTTAGCCATGCTAGACAACATAGTCTTCTTTAACCTCAACAATTTCTTACCAATTTTCAGCTTTAATTTGCTTATTCTTAGCCTTAACCAACAAGAAGACCTTGATGATCTTCTTATTATAAGTTGATCAGCTTGCTTTAATGTCTTGTATATTAAAAATTGTGCTTCCCTATGATTTCTTTCTTCTGGGTCTTCTTTCTCCATCATAGTGTAACCATAATTTGTATTATTATTTCTCTTGAATAAATTTGCCATTTTAATATTTTCTTTTTTATTTTAAAAAGGAAGTACCAAAAAAGTTGGGGAAAAGGAGAGATTGTTGGTAGGTAATAAAGAGGGAAAAAGAGAGAGGAGATTTATTGGTGGGGGGATGAATTGGGGGTGGAAGGATTTTGGTTTATTTATAAGTAGGATAAAGTGAGGTAGTCAAGTTTTAGGGAAAAAATAATATTATTATCTTTTTTATTTTTATTACTAATATTATTATTATATTATTATATTTTTGTATTACTAACAAATCATTTTATTATGGCGTGAATCAATATTAATATGGTATAAGGAGTGAAAATTCTCAACCACTAAGTTAATCACCTAGAAATTTTTATTATTATCGATCATTATATTTATCAGTAAGTTTTATATAAAACTGTCGCATTAAGAGACGAGCCATATAATTAGTCTACATCTGATCTAATTGATCACTTTAAAAATATAAGTGGTCACTTTATAGAAGACACAATAGAAAGTGACAATTTCAAACGTCACTTTAAGAGAGTATGTATATATTAGGCAATTGAATTTCACTATAAAACCGTATTATTTAAAAATTTGTGTATAATTTATTTGAATGGGGGAGAGAGAAGGAACGGAGGTTAGTCAAAGAATGAATAATTAAGGATGGCATGGCAAACCATGTGCATACTCTTTATGTTTGAGCACTAAATAATGTGAGAAAAGAAAGGAAAAAGAAAAGAAATTACAAGGAAATAAATTGGAACATTTCAGAGCAATATAAAAGATTAATTATTAAAATTAATTAAATATACCCACTTGACGAGTGAAAATTATGATGGATTATACAGAAGTATTGGAAAAATAAATTATTCCATATCGGTTGGAAGCTCAAAATTGGAGGTGTTAATCAGTTGGAAGCTCAAAATTGGAGGTGTTAATCAAATGATTTATCATGCATGAATTATGATTGAAATTTGGAAGTATTATTATCCAATAATATCATCCTTTTTTCAATTAAAATATAATTCATTAATTGAAAGTCATCTATAAAAAAGTTAAATTAAAATCTAGTTTATTAAAACTTTAACCAATAAAAAATATATTTATATTTTAACTCTGTATTCTTCATTATAGAAAATTCTTCTATCTGTTGAAGTGTTCATGTGTTACCCACATGTGAGTTGTCCCACATCGGAGAAAGAGAAGAGTATGCATCACTTAAAATACTCAAGGAGTAACTCCTACTATTACCAATTGGTTTTAGTAGTGAACCTTCTTTGGGTTTATGAGTGGACTACTTCTTCTCCTTCTTGTTTGGGTTGCTCAGACCCATTTTCTAAATTCTATCTTGTTATCAGAGCCCGATTTGTTGTTGAGCCTTTATACTGGGCATTTAATCTTACCACTGGTTAAGGGGTCTTTAATTGGATGTTCATTTCTAATAGGTTTGTAACCCTTCTAGTGGGCTAAAATTCTAAGGAGACACTCACATGTGAGGGGGAGTGTTGAAGTGCCCATGTGTTACTCATATGTAGACTTGTAGAGGTGTTCAATGGGGCGGGTCGACCCAACGGGTCAAGGGTCGGGTCATTAGCGGATCGGGTCGGATAATCATAAGTATTAATTGCGGAAAAAAAATTACCACTTTTTTTTTTATATTTTTAAATGATATTATTAT
This sequence comes from Amaranthus cruentus, assembly GCA_019425755.1. NCBI lineage: Eukaryota > Viridiplantae > Streptophyta > Magnoliopsida > Caryophyllales > Amaranthaceae > Amaranthus > Amaranthus cruentus. The sequence continues at coordinate 2,845,471 of CM033459.1, read as the reverse complement.
ATACATAAGTGGGTCGATCCATCAGACCATAAAGTGTAATAAAAAAATTATTTTATGAAACTTTTCAAAAAAGGGTCAAATTGGGTCGGATTGAAATGGGCTTGACTCGCCCCGACCCGTTTAACATTTGACATGGCCCGCCCCGCCTCGACCCGGCCCGTTGAACACCTCCACATGTGAGTTGTCCCACATCGGAGAAAGAGAAGAGTATGCATCACTTTATATACTCAAGGAGTAACTCCTATTATTACCAATTGGTTTTAGTAATGAACCTTCTTTGAGTTTATGAGTGGACTACTTCTTCTCCTCTTTATTTAGGTTGCTAAGGCCTATTTTCTAAATTCTATTGCTATCTAATACCGTCAAATACTTAAATGTGCCTTTGAGTTTGGATGAGATAGAATTCAAGACTATTTAGATTTATATTGTTTCACTAACGTATATATATTTTAACTTGTTGTCATGCTCATGCCTATTCGCTATTACTACATCCGATACAAAGATAAACTATACTTGTTCCGTCCCAAATTATTTGCAGTCTTGCACATTAGAAAAATAACACTTTATTTTTCATTATTGTGATTAATTTTTGATCTATAAGTTTAAACATAGTTAAATGAGATCTTGTATGATTCATTTTATTGCAAAGATTATTAATATCAAATTTTTATAATTTTTTATTATACATAATTAGTAATATTAAAAATTAAATTATTGTATCAGACTGCGTAAAAAAGCAAATGTTACAAATAGGTAGAGTAATCTCTTACCGAAGTGGTAGCATATAAAAGTATTATTTTAATAAACACCGTCATGATGAGTTGAACCATGTTCAACTTGAATTCGTAAGTCAAAGAGGAAGGAGTGAGAACACGACACTAAACTGCTGCTGCCATTACAGCCACGACCCCTTAACTTCCTAGCACTACCGTACCTTCGGAACTAATTGTGAACTAGCTAGAAAAGAAAAAAAAAAAAAACCTTACTGTACCATTAATTCAAATTATTGTGATCTTGACGACACCAATAATAATTTTTTTTAAAAAAATTTGTACATATATGTTCATATATATTGACTTACAGTGTTCAATGGATCGAACCTCGATTTTGAGCTTTTATTCATCCCGTTTTTGTAAGGGTTTTGTAAGAATTGACTTGAAATTGGGTGGGGCTTCAAAATGGGTTTTACTACATTTAAAATGCAATGGGTTTTAAAAGGGTCGAATAAGGGCTGGAAACAGGCCTTTATAGATAAAAAACAAGCTTTACTGCAATTAATATTATAGCAGGTGCTCTCTTGAGAGACCGTCTTTTGTAAAGATGACTCTCAAAAGTCCAGCCCAAATCTATATTTAGAGTTGTAACAATATATATTTAGAATTGGATTGGGCTTTTGAGAATCGTCTTTACAATAGACGATGTCAAGTAAGAATTTGTGTTATTATAAATGACAATGTATTTTTGTGAGAGACCGTCTTACGGTGAGACGATCTCAAAACAATAAATTCATAAGCTAAAAGTTTCTATTCTTGAGCTATTTAACACAAGTATGGGGCATGTCTTACGGTAAGACGGTGTAATAAAAAAAAGTTGTAATTTAATTATTATAAATTGATCATTGAAGATAATTATAATAATTTCTATTAATGAAAACGGATCGAGCCGGAGTGACCTTTTCAAGCTCGGCCAAAATTAAACCAATATTAAATTTTAAGGACCCTTATTCCGCCTATTGAACACCCTCATTTATATTTACTGTATCATCTTATACCAATGCATTATACATTCATTTCAGCCCCTCTTAATATGTAACAATTTCTTAATATTAAAAATAAATTTATTTAGAATATAATCTTAAAATATATAATATACTAATAAGTCAAATGTTTAGTGTGAAATGTGGCATTGCCCATATATGTATGCCAAAAGTTGAGGATGTATTTCGTATATATTGCATCTCCTCGCTAGCTGTTTCATTTTCATATACTAACGTGCTTGCAACAATTACCTGGAGTTGCTCACATGATTATTTTTTATTACTTTTAGTTATGTGGTCGTTTTATATTATTGTTAATCTAGAATTGGGCTAGACAATTTTTGATGGGAAGAGACCAAGTATTTTGCTTTACAAACTAATAAAAATGATAGAAGCAATATAACAAAACTAGTATAAAAACTAATGTAATGTACGAATTTATGCTATAATATATATAAAAAGTATAACTTTAAAAAATAATGCAAGTATATATTATCGTGATTAAGTTTATTAAATACATAACTTTTTTAAAGCAAAAATTAAATACTGATTTATTAAATTATTTATTGAATATATATTTTTTTCATTCAATTATATCAAATTTTAGGTTATTTATATAGAATTGCGCAATTTAGCTCTAAATTATACTCTATACTATGCCTAATTTAGCTCTAAATTTAAAAAAAATAAAATTCTAAATTAGGTAAAATATTATCATGTAATTAACTATCATGCACTAAAATAATTACATTTGTCATGTCTTCTTAGAGAATGATCCACTTGTAATTTTCCAACATTTTTACAGTATTGTATGATGATTTTTATAGTATTGTATGATTACGACTTCTTTATGAAATGAGGTATTTCTGAAAAAAAAAATCTAATGAATGTTTGAGAGAGTAAAATGCTAATCTTCAATATGTAGGTATAATGGCACTTATTGACGTACTTAAATAATTTGTAAAGGATTATTTATAGATTGTTCTTTGAAGTAATGAATAATCATATATATATATATATATATATATTGTATAATTTGCCCTATGTGGTGGCCATTGGAGTGATTACTTTTTACTACTTCTACCTTTTAGTTCTCTCCGGGTAGTATAAGTCAAATATGTGTCCACTTTTTTATTGAGTTGTGAGCTTCTCAATTGAGGAGTAGTTCTACATTATATGTATTGTTTGTCATTTTGTCAAAACGTATAAACATTACATTATTTTAGTTGGTAAAATAGTTTATAGTTACTATTTTATTTGTGCATGATGAAAAGTATGAAAATATTGTTAATATGATGTTACTGTTGTTCAGAGTGATGAATATATTCGGCTTGTATAATTATACATGTGGGTATGGTTTCAAGGCTTTTATGCTATAAAATTTTTCCCTACTTCGACTCTAGCTAGGTATGGATCCCAATTTTGAACACAAACACTAGCTAGGTATAAACAATAATACAATCAAACAATTGTTAGCAATATAATATACATGAGCTAGGGTCTCATCCATGCACTTCAATTGACAACTATACATGATTAGTATGCACTAATTTATTTTTGTCACCCCACCATATGAACATACCCAAAAGGCCAAAATAAAATATTTCATAATTGAGACTATTGACGTTTTGGAATTGATTATGTTAGGCGTTGACATTTGAATAAGTACACTACATGCACCAATAATGGTCTATATATAATGTTTTCTTTTTATCATCATGGTGCAACGTAACTCTTGGTCCCAAAATTATCATTATGTTAGCATAATTATTTTTAAAAATTTTGATTCTTGTTGTTTTCTTATATATGGAGAAGTGAAATAATAGGATTAAATAATTAAAGGACGGAAAAAAGAAAAAGACTGTAAACATAGTGTTATAAACTAAAGATTTTTGGTCCTAAAAATGTAAAAGCTAACTGTTTATGTCAATATTTAAGTTAGCTATTTGAGTCAACTACTATGAAGGTGTTTGGTAAAATTTAATTATTAGCAGTTGGTTGTTGTCCGCTTATTAAAGAAGACAAAAAGCCAAAAGCCAATTAAAAAAACTATTCATGTTAGCTTTTTTATTTTAGTTTAAAAGTAAATATTTCTATTGACTTAAAAATTACTCCCTCCTATTCAGCCTAAATGTCCCATTTAATTTTTTCACACTTGTCGAGACAACATTTTAACTCCCAATATCTCAAATTATTCTTAATTAAAAATTATAAAAATTTGATATTAATAATCCATGTATAGAGATGAATCAAACAAGATCCCACATAACTATGTTTTAACTTATAGATTAAGAGTAAAATACAATGAAAATTTAGGTTGAATAGGAGGTAGTATTCATCAAAATATGTTGAATAGGAGGCAGTATTTATTAAAATATGTTTTGAACTTTTTAAACAATGAAAAAAGCCAACAAAAAAGAGTCAAACACACCTATTGTCATGCTTTGGAGGTCACTTTCAAAAGCTTGAAGACACAAATATAATACAAATTATACAATGTATGTAATATATACAACTATTCAGAGTGAAAAGAAATATAACTATAATTATATGATACTAATATGTCGAAAAAATTAATAAAATCGTACATCGTAAGGGTACTATCTAGTTCAATACTAATTTAAATTAGATAATATAAGTAATACTTCCTACAATGCAATTTAAATATCAGCTACTCTTATGAGAGACCGTCTCTCAAAGAGACGACCTCAAAATAAGAAGCCCATATTTTCATTTTCTCTTAAATTTGTGTAAATTAGGCTATTTAGCCCATATTTCTAAATTCTAATGCGTCTCTTAAAGACACCGTGTCTCACAACAAAATTTGTTTAAATATATTTTGATAAATCATAATATCATTATGAAGTGTCCCAATACACTACAAATAAGTATTGAAATAGCGTCGGAAAAAGGGATAGAACTTGACATCATAATATCATAATTTGACATCAATAATATCATAATATCATCATAAGCTAAGGTTCGTTAGCGGGATGTTATTTTATAAATACATTCGCCAAGTAGAGAGTGATGTGAATCAACCGCTAATTTGACATCAAGCTTCATGCCTAAATCCATCATACGTTGTTACGTTTAATGCTGCATGCAAACTTTGCCTTCTTAATTTATTTAGTCGATAAGACTTTCAAGTTACAACTTACAACTTACAACCAACCAACCATAATGTTCAACATTGCTTGAGAAAAATAGGTGGTCATCATCATCATCCTACTCAGTGTATTTCGCTCATAGAACATTATGGACAAGGTCTGGGAAGAAAAGGACGGCGACAACTCATACCCATAAAGGAGAGCGCATCCAAAAGAAGTCCCCCGACTCGAGAAAGATTAAGAGAAGTCTCTACGTTGTAGGAGATGAAAACGCAATAGATAAAACAAAATTTTACTAACATAATAAAAAGCTACATATATGTCATATTCTCATTGAAATTTTTCTCGATGATGATATTACTGTTATTACTATCATATTTTGTGTGTTTTTAACATAACTATGATATGATCTATGACTAGCTATACTATTTTTCATGCTGATTAATTTGACTTCTTAGACTAAAATATTTAAGATAATAGAAAATAACCTATTATTCAATTATTGTTATAGTATAATTTTTTTTTTATTTAATTTTTTTATAGTATAATTTATAATAACTCCTTAATTCCTTTCAATTAAATATGTGAATGCTTCTACATAAATCAGATTTAAATGATTTGGTGTAATTCAATTTGAGATTAGGTACACTACAAAAAAAAACATATATGGCGACCATACTTTAAGTCGCCAACTGGTAACTAAAATGGAGTTGGCGACTAAATAGAGACGTAAAGGAATGGTCGCGTATAATGTAGTCGCCAAAGAAATATAGGTCGCCAAACAGTCGCCAATGGCGACTAGAAATAATTAGTCACTAACTGGTCGCCACTGGCGACTAAAATACTGGTCACTATCTGGTCGCCAAATTTAATTAAAAAAATAAAAAAAATCGTACATTATTCTTAATATTCAAAATATATTAAGAATAATATACGATTTTACTTTTTATAATTATAAATGTACGAAATGATATTATAAAATTATACAAATAATAATAATATGCAAACAACAATAATATAATATAATAATAGAGTTTCCAATAATTACATAAAATAATATACTAACACAAATTTAAACAATAATTTTTTAAAAAAATTAAACAAAAAAGCTTATTAATACAAAACAAAAACAGAATAAGATGACACAAAGCTTATTAATACAAAAAAAAGCAAAAAACATCTAACAAAACATCTAACAAAACATCAAAAGACTAACATATGTCGAGTGTAATTAAGAAAAAAACAAAAATGGAGAACAAAAATAAAAGGCAAAAAGACTAGAGAGATGGAGAGGATATTAGGAACGAAAATGGAGATGTTAATAAAAAAAACATAGGTCGAGTGAAATGAAGAACAAAAAAAACATATGACAGAGGAAATTAAGAATGAAAATCAAGAACAATATAAGAACTAAAATAAGAAGAAATTTAAGAACAAAATAGCAGTAGGGTTTGTGAGGAGTGAGAGGCGAGAGGCGAGAGGCGAGCAGTTGGGTATAGTTAGGAATGGAATGGGGCGCCGTATGCTGAGGAGTGAGGAGGAGAGTGAGATTAGGGTTTTTCACCTTTATATACTGAGAAATTAGGGTGTAATGAAATTGGGCTTGGAAGTTGGGCCCTAATAGTTGGCGACCAAATGGGGACCAGAGTTTAGTCGCCAACTGGCGACCAGATAGTGACAAATGAATTGGGTCGCCAAATGACCTCTGTTGGCGACCAGGAGTGTCTAGTAGCCATTTGGTCGCGAAATTTGGCGACTCAAAATTTTTGGTCGCCAGAATCAGTCGCCAACTCAATACTTTTTTGTAGTGGTATGTTTTTCTTTGGTTTAAGATAATGGCTGAATATGATTATAAAAGTTTTATACGCTATGACTAGTGGATAGTGGATAGGTATGTATGAGTTATACTCACCTCTCAACCGGACTGTCTGATACCCCTTCACTATATCATGCACGGTGACTGATTAGGATTTTCTATTCCTTTAGTAGTCTCTTTAATTCACTATTGATGTCCAATTTGCTTTCTACACTATATTCAATGCACTTTTTTAGTCTTTAATATCTCTAATTGTACATAATTAAAAATTATAGAAAGTTGATATAAATGAATCTGAATCAAACAAGATCCCACTCGACTATGTTTTAATTTATAAATTAATAAAATACAAATTAAAAGTAAGAGATGAATAACATTCAAAAAGTAAATGAAACGTTAGTACTGAATTAGCGGGAATATTAGACAAACCGTTATTTGCATAACTGCATGCATTGCAAGTTGACTCGCGTTCCTTCGTTCGTGACTGTACTTTCAACAAAAATTTACAGCAATTTATCAAAACCAATGCAAATGCGTAAAGCCAACATTAATCTTCCAGGTATGTTATACTGTGATTTTTATTCATATTAACAAATAGTTTAATTGCTTAATTCAAGATTGAAAAATTTTTACAATGATCTTCTTGGATATAATATTTAGTAATCTAAAGCAATTTCTCATCTATTGATAATACAAATTTTATCTGTATAATATTATATATGTCATTTTGGTTTGTTGTATTACAATTTATAATGCATGATTATCGCATAAATTCCGTCAGAATGTTCGCTGCGAATCCATTCTTACATGAACAGTTAATACAGTGAAACTAGAGTGACAGTATTAGGGTTGAGTCGAAAGAACTTGGTGCAAGTTTCTTGAACTACATTCTTGAATCTTGATCGAAACTCACCGGCGGTTCAAATGCGTAACAATTTTTAAATTATGTCCGATCATATAACATTATTTTTGCATAATTTTAATTACATAGGTCTAAAAATAAGTAGTTGAATTTTTTTTGAAAAAATTAATTAAAATAATCCAGCATATTTATGATTTTTTAACAATAATCCTAACTATTGATTAACCATGAATAATCCCAATTTGAAAGGGTGATTTTCTAGAGTAAACCCGGTGACTGGACGACTTGCTATAACAAGTTTTATTTTTTTATTTTTAAAAAATATAAAAATAAAATGTCGAAACAAAATATGAAATAATATTCAAAAAAGTATTTCTGTTTTTTTATTATTTTAATTTTTTTAAATAAAATTTATAAAATTTTGTCTAATTTTAAATTAATTTTCAGCTTACTTTTTTGGTGAATTACCTAATATAACAGGTCATCGGGTTATCCAAGTTTAATCTAGGAAATCACCCTTAAAGTTGGGATTATTCATAGTTAATCAATAGGTGGTATTATTGTAGAAAAATCATAAATAGATTAAATTATTGTAAATAATTTTTTTTATATGAAAAATAGGTTTTATTTATGAGATATTAGAAAAAAACTACATCAACGTACCAAATCTTATCATTATCCTAGGTACCTTCAAAAAAAAAATCTGAACAAAACATGAACATGTAAATATGTAATGTCTTACGGCCCGTTTGATTAGTGGTACTAAATGATGATTCTAAATTGTGGTAATGTGAATGATTTATAGTGTAAAATTTCATTAAAAGTTTTATGTCATTCCCATAGTGATGAAATTTTGATCACAAAAAAGTTTTTGTGTTTATAAAATATCCATTACCATCTAATACCACATCTCCCAATGGTAATGCATTAGAATAAATTTTATAAGGAAAATGAGATGATTGAAGTTGGACGAGCATGGCAAAAGTACACTAGTTTTGATTCACACTATCACCATTTATTACCACCTATCAAACTGGCCGTTAGAATCAACCTGTTAAAACTAGTTTTTTGATGAATGTTTTAGTATGGTATGCATGGTTTCTGTTCATTTTATATAGAACTTGTTCATGTCAGAGTATATAACATATCTTGGGGCCTCAGCCATCAGCTTAAACTTTTAGTTGAGTTAGTTTTTTGACATGGTATCGGAAGCCAGGGTGACAAGAAGTCACAGGTTCGAATCTCAACCACCCCTCACTTTTAAATATTTGGCACTAGGTATGAGGAGGCCTTGTGTTGTTTCCACACTTCTAGCCAAAAGGATCTCGTGTGAGGGGGCGTTTTAGAGTATATAATATATCTTGGGGCCTCAACCATCAACTTAAGTTTTTGATTGAGTTAGTTCCTTGACAGCCGTCTGAGTAAGGGTAATGTAAGAGGAAATTCAATAGTGGCTGTGCAAAGCACAAGTTTCTGCATAGAAATTTGGCTAATCTATCATATAATATTGTTATTGTCCTTGATCAATGTGTCGTCAAAAAAATAAAAAACAAGATTTCACTCGATTATGTTTTTTCGTATGCAGAAAGAACAAGATGTACTGCTAATTTGTCTATTAGTATATTTTGATCTGAATCGTTTGTTTGATATATTATAATATTCTAGCAAATTAGAGCATAATCTACTTCTAGTTTCTGTAGTAGTTTATAATCATTTGCATAACATCTTAAACTTAGTACTAGAAATTGGATTTGATGTGCAGTTTGAGGCAACTGAAGGAGCAAGGCACAAACACAGCATCATCAACAGAGATGCCACCGAAGAGGAAACGTGGGCGTCCTAGGAAGTCTACACCTCCAGTTCCTGGTATACAAGGGGAGAGATCGGGTTCAACCACACCCACAACAAACATCCCATCGAATGGAAAAGAGCGTGTTGAAGAAGGTGAAGATGATGTTTCTGACAATGATGAAATGGTGGGGCAGATGGTAACAGGAATTGTTGAGAATGATTTTGATGGAGGGTATCTCCTAAAAGTTAGAGTTGGGGACAACAATGTATGTTTGAGAGGTGTTGTGTTTAAGGAAGGTTGTGTTGTTCCTGTTACCCCTGAAAATGATATTGCTTCTGATGCTAAGATGTATAAGAGAACCGAATATCCGATCCCCATGGAGAACTCTAGCTCTATAGTAGTGAATATTGAAAATCAACAACACAAGATTTCGTGTGAGGATGTCACTCGGAATGGTGATCAATTACCTGCAAATGGGAAATTAGATGATATGGAGCAACAGGAGAAGATTTTGGATGATCCGAAGAAATTGGAGAAGGAAAAGATATCGAGTGCATAGATGAAGAGCAACATGTGATGTTATCAGATGATCCGAATAAACAAGAGAAGGTATCAGATGATTATCGTCAGAGTCTCCTAGGAAACGGCAAAAGATTGATGAGGTGACTGTCAGTTCAATACAATGTAAAGATGTTACAGATGCAAATTCTGAAGATGCTGTCAAGTCTGATGATGCCACAAATATAGGCCTTGTATCCGATGAAGCGAGTATATAAGGTGAAATACCTGAATAACTTCAAGTGTTGGTGTTTTATACACTTGTTCTAACAATTCAGGCCCATCATATCTACAATGCAGGGAATTTCTGTTTTCATCTCTTTAAATTCTATCAACACTTATGAGTTATGACTTTGCTTCTTTTTTTTTCCATTTTATTAAATTTTTTTATCACAACCTAGGGAAACAACATAAATTTTTGTGAGAGACGGTCTCTTCGAAAGACGCATTATATATATGGACTATATAGTCCAATTAATACAAATTGTAGAGAAAAAATAAAAATGTGGGCTTCTTGGTTAGAAGTCGTCTCTTTGAGAGACGGTCTCTCACAAGAGTAACTGGGGAAAAAATTAGTTTAAAATCAAACATAGTAAAAGCGGTACTTTACTTAATTCCAATTGAGAGACCAATTCTCATACTTTCATTACTTCATTACTAATTACTATAAGTATACGGAATATATGTGTTGTATCAGTATGACTTGTATCATATACTTCATATGTATACTTCCTCCGTTCCATAATACTTGTTATATTTCATTTTTTTGTGCAATCCAATGCACAATTTTGATCATTAATATCTTAAACTACACTTATCGAAAAATTATAAAAATTTAATATTATGAAAGTATGCGATTAGACGACTCAAACAAGATCCCACTTGACTATATTTTTACTTACACATTAGTCGCAATATGTAAAATAAGCTTGAACGATGAATAGTGCACAAAATCGAAATGTAACGAGTATTTTGAAACGGAGGAAGTATATATTAAAAAGTATATTTAGACTATTGAACATACTAATATTTTCAATTCTCAGCTACAACCAAGTTGTATAAATAATGAATTGATAGTTAGATTAGACTTTTAAAAATCCAAACACATTCCTAAAATAATTTTTTTTCAAACTAAATAAGATTATTTTGATTAATGGAAGAAATAAAATAGGCTTAAATATTTACGTGTACAAAAATACAATTTAAAAAATTAAAAAACCCCAATATTTAATTTTCTAAACCGTAACATAATTGATAATTCGGATTCTCGAATTCAAATGGGTTTGAATTTCGAACACCCCTAATTACAAAACATATTATATGAGACCGTATCTCTATAAAAAGTCTAATCAATCGCCCTGACATTATAAATAAAAAAACAAAAAAATAAAAAGTATAAGTAATCAACACAGTCTCTCTTTTCAAGTTCATGAGATTTGACAGAAAAATACTAAAAGACAAAGAAAAACAAATTGATGGTCTTTTGTTGGAGCGCTCTACCATACTCTGGAAGTGTGGAAGTATTTGGGTTGGGTTGCTGATTTCCGCCATTACCAACGTCAGATTTATCACCAAGTAAGATTCTCAGTCTCATAGTTGTCTACCCGTCTACAATTCCTTTGATTTCTCATTTCTGATACTTAAATTTTTTGTTTTGATTATGTTGCATTCGGAAGGAAGTGATTGATCAATGGATATAATATCACAGTTGCAAGAACAAGTTAATTTGATTGCATCTCTTGCTTTCAATACTTTTGGTACTCTTCAACGAGATGCTCCTCCTGTTCGCCTTTCCCCCAATTATCCTGAACCTCCTCCTAACCCTAATTCTAATTCTAATTCCAATCCTAACCCTAATGCTAATGCTAATGCTAATGCTAATACTAATGCTAATCCTAATCCAAGTGCTAATCCTAATATTTCCCAACAACAGTCTGATACTTCCAACAATTTTGCTGATGAACCCAAAACCGCTAGTGCTGCTCTTGTAAAGGCTGCTAAGCAGGTAAACTTTTGTTGGGAGTTATTTATTTGGTTTATATATGATTTTTGCTGAAATTTTTGTATATATAGTGTCAATTTATGCTATGTTGGGATGGGAGGGATTGCATTTCCTTTGTTTGGATATGAAAAGGAATAGGAGGAAATTAGTGTGGAGGTAAGAACTTATTTACATGTTGTACAGAATAAATCCTTTGAATATGAAAACATACTAATACACTGTTTGGATAAGAATTTTGAAGGGAAAGGAAATAAAGGGAAGGGAAATGGCAGAGAGGGAAGGAAAAAGAAGGGTAGGAAATATTAGGAGAAGTCTCTTAGGAAAGGAAGAGAGCATGAGAACTAGCATTTTTCGTTCAAATCTTTCCACATTTACACTTAGTTTGGATAATAGTTTAGGAGAGAACGGAAATGAAAGGAAGGGAAAGGAAGGAAGGGGTGAGAAATTGAGAATAGCATGAGAAGTCTCTCTTGCCCTTCAAATTCCTTCTTCTAAAATTTGTTCTTTCAAAAATCCCTTCTCTCAAAAAACATTGTCCAAACAGAAAAAATAAATATATCCTCTAAATCTCTTCCCTTTTTTCCATCAATCAAAACAAAGGAAATTATACCCCTCCAAATCCAACCCCTTCCTTTCCTCCAATTCTCTCTTCCCATACAAGGTGTTATTGTCATTCCTCAACATTAGCTGATGAAACTCTATTATCAGTCTCAACGAGCTTATGCAATCAATCAGACCTTCTGAGACCAAACAGTCTTATTGCATTGTTGATAGTAATTGCATTTGCATTATTGGACCTTCTGATACCAAATAGTTCTTTGGTTTTTTTGATATTAATTGCATATGCATTATAGGAATGCATTGTTCTTTATACCAAATTAAGGAATTCATCCGTCCACCATAGAAGACTATCTTACATCTGCTTGGACCTATAGCAATTAGCAATGTGATCTCAAGGTATTTTTTATAAGTAAATAAATTTTATTTACTCATTAGGAGCTATTAAGCAGCAAAAAAGTTGTCTTCGAGGTACAAGATTCATATTGTAGGCTTTGTGTGATACGATAATAAAACATCACTATTAAGCAGGGATGTATTTCTTGATATGTGTACCATTACAAGTCAGGTGATGTTGATGTGAAGTCAGTAACTTGTGCACTTAAATTTACGTAAATTGTACTAGCTATCAGTCGAGATGACCTCTGTTGCTGCAAACATAAGATTCCGTACATCTTTCTCCATGACCTAGGTTGGAGCTACTTATTACCATTAAATATTTGAAACAATAGAATATTTTTGTAGAAGTGAATTGATCTGAAAACAATTAAACAAGTATGCAATTTCATGATGCTACTTGTGTTCACATTATTTGCGAATTATTAGGTATAAAACTGTAAATGTTGGGCTTTACCGAACTACCTGATTAATACTCTTCTGTTTTTTTGACTGGTATGTGTCCTTACTCATTGTTATTCAAAATTGGTCATATGCAGTTTGATGCTTTAGTTAATGCCCTACCATTGGACGAGGGAGGTGAGGAAGCCCAACTGAAAAGAATAGCTGAGCTTCAGGTATTATAGTAGCTGATATGCTATGAAATCTCCATCCTTACTTTGTGAAGCCCACTAAAGCTGTATCTCTTGTGTTCCCCAGGAAGAAAATGATGCAATAGGCCAAGAATTGCAGAGGCAATTGGAAGCTGCTGGTAATGGCTTTCTCCCTCTCTCTTTCTGTTTTTCCCCCTTATTATACATATATTTGATGTTTTCTGCATGCTACATTTTCCTTAGAATTTTTGGTCTGTGAAGCAAAGCTCCTTCCATAAATAACCTTTTAGTTTCAGTTAGTTTCCTTTGCAATAAAACTGAATTGCGCACTTGGTGTGTGGCTAGACTCTCCATACCAATACAAATTTATGTTGCTTGGTTTATGAATGTTGGCCCTTGATTTGAAAATAGATACTGGGTCAGTTAGTACTTTACAACTGTAAGTAAAAAAAAAAAATTACTTGCTTTTCCCCCACTGAATATTTTTACTTAACAGTTTTGTGGCTGAGCCGACCCCATCCTTTCGGAATTAAGGACCTGACATTATAGTGAACAGTTTTGTGGCTGGAAAAATTGGGAGTAGACTTATAGCTTCTTACTGGTGAAAAGCTAGTGGTTATGTATGAAACGTGTAGTTACTCTGATAATGAGGGGGCTTGTGTTCTACCTCATTTATGTTTCACTGGTGCATCCTTGCTAGGCGTTTTGCAAGTACTTAGTACAATTGCGTGATGACCTCATGACCCCTTTAAGACGGGCAAAATAATTGAAGGGATTCATTTCCAAATGAGTTGAGCCCAAAATATGGAATAGTATAAACCAAATTCTCGAAAATTGAAATTAGCTACCGTTTATACATTTCCGAGATTGGTAACATTAGTTTAGTGCGGACAGGTTCTTGGTAAAAGCAGCTCCCTGCCCCTTTCTTTCTCTGTCGTTTCTGTTGGATTTCTTTTAAATGGAAAAGAGTGACAATTGATTTGCAATCACTGATTTGCGTCTTTTATGTTTTCTTTTACACCCAGATAAAGAGTTAAAGCAAGTCCAGGAATTGTTCAGCCAAGCATCAGATAATTGCTTAAATATGAAGAAACCATATTGATGAGTTATTTGCTGACCTGATTGTTTTTCTGGAGTTTTACTCAAACTAGTCAACCCTGAAGTATGCTTAGCGTAGCCTTTTTCTCGACGAGATTCTGTTGTCTTTGTATAGTCCATTGGCTGTCCTGGAATCTGCATAGTTGTTAGTTCGACATTGTAGAATGAACTATAGCAATTGACTATATAGTTTTATTTTGCATTCTATCGTTGTTAATCTGACTTGTAGTTGGAAGTTGAAATCGTTAATCTCTTTGGTTGAGCAATTTGCAACTCAAAGTTGGATTGCTGCGTGCAACTCGTAGCACCATCGGCAATTTGGTATTTAGATGCTGATGATGCTCATCATGTTTTTAACTTCCAGTTGGATTCAATAGCATTAATAGACCAGCCAATAATAAATGATCTCTCAAAGAGACCGTCTCACAAGAATTTGTGTCCTATAAAACACATCTCATTTCAATGTTCATGTCATCAACGCTTCTTTCACGAATACAAAGCAAAAAAGGGTATTGGGAGGTAAAAGTTTTGGGATTACTAGATGAAAAAAAATTCATGATTCTTTAGAAGATTGCTTTTTGAAGGAACAGAGATATATGTTGCTGAACATTCAACTCGTCTTTGCTTTTTAATGACTTTTGAAGGAAAATGCCTACAAAATTCGAGTAGCCAAGGAATACATGATGGCCAACAGAATCAACTTGAATTATACATTCTATAATATCTAAGAGAACACCGTAAAATTCAAAATTAAAGTGCGTCTAAAATCTCACAAAAAGCGGGCAAAACATTCTACAACCATATAAATTCCTATTTTAAGAAATTTAACCTAATAAGGGCTGAGCTAAAAGCAAATCTACATCAAGAATCTCCAAGCAAAGCAAATGAAACTAATCTGACGAACAAATCTATTACACTACAATTGAGAATCTCTAGGTTGACCAAAAATTTGAGAAGGTTTGAGCCTCCACGTAGAATCATGTTGCACCAAGGCAAACACCTCTCCTGTCATCGTAGATGGATGAATCACCGCAACAAACAATGCTGAATAATTGCCAAACTAAAATATCATGACATCACCTAACCCGTTGTAGTTGTGTTGGCATCTGAGCCAGCTAAGACATTGCGTCCCCACCATATCCCAGATAATCGTCGTAATACATATTAGGATCTTGAAGAGCAGACACATCTCCATATGAGTTATATCCTTGAGGATATCCATAATAAGCAGCATTGTCCCATTGGTTTAGATTAGGTCGTGACTGCAGAATAAAGCACCCAAATGAAACGTACAGTAAGAAACCCCAAAAAAATTTTAATTCCCTGCAGAAATGTCAACAAGGATTTACTTGTCTATTGTTACCGCCATGGCCCCAAGAAAGTCTAAGATTTCCCCCGCCCAATTGCACTCCATTCAGTGCCATTAAGGCCTCCTCGGCGCTACTCCTACAGAAACATCAACAACAAAAAATGAATTTATGTTTTGCAACACATGTGTGACTTGTAACAATTTTCAATATAACACCAACGATGGGTCACAAAACCATGCAGACCTGTTGGTAAATTTCACAAATCCACAATTCTTGTTCACTAGTATTTTTACGAGAACCAATTCCCCATAAAGACGGAATTCTTGTTCCAAATCTTCTTCAGTCACATCGGAATCCAAATTACCAACAAAAATCTGGACAGAGTTGTCAAGTTATGGCATCATCAGATAAAAAGCAAAAAAACTAGAGTTCATTCGAAATCCAAATTACCCACAGTTGTGTTATTAGGATCACTATGATTCAAAATTTCCTGCGTATTCTGGTATGAAGCTGCATTCAAGATCGAAGAAATAAAGATAAGGCAACAAAAATCAACAGAACTTGAAAGATTAAAACTAGTGTTCACAGATGATGCAACTGGTACATCAAAAATATTCTTAAATGCAGAAATATAATCAGAAAAACAAATACAAATAACCACAAGGCCCATAACTATAGTCTGAAGATAAAAGTGCACATAGAACTAGGTCTAAATAATGTTGCAATACAGTTCAACAAAATTCATAATCATCAGTAAAAAACTCAAAATATCATAACATCAACTCGGCATTGCGTACCCACCATATCCCAGATAACCGCCGTAATACATATTAGGATCCTGAAGAGCACACACATCTCCATATGAGTTATATCCTTGAGGATATTCATAATAAGCAGCATTGTCCCCCTGGGTCAGATTAGGTCGTGACTGCAGAATAAAGCACCCAAATGAAACGTACAGTAAGAAACCCCAAAGAAATTCTAATTCCTTACAGAAATGTCAACAAAGATTTACTTGTCTATTGTTACGACCCCAAGAAAGTCTAAGATTTTTCCTGCCCAACTGCACTCCATTCAATGCCTTTAAGGCCTCCTCAGTGCTACTCCTACATAAACATCAACAACAAAACCATGTGTGACTTGAAACAATTTTCAGCATAACACCAACGATGAGTAACAAAACCATGCAGACCTGTTGGTAAATTTCACAAATCCACAATTCTTGTTCACTAGTATTTTTACGAGAACCACTTCCCCATAAAGACGGAATTCTTGTTCCAAATCTTCTTTAGTCACATTGGAATCCAAATTACCAACAAAAATCTGGACAGAGTTGTCAAGTTATGGCATCATCAGATAAAAAGCAAAAAACTAGTGTTCATTCGAAATCCAAATTACCCACAGTTGTGTTATTAGGATCACTATCATTCAAAATTTCCTGCGTATTCTGGTATGAAGCTGCATTTAAGATCGAAGAAATAAAGATAAGGCAACAAAATTCAACAGAACTTGAAAGATTAAAACTAGTGTTCACAGATGATGCAACTGGTACATCAAAATAATCAGAAAAACAAATACAAACAACCACAAGGCACATAACTATAGTCTGAAGATAAAAGTGCACATAGAACTAGGTCTAAATAATGTTGCAATACAGTTCAACAAAATTCATAATCATCAGTAAAAAACTCAAAAAATACTCGAGCAAATTAGCATAGAACAAGAGCATATACCCCTGAAATCTACAATACAATAAACTCACATAGAAATTAGGAAATGTTACCTAGAATAATTCAAACTATTCATGATTTTCTTACAATAATCTCACCTATTGATTAACCATGAATAAAAATAAATTAAATATTAATTTAAAATTAGAAAGTATTTTTGAAAATTTACATAAAAAATTCTAAATAATAAAGAAATCATAAATTTTTTATAAATAATTTTTTTAATATTTTTTTTGACATTTTTTTTAATTTATCTTTTTTTTAAAAAAATGAAACCGGTCACCAGGTTTACTCTAGAAAAATCCACCTTAAAGTTGGGATTGTTCATGGTTAATCAATAGGTGGGATTATTATAGGAAAATCATGAATCGTTTGGATTATTCTAACTATCTCAAAAAATAAAAAAAGTCAACACACAATGGGGGTGTTTGGCTAACCGTTGTTAGCTTATAGTTGGTAACTAATTGAAGTGATTGATTTGACTTGTTGATTTTATCAACCGGTAAAATCAACTAATTTCGAAGACACTACTAGAACGCTGTTAGCTTATAGCTAGAAGTTTGTGTTCATTCATAACAAGATGTTTCAACCTGCTAATTTACCAAACACTTTAATTAGATTGTTTGGATACTCAACCATCTAAATGCACCAAATAAGTTAAAGCTGCCCAATAATTTATTAGAAATTCCTAAACAATCACCGTGATTTGTAGATCACCATATAAAAACAAAAGAAATAATAATAAAATAACTAAAATAAGAAAAAGATAAAATAAATTATCCAAAATCTCCTATAAGATTAGGCCACGTAGTGTGATTTACTTCTCTCGAAAATAACCGTGATTTACCCAGACTTCCTCATAATTTATTCAACCAAACACCCCAATTATGTCAGCACATTCACTTAGCATTCAGCAATTGTTGAGTTGAGACCCCTTGCACCAAGGCAAACAACAATTTTTTTTTTTTTGCTCATCATCCAAAAAAGATGAAGGATCTAGAATCCACATTCACATCACAAGCGCAATCAAATGAGTTCACATACAACCAAGTTACAGACAACCATATCAACATAATGTTTAACAAATTTACACGAGACGAAAACTATAGTAGAAAAATTATAGTAGAAAACACCTCAATATCAAAGTGATCAAACAAGCTACGTGTTGATGCAACCTGTTAGAATTAGACCCAAGAATCGCAAAACAAAAGAAAGCACCCTTTAGGTTGATCAACAATGAGTGAATTGATCAAAATCCCCAAATGCTCTCACTAAACCCTAAGATTATGTTTGTGGCTCTCCATTCAATCCCAATGACTATTTACAAATGATATTACAATGTGTCTCTCTAAACAAGGATTTACAATAGCCTTAAATAGGCTTTGGAACAAGAAAGACTAAATGAAGTTCTTGAACAATATATAAATCAGTCGACTAAAACAGAATCCAAGCGACAAATCGTTCGACCGGTCGAGCGAGCAAAGGGGGTCGAGCGGGCTGATCAAGCAGGAGACCAGAATGTAGCCAAATCTCTAATTTCTTGCTCGACTGGTCGAGCACCCAATCGAGCGAACAAGATGTCACCAATTTTGTCCAATACAAATCAACCTCATTTATCTTTCAACCCATATACAACTACATAAATCTAAGACACAACCCCATTAAAGACAAGCATCGGACTTTATTGAAGCACTGCATCTAACACAACCCATCCATTTTACTGCTAATATGATGAATAGAGTGCAAGATACAAACTTACTCGTATTTCTTAATTGTATGGTAAGAAAGAGTCAAGGACTCAACAGCGTAGAAAATGAAAATGATAAAAGAGAGGGAAGAAAAGGAACATTGAGGAAAATAAAAGCAAAGAAATAGTATAAATGGCATCCCGTAACACAAGTGAAACCAAACTGAACTGAATCGATGGATGAAAATAAAGGATAAAAATGAAACTGAAAGGAAGAATAACTTGTAGCACTGAAAACTGCTGTAGATGGAAATTTTACGACATTACTGACCTACGCCAGGCAACGTACTGAGGGGGTAACCAATTCGGCTGAATTCAGTCCCAGGCCCTAAATGATAGAGCTTCTTGACACCCTGCTTTGAGACAATGTGAGTTCTATAAGTTTTTCAGTTCAAAATTCATTAATTGTTCCCAAATTCTCAAACGAAAACACTGGAGCTGAATTTCAGTGCATCTCAAATGTACATGAATATAGAAAGGCCATAAAAATGTATGGTAAACAACACAAAACGAAAACCTACTTTCCACCTTAGTAATTATACATTCTAATAAAATATGAAGGCATTGAAACAGAACACAAGGCCGGCAAATCAAATCAAACAAGTTCATGATCACAAGAATCATATTATGCATAACTAGCTACCGAAGTTAATTTAGCAAACCCATTCATGTACATACCTGCTCCACCAACACTTTTCTTGCTAACAGCTTCTGCAATACGCATTGCACGGCCTAAGCACATCGCACCATTCATCTCTGACATGGCGCGAATTTTTTCATTCTCATCTCTAAAATGAACAAATCCATATCCTTTGTTTTTACCAGTGAGCTTATCCCTCATAACTAAGGCAACTTTCACAGACGAGTAGCGATCTTTAAAAGTCTTTTGCAAAGTGTTACTAGTAACTTTTGAAGCTAAACCTCCGACAAAAATTTCGTAGGAAGCCGAAGCCCAACTTAATCTGTAATTTTGCTCAACATGTGGCATTAAGGTATTATTGTAAGTCTGCAAAATTCTCTCAGCGGCAGCATGACTAGAAAACTCAATAAATCCATAGCACTTTGACTGGCTGGTTTGCTTATTACGAATGATTTTACTATTGACAAGCTGCAAGAATGAAGCACAGAATTAGTTGCTACGGAGATTGCAAATTACCTCTTAGACGCATTAAAAGGGATCATAAAAGAACACCGTTCATACATAAAGCTATGTAGCGTATGCGGTATACAATGCACAAAACTAATGTAAGAAAGAACAGCTTTCCATTTAGAAAAAATGTATGTATCGAAACTTTCTAATAAACCTAAAATAGAACATCCCAAATACTTCTCAAAACTATCAAATGTAAAGAATCAAAAAAGAAGTATACCCTCTCCATTCATATTACTCAAGGGATCTACATCGCACATGTTGGTAGTAAAATTTAAAAGGTCCTAGTTTAAAAGTAAACATCAAACAAGATTCTCTCTATCTAATTCTTTTTTCTTGTAAATTTGAGCAAAACGTAGAGTAGGCGTATGTGAGAAATATTATGGAACAAAGGGATACGTAATATCTTAATTTCTCTTCGTCCCTTTCAGATCTCCGACATCTTCCTCTCACACGTATAATGTTAAATAAGATTCAGACAAAGTCCATTCTAAAATACACAGTTAACAAACGAATATCCAAGCATCAAATGTTCGGACAATTTCAAGATTTTAAACGACAAAAGTAAACGAACAAAAAATCCACAAATAATAATCATCAACTCAAGAATTGGAAAACAGATACAACCTTGCGGGTTCAAGATAAAATCCATTCCAAAAGATATGGTGTAAAAACAAATCAAAAAGTCGAAAAAACAAAACGAACAAAAAAAAACACATAAATACCAGTAATTCAAAAAAATAATGAAATAT
Organism: Amaranthus cruentus; assembly: GCA_019425755.1. Classification (NCBI taxonomy): domain Eukaryota; kingdom Viridiplantae; phylum Streptophyta; class Magnoliopsida; order Caryophyllales; family Amaranthaceae; genus Amaranthus; species Amaranthus cruentus. Next base: position 2,824,241 of record CM033459.1, on the reverse strand, counting down.
GGATATACACCTCGCCGGTATGAGCGAAACAACTGCTGATATAATTCTCATCCATCCAATGCTGAAGATTTCCAATCCAAATCGTACGAACTTCATCAAAATTCGGAGGCGATTGTTGTTGTTGAGATTGCTGTTGTTGATACTGTTGTTCTGGAAGTTGTTGAGACCATATCTGTTGTTGTTGTTGTTGCTGCTGCTGTTGTTGCTCCATCATCAATTGCTGTTGTTGTTGAGACTGTTGATTATAATGTTGTTGATATATAGGAGGTTGTGTCGCCATTGAAGACGGTTGTGGAGCAACCATACCGTCTTGTTGTTGCCCTGGTTGCATCATTGTCGTTGATTGATGACAATTGAGAAACCCTGAGAGGTTGAAAATAAAAAGGAGGGAAATAGGAAGATCAACGGGAGAAAAGGGTAAGAAAGAAAAAGGAGGGAAATAGGAAGATCAAGAAAAGATCAATTGTTATTCAAAAAAAAAAAAAAAAAAATTGTTGTTGCCCTGATTAATTTATTTTTAATTTTATTTTATTTATTTTACTATTATTTTTTTGTCTTCTTGTACTTGCACTTCCACCGTTACATACCACTTGCTACATTATAAGATATTCTAATCATTCGTCATTCTTAGTTTATGATTAATTTTTAAATTTATAAGTTAAAACATAGTCATGTGGAATTTTATTTGATTCGTTTCAGTTTATAAATTATTAATATTAATTTTTTAAAACTTTTTTGAAATATGGATTGAGTTAGTGCATTAAACTGCGTGAAAATTCAAATAAAACAAGTATTTTGGAACGAAAAAAGTAAAAAGTTACAAATTATGGTGATTGATCGTGAAATTTACTTAGAGATATGTCTTTCAACTAAAACAAGTGGGCTTGTGGTTTGGGCCTTCAGATTTTTGCAAGAGACCGCTTCTGGGTGAAACTAACGAGAAGGATTTGTCTGGACTTGGTCCATACTAATATTAATGTGGATCAAATCTTACACTCCGCTTCACCCTACTTCACTACACTCCACCTTACTCCCCCCTCACTCTTGAGTCTTCACTCCACACTTTCATTTTATTTTACTCTACTTTTATACTTTCTACATGTCCATTTCACTCTTATACTTTAAAAAAAATATTAAAAAATAAATAAACATTAAAGAATAAAAAAAATTTAAATTTTTAAAATAAAATACTAAAAATAAAATTTTTAAAATAAAAAATAATTTTTTTTAAATCTAAAATTAAAAAAAAATTTAAATAGAAAAATAAAATAATCAAAAATAAATTTTAAAAATTAAAAGTTTAAAAAAAGTTTAAATTTTAAATAAATTAAAATTAAAAAATTGAGAAATTAAAAAATTAAAATATAAAATATAAATTTTAATTAAAAATTAAATTAATTTTTTTTTAAAAAAAGATTTGAAAGTTGAGTAAGGGAATGAGAGATTGGAAGTAGGGTAAAAGAGATGGAGGTAGAATAATAGAGTATCCACCCAAAAGTTAATGTGGACCAAGTCTACCTTAGACTTTTACGAAACTAAGTTAAGAAATTTATATGCTAAAATTGGGATTAGTTAGTCATTTAATTTAATCTATGTATAAATAGCCTTTCATAGTTAAACCGTCTCATACAAGATTTTGTGTATTTGAAATACTTTTTAATATTTAACACAAATTAAAATATATAGGAAAATTTGATTTAATAAGTACGAACTTAAGCTCATATATTTTTTAAGGTTTAAATTTTCGTTTAATTTTTAAAAGCTCGAACTTTGAAAAGCCATTTGTATAATTAATTTAATGAGCGTCTTATATTAATCCGTTTCACGGTGAAACAGTCTTATACAAAATGCGTTCAAACGGCCAAGATTCCACCCCTAACAATTCAATTGCCAAAGCGAGAAATTTTGACCCTTGGCTTGTTTTTCTTGACTTGAGTCTTCCATTTTCTTATGTCCAATTCTCAATTTACTGCAGTCTGCAGTTAGTCCCAGATTCAATCATTCAACACACCAGATTTTTATCTACTACTTTCTATTTCTAGAGTTCAATGTTCATACTCTTCGGGACAAATGCAAGTCTTGATTCACTCCAACTTCTAAGCAAGTAAATCTGGTAATAATCTTCGCATTTTCTCTTTCTATTCAAAGTGAATTATTTAGGTTGCAGTTTAGCATAATCCTTCCCATAATCACTATTAAATGTATGCTGCTTAACTTTACAATGTGTTTATTTCTGCATCTGGGTTGCATAATTCTTGAAAGATTTATAATTTACATGCTTTAATCAAGAACAATTATCTTTTTAGTTTCTGGGAAGTGTAATTTTTGCAATTAGCTTTCTGGGTTTTCATTTTTCACTGTAATTAGGACCTTTTTTACATCTGATATGCAGAATTCTTGAATGATTTACATGCTCAATTCAAGAAAATAATCTTTTTGGCATCTGGGAAGTGTAATTCGTGCAATTAGCTTTCTGGGCTTACCCTCAACTATGATAATTCCTTAAAAAGATTTGTTTTTTTGGAGAATATTGAGAAGCGGATTGCAATTGAATATATATTATTACATAACATACACCATTGAATCCTGATATGATGGAAATTTTCAGGGGATTTCTTCTTGTGTTTTCTGATTGGAAGTTAGTGATTACCTGAAGTTCACATGGATTTGCATTTGAAAAAATTGTTTGGTAGATTCCATGAGCAATTCGGATCTGGACCAGGACTCGGTCCTGCATCTGCAACCTGTTTGTTTAATGTGGAGGGTGTAGATGCTGCCTTCATCAAGGCATTATATGGAGCTGCTGCAGCGCTATATAGGACTGATCCATGGAAGAGATTGCGCCCTGGACACTTTTTTGGTGTCCGGGTGGGCAGAGAATCGGAATGGTCTGGAAGGAAGCAGCTGTTTCCATGTGTCCAAATCATTGGTGGGGATGGTGGGGATGTGGCATTTTATTTGTTTCGATCTGTTGATGATGCTCGGAATGCAACCAAGGCAAGAGAGACGGTTCCTGTACCGAATACTGAGGTTATGAGGGTGACATTTGAGCAAGAAAATTTGATGTTTCCTTCCCATAGAAAAATGATCAAATTTTTGGCCTTAGAAGTTTCTGGAACTGAGTGCTATCCGATTTTCGATGTCATCTGTTGTACTTCGAGTGGTGAGCTTAAATATAGGAATCCGACGTATGAGGAGCTTAGGTTTACGTATGCTGCCATGAAGGGTATGACATTAGTTCACCCTTTGCTCCAAGAAGATGTGCAAACTACTTCATATCCGACACAATTGATGTGTTTCGAGCCACTCATTGAGACGGTGGATGTTCAATGGCCAGCGGTAATGGCTAAGAGCAATGACATTGTGGCGGTTACCATTTCACACCCACCTGGTCAAGCATATGAAGAAAAACCCATATCATCAGCTAATTCAACTCCCACCAAGTATTCAGAAGTAGCTAGAGAAGATAGCTTTGGTGACGTTAAAATGTATTCAAATGCTTCTTTGAGGCGATGTGGTATGTGTGATAGAGAATTTCACATGGATCAGTCCTTTCCTTGCAGTAAGTGTCGTGCCATAGTTTACTGCAGCCCAAATTGCCAAAAACAGCATTGGAAGGAATCTCACAAGAGCATATGTGGTTTGTACAAAGCCATGATGGAAAGAGAAGAGGAGCTAGCGATAAATATATTTTTGTTTCCTTCATCGGCTGATCATCCTTGCAAGTGGCTTGAGTCTCTTGACCTCCATCATAAAGGAATGTGGAGAAGGAAGTGTGGCTGCTATTCTAAAAGGCCCTTTGGTCTTCTTTCTGTCAAAGCTGGTCTTTCGGAATCTTGGGGCGGTCTTGATGATGATGAATACCCACAAGATTCTCCATTTTCGAGTCATCTGACTGATGGGATCTCAAGTCCTATCCTTCTTTCTGGCTGGTCGGAGTACTACAATCTGAGATCATTGCCACTGTCTAGCCCTGTTGCGGATATTCTTTCCCACCCGTTAACTGTATATTACATTCTAACGGCATTGAGCATCACTTCAAAGAATCGTCTGCTTAAAGGAAAAGAGGTCATTGTTCATTATTTGGGTCCTGAAGGAGAGTTAGACTGGATAGCTGCTTTTGCCGAAATGGGTCACCTGCTTAATGGTATTGGCAACATACAGATTGTTATGGTGGGGCCAGAAGTTCCTACAAATTTATCCGGAACCACTTCAGGAATTGGGAGCAGAGTGAGGATAAATCTTGCTAGGGGTATCTATCAAGAAGAAGCCACCTACTTGCCTTCTCCTCACGTTATTGTCGCTTTGAACTGTGGATTAGAGAACAATTCAAGTTGGGGTGGAGCTCTGGAGCTAATCAAATCGATGGGTATCCCTGCATTTTTCACTGATCAGTCGGAAGTTTCATGCACGAATGCTAAGCAAGTTCTTCGTTCTGCTGGCCTGCATATCACTCATCCTGTCACTCCCAATCCTTTTCGTTCTCCTGTGCGGAACTATGGGCCTTCCACAAATATGCCTTCTTACAGTAATTGTTTCTTGCTTGGAGTGAATACATGATCACCAATCATGTGAAATTGGATCGGCGTATTCAGTATATGGCGGAGAATCTATCTTGAAGATTTAAGCTTATAGGTATCTGCTCAACAAACTTAAGTTTTTTGCACATGTAATCAAACTTGATTTTAAAATCATTTTTTTTTTGTGCTGTGATTTTACAACTGTATATTGAGTGTTAAATCTTGTAGTTTATCCCATAAGGTGTGGATTACCGAGTGCTGATGTGTTCATTGTGCCTCTGTAAATGTTACAAGGAGACTCCATTGATGTTTGAAATCTGATCTCCATTAGAGTTTAGACCCTTTCATCAACTTAACTTCATCTTATACATGGAGTTTGTTCCTCTGTAAATTTTAGAATCGCAATCTTGTAGAAAGAACATAACATCCTCTGCAATGTTTTCATTTTTCATCTAATGATAAAGGTAGGATTTATTGTTGTTATAAGGTGGCAGCCCTATACAATTACACTCCCCTTCACCATGCTAATAGTGGCGAATTTAGGACACTAGTACAAATTGGGTTGGATCAGTGTAACATGATTCACCATAAATTTGCTTTTTTAATTCGCGATTCGCTCAAATGACTCTGAAATAGCTCAAAACTGACTAATTCATTTTTAGATTTGTGATTTGCAAGAAAATTAGTGAATCATGTGACAGTAGGCTGAACACTTACCTCTAGATATTTGTTGATCTATCTGGCTACCATTCTTTTGTATTATGTATTTCACAATTCATAATTAAATGACCTAGGCCATGGCTTAGGCACGCCCAGGGCCTGGATTCACACTGATTGTGTCGATATGCTCTAAAGTCTAAACTTTTAACATATGAGTTTCTTTTCCTGTTATTTTGCATGAAGACCTTTTATCAGGTTTCTTTCTAAATTCTAACTGTCACTATTTCACTCCAAACTAGACTATGAGAAGAACAAGTTTAGATATCAGCCACTAGTAAATGACTTAAGTTAGTGAATTTGTTTTTTCCTTTCGTCCATTATTTCACAAGATCAAAGATTTATAGTTTTTGGTTTTAGATTATTATGTACCGTATAAAAATGACTCATTAAACCATTTGCCGTATAAGTTACATATTAGTCCTCCAAAGTCCAAACTCACTTAAGGGCAATATTGTTTTGGAAAATTTGCTCAAAATAATCCTAACTATCACCCGTTGACCACAAATTATCCAAACTATCAATTATTTTTTAATAATCCCAACTATTCTCATAATTTGTTGAAAACATACCCACCTCCCTTTTAAGCGGCTGTAACAGGTATATTTTCCACTTTTTTCTTTCTTTTTTGATTAATAGATGAAGGAGAAGGGTTAATTTTGAACAGTTAAGTGAAAAAAGAAAGAACAAAAGTGGAAAAGTTACTTGTTCCAGCCGATAACAAGGGGTGGGTATGTTTTAAAAATAGTTAATAGTTGGGATTATTTTTTGCCAACGGACGATAGTTGGGATTATTTTGAGCAAATTTTTTATTGTTTTTTTTCCTTTTGGATAATTTGCTTTTGTTTTTATTTCTCCCCTTACCAATTGGCAAGTTGATAACTGCTTCTTGTCAAGTTGTGCATCACATGAAAAAGAAAGGACCAAAAACAGAGAAGCTGTGAACATTTTTGAGATTTGACATCTCTATTATCTTGCTGTTAATTGGCTTGTTGAAAACGATACATTTTACTGTTATTCTTGAATTCCTTTTCATCCTTGAATTCCTCATATGTGGGAGTTATTAAATAGCGTAGGGGCAATGAAATGTTTGAAAGGTCGGATTTGGATTTCCGATCCTCTCAGACTCCGTCGAGATAGGAGCCTATGTGGAAGTCATTTAATAAGGTTCGGTAATTGAATACTCATAAACTAGTTTGTTTGTCTGCAGCAGTCATTCTTGAGCCTTTACTGTATGTTACATAACAATTGATAGCACCATCCTTTACCCAATAGTGAAAGTACACCTTAAGGAAAGATCTCAAATCCTGAACTTTAGCCTTTACTCTTCACTAAATACAGTAGGTGCACATGATACCTCTTTTTTTTATTATTTTTTTATTTAGTTAAAATATTGGAATTGATATCTAAGGGCAAATATGTCATTTGTACAATTTTTTTTATTCTCACCTCACAAAAAATCTTACCTAGATAAGTGGGCATTGAATATCTTGTTTACCTTAAAATAAATAAAGGTATAAATCTATTTTTAAAATTATATTACTCAACTAATTATCTTTGATTGTAAGATTTGATGATGAATGGTGAGAGATTCGCTACTTAATTCACATGTCTCGATTCGCTTAAAATGGACTAAAAATAGCCCAAAACCGACTAAAATTCGCGTTTTTCGATTCGTGATTCGCAGAGAGATTAGCGAATCATGTGATAGTGGGTGAGACTTTATGCATCTTTTGTCTCTTAGAAATTGCAACTATAAAACATAACACAAAAAATAAATATAAGAAAAATTCCATGTGATAACCCTAAAGTATTGGGTTTTCCACGTGGTAATCAAAACTTTTTTAAGATCCATGCATTAATCTCGAAATGACTCCATGACCTTTTTACCTATAAGACGTTTGAAAACAAATCTGTTACCACGTGGAATTTCCTATAATATAAAGTGTTACAAACTGGAAAGGCGCAGCCTTCAACTTGACCTATAAAACAAAGCCTTCCAAACTCTTTTTGCCCCTCCCCTCCTGTTTGGCTCAGCATTTCCATACCTTTTTAGGAAACCTTTTCCCTTCTCCTAAATCCCACAAAAAACCAAGAAGAATGGAGATTTCCCCACTCCAACCTTACTCCATGGACATTCTCTATAACCCTTATATGTTCTTACCCTACTACCATGTCCCTGAAAACTATGTGCATTGGAGAGAAACTCCTGAATCTCATATCTACTCTGCTAATCTTCCAGGTATATCTCAACTTTACATTCTATCAGTCAGATGTACGCAACATTACTCTCTAATAACGAATCATGGGTCTTAACACAAGATTGTGTATATCTTACCCTCATCGAACTCTTTGTATGAATACTAAGCACTTTTTTGTTGTGGCAGGGGTGAGGAAAGAGGAAATCAAGGTAGAACTAGAGGATTCAAGGTACCTAATCATAAGGACTGAAGCTGTTTATGAGTCAGTAGAGCCTGCAAAGAGATTCATGAGGAAATTTCGGCTTCCGGGTCGAGTTGATCTTGATGGAATATCAGCTGGGTATGAAGATGGTGTTCTTACTGTAACTGTGCCTAGGAGGGGATTTTTCATTGATCCTGCTGATTTGCCTGAAAGCCTGCATATTACTGCTACTGCTAGTGCTGCTTGATATTTTATCACTGTCTCTGTTCTTTTGAATCTGCATACATTGCTCATATGCACCTTAAAACTATAAAGTTGTCATTTCGATTGCTTGATATAACGAATTCAAAAGGACAGAGCGGTATGTTATTGGGAAATTAAGCTCAATTGATCAACATTTGTATAAAAAATTATTTCAAAGGTAGACATGAAATTTAGTTATATTCATTTTCTAGTCTTTTTTATATATCTTTTTTTTGAAATAATATTTTTAATTATCTATTTATTTGTATTTCATCCTCTTTTTGGCTTTATTCTCATGAGGAAAAGGCAGCAAACTGAAGGTAGTTGATGATAATAAACATTTTATGGAGCATATTTTGACAAATAAAAATCTTCATATAGATCAAGTGGTCCATCCTAAATTGATTGGATTTTCCACTTGAATTTATTGATTTTATTTATTGTCAAGTTGAATCTCAAATATGTGGTAACCTTAATATTATTAGGGTGAAGTGCGAAAAAAATCAACAAGCTTGTGTTATAGGAGACCATCACACCATAAGATGAACTCATATAATAATAAATTTCTCTAATCGTCACTTTAAAATTATTAGTGACACTTTACACACTAGTTATACTTGGATCAGTTTGATAGAGCGGTCTCATTAGACCGTCTCATTTAAAAACTTGCGTGAAAATCAAAATAGATATTTGATTAGAATAAAAGAGAGTAATATAATATTGTCAGTTGAATTAAGTTAACCTATTGGTTGAATACTTTGGCTTTTACAGTTCCATCCTTATAGTAGAGATTTGAATGTTCTATTGTCACTACTCACCATTAAATAATTAGTTACTCTTGTGATAGATCGTCTCTTAAAGAGATGATCTCAAAATAAGAAGTTCACATGTTTTTCCTCTTTAATTTGATTTATTGAGCTATTTAACCCATATATTTAATACGTCTCTCACAACAATTTATGTTAAATAATTTCTTCTAGAAATCAAAATTATATATGATTAAAGGTCAATACCCATTAAATATCTCCGTTTTATTTTTTAAGTAGAATAATAATTGAAAATAAAACCAAACGTACATAACTTTAATTAGATGCGTTACTTGTCAAACCAAACATGTGATGGTAGAAAGAAATCCAATTGGGGCCAGAATAGATATGAAAATACATTACGGCTGATATTATTCATTATTGGGGGTAGAATCTTGAATCATGAAATACGTTGTGGCCACCAATTTAAGCCGTCAATGGCCTGAAAATGTCATATTTCAAGCTCTTAACAATTTGGTTGTACTTGTACCCCACTACTAGAAAAAATAATCCAAAGTTTCCCACTTGCACTTTATTTAACTTTGTCTCGATTGAAGTAAGTATACTTGTTCTGATATTGATTCTCGCCTATCCCTCCTTTTCTTTTAACCTGCTCCGTGATAAAATAATCGTCAATTAAGTGCAGGTACATCGAGTCGGAATCGAGTTTTGTCTTAACTGAAGTAAATATCACTTTTCCTGATAAACATTAAGAGTTCCATTTATAACTAGCCCTCCTATACTCTTTAACATGCTTTGTAATTAAAGAAAATCATCAATTATGTGCAAGGGCATCTATCATTAGATTAATTTGAATGTTGGTGATATGCAACAATGTTTCTCTTAGTTTCCCCTACTTTAGGTCAAATACATATGATAAATAACTAAATATGCAGAGTAAATCCTAAAACAGAAAAATTAGTACTAATTCAGCTAATCAACCATATGTGATCAAGTTCACGAGTTCGATGGCTTCTCTTAGCCTTCGCTCTGTGATATCTCGAGGAGTCACACCTCGATTATTCCTGCGTTTGAGAATACCAAATTTTTAGTAACCTTGAAAGTTATCGAAGACACTTAAGAACTTGGATGGAGGCATGGAGCTTAAAAATCTAACCTCTTCTCATGATTTGCTTTCCTGGTCAGATCCTCGACTAGACTTTGTAGTCGCTTCAACATTGAAGCCAAACCACGTATTGCTGCAATGCCTCTTGGACGTGTGCATAGCTTCTTTAGCAGCTCGCAGGCAATGAAGTAACCCTCTTCCTTGTTCCTGACCAAGATTCGGTTTTACTAACTTGTTAGACAGGTTGACAAGGCCCGAAAAAATGGTAAAGGAATGAGACAAATGGAAGTTTGAAGTTGAATGTAGTATGATGTAGACCTTAACAACTCCCGAAAGATGGTCTCAATGGATCCGCGATGATCAATGAGCACATCGGCTAATTGGGTGTATCGGGCTAGGTTTCTGAGAGTAGATAAGCAGTGCTTAAGAACTTCCTGGTCTGGTATGCTTCGAGTGACAGCAGATATTTGACACAATAATATTTCAACTGCCCCTTCTTCTACAAGCCTCTCACAACATTTTTGAGAGTGTGTAGTAGCCATGTCTGTGAAAATGCAGTATATGAAACATTGAGTTTGCGTAAATATGTGACTAAAGAATCATGGAGAAGACTCTGGAACTCACTCAAAGTTGCACAATTGTAGAGTATGCCGCTAACATTTTTCATGCTTTTTAGATCCTTCAGTGCAGCTATTAGCCTATTCATAATACGCATGCTATCTTCCAAGGTAGCAGCTGACTTCTGTATTCTTAATCGCAGATCAACCAGTTGCTTTTTGGCATTTTTCCTGGCGATGTATCCCTTCCAATGTGCCTACAACATATATACACTATTGGTCACTGAACTAAAACATAGGTATGATTTATTAGTGAATAAATGCAGGATCATCAAAATCTTACTTGAATAACAATGGCATATCGTCTCTGTTCAACTGTTTTTTGCCGGCAAATAAAACCACGAATATGAGACTGAATAACAACTGCTGCTTCTTTTCTCAATCTAAAATCTAACGCACTCTTCCACCATCTTTGTAGCTTCACGATTGCTTTTAAAACTATACTTAATTCAGTGCTGTACAATTTGTGGCCTGATGTAAGGTTGTGATTTGAAGCATGGAGATGAAGAGAGGAAGAACCTGCATTGAGTATAAATCACTGAAATGAGCAACAATAAGCTGACTCGGATAGTCAAAAGAAACTTGTGAAGATTTACAAAGGAAACAGAGGCAGTCAAAGAGAGAATGTTGCAGAAACCTAGGAGCCTATTTCGTGATATCTTTCCCCTGACAAAACGTTGAATTTCAGTAGCAGCATGCCTGTAGCATTGGAATTCATACCGGCACATCATGACTCTAAAGGCATTTTGTAGTCGTAATGCTGCTTGTTTTTGACATAGAAAGCTCCTCCTGGCCAACCAACTACGGCAATAACTCTGTGTTCATTACATGTACAGAAAATAGAATCTACTGAGTTAGCAGCAGTAAAGGAAGGAAATTTGAAGATGCTGGAAATTCACATCACATGAACCAAGTAGAAGCATGTAAGAGATTATAAAAATGATGTATGGTCTGGTCAGCATGTTGCTGAGAGATCATGTGAACAGAAAACTATCAAGTATATTATTGAGACAGTTCAAAATATTCTGCTAACTGCATAATCATTCAGATAAACTTACTTGCACCAAAATAATGCATTTCCAATGTCGACAGGCTTCTTTACGAGCAATCCACCCCCGGACATGAGACTGAACTATAATAGCTGATTTAGTAGTCATTTTATATTCATGCAAGTCCTTCAAGTATCTCAGAGCTCGAAGAACACTTTGGATCTTCATTACAGCTTGCTTATGATTAAGGAAGTTTCTTTTCTGTATCCAACCACGAATATGGCTTTGAATTCTTATAGCAGCTGTGCAACGAGTTTGCCAGTATTCACTAGCAAGAAATTTCTTCCAAGCAAGCTGTATTTTCAATACTGCTTCCTTTGTCTTTAAATATTTTTTGCGCTGAATTACTCGCCTGAGATGGCACTGTATAATGACAGTCGCATTAACTGCAAATTGTCAAAGTTATCAGTTTAAGACAAACGGTTTGGTAATCGAAGTATATACTGCAATAATACACAGCAGTTAAGATGAGTTTTTCCATGTGGAGATAAAAATAATAGGTAAGCTCAAAGAACAATCAAAATAATTCATGAACGCAAATGCTAAACGATTAAAAGATTGGAAACAAATTCAAAATGAGACTTTTGAAGAAGTTGTTTCTCTAGCACTTCCATTACGGAGACTAGTATGTGGAAGAGACTGATAGCAAGTGGCAGTAATAAGAAGGATTACAATTACCTTTGTTGTAACTTTCAGAGCTGCAATTGTCTGCGGAGGAGGGAAGGATAGCAAGGCCAGATGATAGATTATCGCTAGAAGTATTTAGTTTGGCCATCTCTTGCCACCAGGCCTGAACTGTTTTAAACTTCATTGCACCATCTAAACAAAGAGCCAACCATATACGTTTAAAAGGATTGATACACAAAGGTAATTGCTCATGTCTTGCCACAAGATTTTCATACACAAAGATTAGAGAAAATAACATTTGAAAAAATTCATGCTGTCAGAGGTTCCAACCAAGATAAATTATTATTCAAACAGATACTTCAAGCACACAATTATCAGTGTAGAAATTACAATTTTGAAAAGTATATCTTAAACAGATTCACAGGCAAATTAAATCAAAAAGTACTCATTAAACAGATAAAACAACCTTCGATAGATTGTTCTTTTTCTTTATGATATGCAGTTTCAGAACTCATGGACACCCTTTTCCTCTCTGGATTTTGGCAATGACAACCCATGAGCTTGTGAAAGTTGAGCTTATCCTGTCAGAAGCATTTTCATCTCATGTCACAAATTATGGCTGAAAGAAACAGAGTTTATAAGGTTCTGACATTACCTTATTTTTCTTGACAAGCAATTGGGAGGACAAGAAGACCAACAGTATGACCACACTCCTATCGTTACAGGCGCCGTTGTATTCAAGTATGTCACATATTTGTAGAACCTAGTAAAAAAGTTGGAAAACTTAACAAGTTAGTGTATGCACACAAGTACAAAACCGTTAACAATATAAAATAATGTGTGCTTCCTGTGTTTAATCAGAATTCACATATGGCATCAGAAATGATTATATTGGACCTGAATGGAACCAAATTGGTGTAAGTTACCCTGGTTGGACTAAATTCCAATTTTGAAAATTGTTCGTTCGGTTCTGTTTTGATATTTATATAATTCACCTTGATTAATGTTGGCAATTAGTATTATAATCACCATTCAGTCATTACTTTCAAACTTAAAAGAACTAGCAGGAATCAAGTTCCAACTGTAAATGAGACAATTGACAAATGCAAGTAAAGCTTTTACCTCAGGGAAATTGCCCAACAATGTTGTTAACTTCTGAGATAATACAAGGTTGTGTACTGCATCAGTAGTATCTCTCATCGACACAATGGATTCTTCATTTGTGTTATTGAGGTCCTGTTTGTTGTTCTAATGAGATAAGTAATCAAAGAGCGCATAATTCTCCAAGCCAAACATCATAAAACCAACATCTCCAATAAAAAAGAGATACCTTCAGTGAACAAGGACAATGAAGTTCCTTTCGGAAATAGAAATCCAACAAGCACCACATAGCTTTCCCATCAACCAAAGAAGTTAAACTTTCCATCTTGACATCATAGTTTCCACAGATAACCTGCAACAAAAACAAATGTTTAGGAAGGGCCTCAAACAATTCACATAGCCTCAAAATAAAGGAGCTACCACTATAAAGGGTATCATTTATGGAAGAGATAGCAGTCTAAATAGTGAATTTAGGGACCTGACATCTTTTCAACTTTCTTTGTGTTCGAGTTCCTTCAGTACGAATAAGTTTAGATTTCAAATAAGTTTGGAGGAAAGATCATAATAACCTTTGATGGCATGATTGGGGTAAAATCATCCACCTTCAATTGTTTACTTGTTTGAAACACATTTGTGCTAATATGTTACAACAGAAAGTCTTCAACAAAAACTTCACGGCATGCTTAAAATTGCATAATAAAATTTATCTCATTTTGTACAACAGATACTCGACAAAACTTGTTACAGAAAGAAGGGGATTTCTTAAAAGTAGATCCTGAAATACAGCAAACAAAATGTATTTCCTGAAGCAACCACTATGCTTTCAGTTACACAAAAGTCATATGATGCAGTACCTTCACCCATTGCAGGAGCATATCCAAGTGGGAGCTATTATCTATATCCATGAATTCCTGTGAAAAGGAAGGCAAAAACTTGGGTCATAAACATGACTATTGTTCATAGAACTAAACTTGGAGTATATCCAAGTGATGAGATGTAGTATACATACAGTGTGAGCTTTGCAAATGTTTGAGATTTCATCTGAGAGGATCTTCTTTGTCATAAGCTTGGGTAGCTATAGCATGAAAAAAGAAAACGGAAACAGCTAACATGTCAGTGCAGCAAGAGTCTAACATATGTTATATTACAATTACATTTCTTAAAAAAAGGCACGTCTCTGATGGATAACACAGACCTGCAGATAAACAAATACATTCCACAACAAGGAAATTACAAGTTCCTTGTCTCCATTGGAAACATCCTCTCCAACTATCTCCATGTCATCATCATCCTTCAAGGGAACACCTGCCAGTTTGAGGTATTGCAGCGCAATTCGACAATTCGTCAATTTCTTTTTACCAGTATCTGATGGAAGCATTACTTTCTGCACAACAAAAGACTTGTTAGGCATAAATTTCAGATCAGATAATTCAAATATTGTTTAAAAACTAAAAACACTTAAATATAAGTTGTAAATTTGGGAAATCTAACCATTAGAATAGAGGAGTCATGTTGTAAAAGCTGAATAGCTCGACATAGCCTTACTCCATCCTGAATATCTTGGAACAAATCTGTGATTCTGAAGTCATACTCAATAAGAGGACTCTGCACATGGTAAACAATCCTTCATTGTAAATCCTACTTGACATAGTTCATTGGTTTTGTCAACCCAAGATAAAATAAATCAGTTTTTTCAGTGAAATAGGATGTTATTAGCAGGCTAAGCAATTGAACATGCATGATGATAGACATAACTATTTACCTGTTGATATGATACTTTGTACCCCACAATCACCAAATGAGCAAGAAGATTGCCCTCACCATGCATAACATCAGATGATAAGAAATCTATTTTTCACCAGAAATAATGAAATATCAAGTTAGGGAGGACGTCAAGCTCATCAGCTCAGAGAAGAAAGAGCAGTATATAATATCATTACCATTTATCATTTGTCGACTTGATTTAATATTTGATTTCACATTGAATAATAAGGGAGAACCTCCATCTAGCCCATCAATGCCATATTTGATAGGCAAGCTACTCTGACTTTTACATCTATCAAGTATGAGAACAAGCAGCAATACTCTCTTTAATATGATATTGCCTAATGTCTCAAAATAGCCTGGCCTGTATAAGCCATCAACCAACTTATTGTATGCATAGGCCTTAGCAAGACTTGCATGTGAAAAGAACTGTTTCTCAATTACCATTTTCAGGAAAGCAATATCTTCCTCTCTACAAGAATCTTCCTTGGGTAGCAAAGAGTCGCCACCAAAGATAATGTATAATCCGATCCGGAGCCAAACTGGATTATAGCACATGAGAATTTTGATAGCTTTCTCTCTCATTCCAACATCAGTAACTATGGGGCAATGTGCCTTCATTTTAAGCCTTCCTTCATCAATACTCTGAAACAGGGGTAATAAATGATTGAATTGGAGACTTATTTTTTGCAAAAACAAGCAAACACTTTGACTGAATCATCGGAGATAAATTAAATTCCTGCTCATGTGGCATGCTTAACAAAATTTATTCTTATTGAGAATGTTAAATTTCAGTAATCATAAAACCAATAGCTTTTGACCCAATTGAAGTAAATCCAGAACATAATTACTAAATTATTACTACAGCAATCCATCTAAACTGAAAATTACTATTTCAGCTGTGTTTCCAAATGCAGCAATTTTCCTAATTGTGTTTTGTATATGTTCATAAACACAATTCAATTCCATACAACTTGCAGGCAGATCTATACTTCTGTGACAATATGCCTTCAACATCAAAGGCAACATGGCTACACAAAGAATATACTAAGCTAATACAACACTTTGATATAGAAATTGACATCAAGAGACAAAAAAAGTTTTAATATATTGCACTTGCACTTTGCTTCTCTCAATCTAGGTAAGTATCCTATTCTAGATACACTCACACACATTAGTAATAATATATAACATCATTAATTTTTAATACTATTATTGGTGTTTTGATATCTTAATGGCTCAGATATCTCATTCTCAACCAATCTTAATATACTGAAAAAATCTAAAAGATCTCAACACTTCACATAAGGATAATCTTGTTCAATATACTCTCCAGAGAAAAGAAATATTCAGCATTTACTGCTTAGTCCTAGCACATCAGACTTCTGTCTAGCTAATCCACAGAGCTAACTGTGACATTGGAAGAAACACATGCACATTGTATATGCAAGCAAGACTTCTACCACCCAACAAACAATGATATAAATTCCTTAATCCCAACAATATGGGCTACAAAAACCAATACCAATTCGTGTAGAAAATTGTTACTAACAAAGATAATTCCACCCTATCTAATACTACCTAGTTCAATCATCTTCCACAAAGATAATCACAGGTGAGTTATTTTCTAACACCCACCTAGGCAGGATTGGAGCATCGAATGTAAGCAACATTAACATTGTTAGGGACACTAAAATAGGTTGCTTTCGATTGATTCTAATTAACAAACATGTCTACAACTTCATAAATAAATAGCTAATATGTCCATTTAATTTAATTAGTCATCTTAATATAATCCATCTAAATATAATCTATCAAAATCCAAAGCCAAATAAATATAAATCTTTGTAACTCCAAACCTTAGTAACTTGAGACATAACAGTGAAAACCTCCATGCAAGCTTCATAACTCAGATACTCTCTCAATCTCAGTTCCAAATCATCAAAACTACAAATATCCTTTAATGAATTCCACAAACCCGCAAATTTCTTCTTCGACCTAGAAATCAAAACCCCAACCTCATTTTCTCTCTGCCTCTTCGGCAACCTCAATCCTCCATTTACACTAACACATTCACTCTCAACCATAAAATTCTCTCTCTTCCCTACTTTCCTCCCTCCTTCCTTTTCACCACCATCTTCACATCCACAAGATCTAGGGTTTTCAAACAAAAAATTCAACCAAACAGTAAGCGATTTTGCTAACGACTTCATCGATCTCTCCTTCTTAATTTCCTCCTTTCGGGACGATTGCGACATCTCAAGCTCGAATTGACGGAGTTTTTTGATCGCCGGAGATGATTGAAGACGTCGACGACGGCGTGCAGTAGTTGGTTGGAAAGTTCTGGAAGATGATGAAGGAGTTTGCATTTGTTTAGAAGCAGTGAAGAATTTGGGAGTGGTTGGTTGGAAAGTTCTGGAAGATGATGATGGGTGGAATTTGGGTTTAGGGGTTTTGAAATTGGAAATGTCTTTTAAGAGAGATGAAGAAGAAAAAAATGAAGGTATGTTTGGTGTTGATGATGGTGATGAAGGTGGTCGATTTTCGGACGCCATTGTTGAAGATAAATTTGAGATCCTTAGCAATTGGGTTCGATGTTGAAGCCTGAAGGTGAATTGAATTGCTGGTAATGGGAGAACAGAGAAGATAAGTTTGTGTAAAAGTTGAGTTTGAAATGAAGATAGCCGTTTATTTGAATTTGAATTTTGGGGAGAGTCAGAGGTATAATAACTTGAGCATTAGATCACGTGATTTAGCACGTGCTTGATAATTATCAGCCAATATGTGTATTACAACCCCGGATGGTCATTAGTCGAAGATTCTATTAAACCCACCCTTAATTTTAGTATCTGAATCGAATATTTGAGACTCAATGGATTTGGGTTTGATTTTATGTCTAAAAAAATAAATGATTCTGAGCCTAGAGTGTTCAAGCCCCATACCATACCCACTTAGACCTCCTCTCTAGATCCATTAAAGACTGAGACTCGTTTCAATCTCGTTAGACCCAACCTATCATACAATCCAAAATAAGCTGATACCTTTAAAGTCATAATTAATACTTTTGATATGCGTTCAGTAATTGATCTGTTTAAGGTCAAAATTAATTTTTTTAATTAATTATCTTAGGGTTTGAATTTATCATTTTTAGATCAAAATCGAAATTTTTTATAACGAAGTAGTCATGAACTCTTAATTATTTCCAAAAAAAACATTCATTAAATGTTAGAGATCAAAAAACATTTCTCGCTCGATTGTCAGAATTGGGCATATAATATGTCGTTGGAAAGCTCTTGAAGTCTAGTTTCTAATGTCGCAAACCTTGCACTAATAAGATTTTTTTAGAAAACGTTATGTCCAAAAGAATGAACATGTATCAAATTTCAACACAAATAAACTTCAAACAATCGTCATTTCTCGCTCGGTTATCAGAATTGGGCATATGATACTGTATATCATTGAAAAGATCTTGAAGTCTAGGTTATAATGCCTCAAATATTATAATTATACGATTTTTCTATTTAAAGTTATAGCAATTAGAGTGAATATGTCTCAAATTTTAACACAATCATATCAATTCCACAATCATATTGATGCTCATTTTCGTTGGCCATTGTAATTCAATTTTTAGTTTTAGCTTGTTTTAGTTCAATGAGTATTCAGAGAAAGTTTTTAAAGAAATGTTAGAGATTGAAGGTTTGAAAAGTAATCAGGGGCAATTTTTGAATTTCAATATATAAGGGGTGACGATAAAATGAAAAGGGTGGCGGAGTTTAATAATGCCGATAATTTTTCCTAGACAAAAATCATATCATATCATACAATACTATAAAAGTCTTGGAAAATTCCAAGTGTCATCATTTAAAGAGGCAAGAAAATATCTATCAAATTTAGAATCTTAATATTTTTGTTTAAGTTTGAAACTAAATTAGATAAAGTAATTGTATGATATACTATAGCAATTGTATTTTGTTAACTTAGAATTTAATATGTTCAATTGAATGAAAAATAAAAGTTATGTTATCAGATAAATAATTAAAATAAACATCAGTAATTATGTTTTGATTTAAAAAATCATAAATTTGATAAATTTAAGAACGATAATATACACTACTTAGTACTTACATTATTATTTGCACAAGTTTCTATACAGTAATAAACCAAACGATGTAAGTACAGCAGAGTCGCAACTCGCAAGATGAAAGGAAGTAGGGAAAAAAGGGTAATGCAATTGGGACGTGAAGTCCACTCGCGACATGATTGGTGCAGTTATTGTCATCTGATTTTTCCAGGCGCTAAATAATGAACTACTCCTATCTGAAAATTCTTCATATAAATATACTAGACTAGATATAAATAAAGTAAATTAAACGAATTCGTCTCCATAGGTTGAACTCGAAAACCTTTTTGGTTAATAAAATCGTCATCAAACAGAGAGTGCAATCAAGGAATTTCTTCGAGAGTGTGAGAAAAATGGCTCAGGCGGTTGAAGAATGGTACAAACAGATGCCAATCATCACTCGATCTTATCTTACTGCTGCTGTAGTCACCACCATCGGATGTTCCCTTGAGGTATGTTGCTTCGTTCTCTTTGTTTCTTCTCTTTAAATTCAATTGATATATTCTTAATTAATTGATATTATAGTTTTCTTGGATTGTATGATCTGGGCTTTTGTCTATTATTCAAATTTGATGTGGGTTTTTGGTGATCGGTGGTTTAGGGTTGGTAGGAATCAGTTTTATTGTGTTCGGGTTATGAATTGGGCATTTGGGATTGGTTTGTTTATTGATGATTTGAATTGGGTTTACAACTTGGTAAGGGATTATTTTTTGAGTTGGAAATTGGAATTTGAAATGTTTCAATTTAGAGTAGGATCATGAATATGATCATAAACTGTGTCAAGAAATTTTCCAAGATTATCTACATTAATTTTTCATTAACATTCCTACCATTTAATAACAATAACCTAACTAAACTCCTTATATTATCTCCTTAGATAATGTCGTTTTCCATCTTACCCCATATCCTGATTATTATGAGGTACATACTGGGTGTGGACGTGTAATGATGATAAAGAATTGGGTTTTGGATATCTGGCATGGTGTTCAATTTTGGGTAGCTTCTTGAGTGGCATTTTTTGGATCTTATCACTTTCACATGGTCTGAAATATAATAGTGTGGAAATTTTCCTCTTATGATAATGATGCTAGTTTTTAGATAGGAATTACCATGTAATGTTTGGGGATGATTTTGCTGCCGTGGTTGCCTTGTTCACCGTTTATTTTCGGTTATCTTGCAACTTGCTGTGATAGTTATGGTATTTCAATAGTTTGCATTAATTATATCTCATATTATGCTATGTTTTGATGTGAGGAAATGAGGGGACCGGTAGGGGCGGGAAGTGAAGGGAAAAATGTTCTTCATTTGGAAAGCTAAACGGGAGGGGAGAGAAATGGAAAGAAAGGGAATTGGAGGGAGGAGTTATTCACATTTCTTTATATATCAAATTAATCCTTTCAACAATAGAATGACTTAAAGAAAAACACTTGAGGATATCCTGTCCTTGCTTCTCCCTAACCTCCCTTTTGCTTCCACCTCCTTCCCTTCCCTCCTATATTGCAATCCAAACATATTCTTGGTGTAACTTTTTGTTTTGTTTTGAGAAAAAGGATGGTCACTGTAATTTTTGTGATTTTTTCAAATCTTTGTGGCATTGAATTTTCATCAAATAAGTTCTAGATTCCAAGTACAATCATCCACGTCTTCTTAAGCCTAAGGCCTTTAGCTTTCTCTATCTCTGCCAGTCAATTATTCCTTTGCTTTGCAACTAATATGCTCTTCAATGTTTGCTCTTATTCAGAATGCAACTAATTTGCCGTTATTCAGAATGCAACTAATATGCTCTTTAATGTTTGCAGATCATTTCACCATATAATCTGTACTTGAATCCTCGTCTTGTAATGAAACAATATCAATTTTGGCGGCTTGTCACCAATTTCTTGTACTTCCGCAAAATGGGTAAGTTTAATCACTTCTTCTCAAGGGAATTTATGGTTGGAGACATGGACTTAACCTGTTTATTCAATGTGAAGTGGTCCTGTAATTTTGTAAATGATTATAATTTGGGGCTTATGACTTCTAATCCTATCTTCTATGAACATATCTTTAATATTATTGGTTGGTAATGGATGCCATCCGATTGTCTCTTTCAAGATCGAATCACATAAGCTTGTTGGATAAAGAGGAATCAGGAAATACTTTTTAAATATAAATTTAAAAGGATCTCAATATCTCATAGAATGATTGAAGAGAAGTGGTAGTAGATACTTCATATTTTGAATTGTGTTTTGAATTGTACTTGATCCGTATAATCTGAATAAGAAGGTCTATATTTCTGATTGATCACGATGAAAGTAGTATCTGTAAGAGTTTAAGACTCCTACAAATGCTGCTTGTGTGAAGTGATAATTTCTGTAAACCTGTGCTTTTGCTACCTGTTTATGCTTTAGTGTCTTTATGGGTATATAATTTGTATACCCTCATGCCTCCGTTACACTTAGAATATGTTAGATGGCTAAGCACACATTAGAACAGTAGCAAATTGCAGTTGATTCATGCACTTCTTATAGAGTAATAGTAAATAAGTAAACATTTAATTTGAATTGTTGGAAAAAGGGAAGTAGGAAAGTCTCTCTGCTACCAATCATTTATACTCTGATACAATGATATTACAGTGGGCATTTTCGAAATCGAAAAGTTATTTGGTGAAGCTTATTTTTTCTCTTTCTTTCTGTTGAGTCAAGCCCGAAATCTCATGTCGATGAAAGCGAGTTTGATCATATCGTAGCTTATGCATTGTCTTGCACATTGGAGGATGATAATGTGTGTAGAAGAGGATGTGATAACTTGGTATTTGGATCACTTGGTGAAGTGATCAAAGTGGGAGACTTTGTGTGCTTTGATGATGGCAATGGGAAGTTCAATGGAGGAGCTAAATCATGCATGGAAGGGAGCACACAAAGTGAATTAAGGTTGCATGGGCTTGGGAGAAGCATTCGAAGCAAACAGGGACAGCAGAGCTGCTGCTCGACCAAGTCGAGTTAGTTGGCTCGACCTTGGAAGCCTTGCTCGACCAGATCAGTAAGTGAAGGGACCCCGCTCGACCCGGTCGAGCGACCTAGCTCGGGCGAGCGGTTCAGCTGCTGCGATTTTCTGACGCAATTTGTACTATTTGCGGTATACTCGTTTTTGCTTTGTTTTGCTTGGGCTCCAAGCACCTTTGTACTAGCATATTCTAGAATGTTCTAGGGGTTATAAAAGGACCCCTAAACATCATTAGAAGTGAGTGGTGAGGCATACATAAGTTAGATTACTTTGTTGAGAGTTTCTTACTTATTTTGCATTGTATGAGAGTTTGAAAGAGAGTTTCAAACTAAAGCTTTGTGAAGTTGTTCTCAAAGCATTGAGGGGTGAATCATTAGTGTATTGTTGAATCATTAATGATAAGAAACCATTTTTGAGGGGGAGGTATCATAAGATACCTCATAAATCTCTTTGTTGTGTGTGTTTTTTCATTGTGCTCTGTTTTTGTTCATTTTCTTTCACCATTCTTTGTTCTTGTTTCTCACCTAATATTCATAGCCCATTCACAACAATTGGTATCAGAGCTTTAGGTTAGTTTTGTGGGTTGTTTTGTGGGTGAAAGTTTGTGTCTTTGTGGGGGAAAACAAGATGGGTGAGAGTGCAAAGTTCAATGTTCCTTTGTTTGATGGGAGAATGAATTTTGCGGTGTGGAAGAGCACCGTAATGGATTTGTTGGTGCAACAAGGGATTGATGAGGCTCTTGCGAAGAGTAAGCCCACAACCATGGATGAAGGGAAATGGATGGCCATGAAGAAGAAGGCGGTGAGTTCTATTAGGCTTGCCATTTCATTAGATATCAAGTATAACTACTTGGATGAGACCGACCCCGGTGAGTTGTTGGAAAAGCTTCAAAAGGTTTATGCTTCTAAGTCTTTGACCAACAAGTTGTGCTTGAGATGGGAGTTGTATCAACTCATGAAGGAGGAGGATACAACTATGCAAGATCACATTAACACATTCAATCAATTGGTGTGCCAATTGTTGAATGCCGATGAGAAGCTTTCCGAAATGGAGAAGGCACTACTACTATTGGCTTCTCTTCCAAAGAGCTATAAAAATATAGTTCAAACTTTGCTTCTTGGAAGGGATACCATCACTCTTGATCAAGCTTTGGCGGCATTGAGAGAGAATGATAGGTTCATGGAGAGGCATGGTGAGGGGGATGAGAAGAAGGGTGGTAGTGAGGCTTTATTTGGGGAAAGCTCAAGAAGGAGATCTAAAGATGGATATCAAGCAAAGGGGAAGTCTAAAATGAGGAGTGACTATAGTGACAAGGAGTGTTACTATTGTAAGAAGAAGGGGCACATTCAATCAATGTGTAGGGAGATGAAGGAAGACCTCAAGAAGGTGAAAGAGTTGAAGGTTGGGAAAAGAGAAGTTGAAAATAGCGGGAGCGCCGCTCTAGGCTTTGTTGATGATGATGATGAGTATGAGGGAGCACTTCTAGTTGATGGGGGAGTGACTCATGGGAAGGAATGGGTGATTGACTCCGGTTGCTCATTCCATATATGTTGTGAGAAGAAGAAGTTTGCTAAGCTTAGCTATTGTGATGGAGGCCTTGTCACCTTACCAAATGATGAGAGGGTGAAGGTGGAAGGTATTGGAGAGGTTGTGATTGTGACACATGATGGTGTCAAGAGGAGGCTAGGTGGTGTGAGGTATTGTTCTAAGCTTGAGAGGAACCTCATATCACTTGGTAGGTTGGAGTCTAAGGGATGCACTTTCCAAGCTAGTGGAGGTTTGTTGAAAGTCATTAAGGGGAGGAAGGTGCTCATGAGAGGGAGAAGGAGTAAGAACAACTTGTATGTGCTACAAGTTGGTAGTGGTTGCCTAGGCCACAAGGATGTGTGCAAGTCACCTAAGAAGAGATCACTTGAAGTTGGTAGGAGATTTGGGCTTGAGGGGGAGATTGTTGAGTCAAGCCCGAAATCTCATGTCGATGAAAGCGAGTTTGATCATATCGTAGCTTATGCATTGTCTTGCACATTAGAGGATGATAATGTGTGTAGAAGAGGATGTGATAACTTGGTATTTGGATCACTTGGTGAAGTGATCAAAGTGGGAGACTTTGTGTGCTTTGATGATGGCAATGGGAAGTTCAATGGAGGAGCTAAATCATGCATGGAAGGGAGCACACAAAGTGAATTAAGGTTGCATGGGCTTGGGAGAAGCATTCGAAGCAAACAGGGACAGCAGAGCTGCTGCTCGACCAAGTCGAGTTAGTTGGCTCGACCTTGGAAGCCTTGCTCGACCAGATCAGTAAGTGAAGGGACCCCGCTCGACCCGGTCGAGCGACCTAGCTCGGGCGAGCGGTTCAGCTGCTGCGATTTTCTGACGCAATTTGTACTATTTGCGGTATACTCGTTTTTGCTTTGTTTTGCTTGGGCTCCAAGCACCTTTGTACTAGCATATTCTAGAATGTTCTAGGGGTTATAAAAGGACCCCTAAACATCATTAGAAGTGAGTGGTGAGGCATACATAAGTTAGATTACTTTGTTGAGAGTTTCTTACTTATTTTGCATTGTATGAGAGTTTGAAAGAGAGTTTCAAACTAAAGCTTTGTGAAGTTGTTCTCAAAGCATTGAGGGGTGAATCATTAGTGTATTGTTGAATCATTAATGATAAGAAACCATTTTTGAGGGGGAGGTATCATAAGATACCTCATAAATCTCTTTGTTGTGTGTGTTTTTTCATTGTGCTCTGTTTTTGTTCATTTTCTTTCACCATTCTTTGTTCTTGTTTCTCACCTAATATTCATAGCCCATTCACAACACTTTCTTTCTTTTTAATTATTTGGGTTTAGTGTGCAGAAGTTTGACATTTATGATCTTTTGTGCTTTGTTCTTTTTGTTAGATTTGGACTTCCTCTTCCACATGTTCTTTCTTGCCCGGTATTGTAAACTTCTTGAGGAAAACTCCTTCCGCGGAAGAACTGCGGATTTCTTTTACATGCTTTTGTTTGGTGCTTCTGTTTTAACGGGAATTGTGCTTGTTGGAGGAATGATCCCATATGTGTCAGAGTCCTTTGCAAAAATCATATTCCTGAGCAATTCCTTGACATTCATGATGGTCAGTTTCTTTGCCTTACACGGTAAATTTTGCATTGTTTTCTGTGATGCTCATATTTATATTTGATTAATGTGTAGGTGTACGTGTGGAGTAAGCAAAACCCTTTTATTCATATGAGTTTCTTGGGTCTTTTTACATTTACAGCGGCTTATCTACCCTGGGTAAGTGCTGAATTTAACCTGATTACCTAGTTGAGTTATCTACTTGTGTTGCATAGACGGGTGTAGAGACCGGAGAGACTTTTAAGATACCTTTTTAAGTGTAAAGATTATTTGGTATTGAGGGAGTAGTTTGTTGTCGCACTGTTGACTGCCGTATTCGATGCTCATTCCTGATTACAGCCAATGTGTTTTGCCTTCTCATCAATTGTTAACTATTTTTAGGATTTTACTTCACATATAGCATGTCAAGTGAATGATACTCGAACTGATGTCTAGTTATGTTACCTAAAAAAAACTCATGTTGTTTGCTCTGATTTCAGGTACTTTTGGGATTCTCTATCCTGGTTGGTGCCAGCCCCTGGGTCGACCTTCTGGTAAACTTAACTGTCTCTGTCTCCTCTAATTTTAGTGCACTTATCAGTAGTTAGGCTTCATTTACTCGGGGAACTTTTCCTGTACCTCGTGGGTATTCTTATGAGACTTCACTCTCAGAAGGTTACTGTGCGTCAATTGAAATCGCCTTTCATTTACATTTTCTTACTCACAAATTCTTATTTCTTAGTATTTAAGACTGCCCAGTACACAAACTATCAGAAATACTCCTATAATTGTTCCTTTTGTGCTTATGATTTACAAAGACCGCTTTGATTTTGGGCTTTATTTGTACCAGCATTCTTTACCTTATCACCACATTAACTTTCAACTGAATGAATTGACTTGTATTGCCTATGTCCGAAATCAATAGTCATATATACTTTTCAGAATACCAGTGAGAAGTTATGACTTTTCATAAATTAAAGCATGTTATGCTTGGGTTTCCAAGCATACATGCCATGTTTCAATGGAGTGTTTGGAGGGGATGGAAGCATAAAAGACCCCTATCATGAGAGTTAGGGTTGTGTTTGGCAAATGATTTTTTGGCCAATCTTTTGGTTGACTTTTGACTTTTAGCTTTTGACTTGTTGTGTGGTCAAACAACCAAAAAACGTGTTTAATAAATGGTTTTATAAGCTATTTGAAAAAAATGGCTTTTAAGCCAAAACCAAGAAGTTATTCTTCCAATATCTCCACTAATAGCAATAAAAAAGCCAGTTTTACCAAAAAGGCCAAGAACTAACAACGAATTGCCAAGAACCCCTAAATAATTTACTGTTTTGACGCTGTTGGAAACTGTTTCTTAACGTGTTCACTTTGATGATTGATAGAAACCCCCTTTTTTGCTAATTTTTGGTGTGTAGGGAATGATTGCCGGACATGCATATTATTTCCTAGAAGACGTTTATCCAAGAATGACAGGTCGCCGTCCTCTTAAAACTCCCTCATTCATTAAGGCCCTCTTTGCAGAAGAGCCTGTTGTGATGGCGCAGCCTGGAAATGTACGATTTGCTGCCCCAGCAGCAGATGAGCTCCATCAAGATTAGGCAAGCCTCACCTCGAAACCAAGACTTGAAACTAATAGCCTTGTGTTTGCTTGTAATTATTTATGCGCGGGTATAGTTGGGGCAAGAATGAGGTTGTTACCGTTACAAGATTCAATTTAACAGATAAATCTAACTAATAGGCTAAAGGATTACCGTGATGCAGCTATTTCGTTGGGGTTTAGTTATATTGTAAAATTCCAGTTTGCCAATTTGGCTTTTGTGCAGTCAAAACCAGTCTAAACAGAATGAATTCATAGTACAGGGGTGATTCTATGCAAATTTGTTCATTTTTTCATTCATTATTTGTGAATTTGCTCTGGAATCAGCTTATCTTGAACTAGTGAGTTTCGTCTTTATGCTCTTTTGTACACATTTTACGTTAAATCCACATTGCTATCACAAGGTAAATGACAATGCTTCTTCCGTCCCAATGATATGTTTACGTTTTTAGTTTAGATTTTTGGATTTAATCAAATGAGAATACGTCTTTGAGATGGAGGTAGTAAAATGTTTCTCATTTAAGAGCTAAAGTCGTTGGCATGAGTTGACCATCTAATACTGAGAAAGTAAAGTTCAAAAGAACCTGATGGGCATTTCGAGAGGCCATAAAAGACGAATCCGAAATTAGGGGTAGTCTTGCCTAGAAGTACATAGGATGTTGCATCAAGCGAACCTAAATGTTAGCTAACATGAAATTGCAGTCCGCAGCATTAGAAACTTCTCCGAGGGGATGTATATGGTAATAGCAAAATTAGCAACCGAGGAAACACATCATTACCGGAAACAAGATAAAAATATCAAAACAAGTCTAGAAGAGACTTTGAATCTAAAATAATTACTCAAGATTTGCATTCAGAAAGCGTGGCACAAAATTTGTTGTTTCGTGCATGAAGCATCTCCTTCATTACTATGCTTATCGGCTTACTGTTGAAGCAAGAAAAAAGATGCCATCGGCAAATCTAGGTTTACCGAAATCCCATCACACCCTACAAAAGGCTCAAAGGAGCTATTATTTCCCAAAGAAAACATTTTGCTTGATTATCAACGGACATATTAGATCGGTAATCCTAGACTTTCCTTGTCAAATTAAGGGGTGAGCTCTGAGTCTGAGCAGCGAAAAAGCTTAATCTTCCCTGTTCAATTTCGAGTACTTTCAATATTCAAGGGTCTAGTGTTGTAAAGGAAAACGGCTTCCAAAAGAAAGAGGTTGAAGATGTGCCTGGATTAACAAATGGGGTGATATATGCCTGAAACTCGTTTTGGTGGCAGCTTCCGCAAGATGAATAAGACTAGAGCCGAGGGTAAGATCTCAACAATCTGCATCAGCAAGAACAAATGAAAAAGAATGTAATTAGCTGAAAAAAGATCTCAACAAAATACATAGGCAACACTCAAGAATTAATCGAGGAGGAAAACAGCAATATATAGCCACAACTAGGGGCCGGGTACCCGGTTAATTGGGTACCTATTTTAAAGGCCTTTGTCCTGGCCCGATTTATCCGGGTACCCAAAAATACAAGTTCAAAGAGTGTTCTCAGGTGGAAATCGAAATGAACAATGCCAGATGCATAAAAGAGCTACACGACAGGGAAAAACTACCATGTAGTAAATGAAATCCAGAATTGGATGATCCAACACGTCAAGGGAAGCATCCTCATCAAATGCCGATACAAGTACCTGTAGTTTACGATAAAGATTCAAGTGAATGTCAATGCAACTTGCCTAAATACTATATTACTCAGACTCGGGTAATCATTTCAATCATGCATATAAGTTCAACTTCAAACGTCGAAAATCAACAAAAAGCTTAGCATACCAGCATAAGACAATGAAACTCACCATAATACATCTTACAAGAAAGCAAGTGAAACATATAGCTGCAACTGATCCAACCTGATGATGTAAACAATTCCAAGTCAAGATATACATATTTTTAAACGTAATTTCTTAGACGGAGGAAAGGGGAGAGTGAAAGTAAACTTTTACATTACGACAACACAGTCACGTGATTCACTAATCTCCTTGCGAACCTATGGTTGGTTTTGGGCTATTCTATGGTCATTTTGAGCAAATCACGAATTCAAAAAGCGAATTAACTGATACAAACGATAAGAAACTCTAGTTCAGAGGCTGCAGCAGATGGTGAGCCTAAAACATAAATGTCAATTATCAAGTGTATCACTGATTGTAGAAACTAGAGATACTATTCACACTTTTTTAAACTATACGATAATTAGTGACGAAGGTCTTAGGCATGGAACTAAAGGATTTTAGTACAAAAGCTTTTTTAAGGGAAAAACACAAACCTCATACAATTTCTTTCTTCTTCCTTTAGATTCAATCGGGAACTGCCTCAGCATTTGAAACAAGCTGGAGTCATTGTATAAGAGACCCCAAACGGAAAACATGACACGTAAAACGCAAATAAGTTGATATGCCAAATTTGCATGATTCACAGTTACTTTAGTCTCTTTGAGTTTTGCTACACCATGTAGATTAATCTCTCATTTTGATTTCCGAACTGTAGCATATTCAAAGAGACAAAGGAGTATCAAACATCAAAGTTTGTGAAAACTAACCTTCGTCCATAAACCACAAAACTGGTTGCAGCGATAAAAGAGACAGCTGTCAGCGAATTAGAACAAGTTAGACAGCCCCGAGAGTGTGCTAGTGGTCGTTCAACAAATATATCAAAAAGAAAACAAACCTGCAATAAAGATTCTTCCGATTGATTCAACAGTTCCATTGTCGTCCAGCCAGATGAATACCCAAATGCAAACCTGAAGCACAGAATGTTACCATTATGGGTTTGTCAAATCTTTGAAGGGGCGTCATTAGGTATCATATAAGTAGATCCCGTATTGGGCCAGGATTTGGGATGAAAACCCAAAAAATCTGCCAAAGAATGGACCATAGGAAAAAATAGTGGATGTCCTTGCACCTCGGTAATGGTCACAATGTCCCGTGGAACCTTGCGGTGTTACGACTTGTTAACGGACATTGCAATGTAAATTGTTAACTTGAAATACAAACCTAGCCTAGCTATCTATAATCACGTCTAATTTCTGAAAAAGTCGCTCATGATCAATACTCGAGTAAAAATGAGAAGCAAAACCTGTATCAAGTAAATTCCGGCATTGACCAATATATAAACGAGCTTCAGTTTATCAGCTGGTAAATATCTAGCCTGGTCATAAAACAAGTAATCACACGTTAGGCATGACCCATAAAAGGGCAAAGAAACCAGCCCGTCATGTTTCATTGAGGTACCAAACAAAGGCATGGTGGTAAATGGTAATATCAAACTACAATACAAGTCCACCTGATGATAGATCTCGGCCCAAAAGAGGACAAGGAGAGTATATGTTGAGAAAAATAGAAGCCCGGGAAAATCCAATAGCACCAGCATTAGAGCCTGTCACAAGATAGACACAATGAATATTAATCCAGATTTATCCACTAATCTAACTAATAGATAGAGTCTGATGCATCCTGCATTACATTTCCAAGCTCTAGGAATACTCGACTATACTATTAAAAGAGATTCCCACTTGAAATTGGAGCTGAAATACGCAAATTGACCAAAGGGTTTTTACAACAGAATAATAATGCTTACTTAGAAATAAGCCACCTTGACAAAAAAAAAAAAAATTAAAAGCGTTGGTGACTCAATTGATAAAGCATCTGCATATAGAGCAGAAGGTTTGGGGTTTGGGATTGTCATTTACCTTTACCTTTATAATAAAGCCCAAAAAAGAGTCTATGTGCTTACCTAATTAGGCATCTAATAGGGAAACAAATGGCCAAACGAGCACATAGTAGTTACTAGTTAGACTTGGACAAATTAGTCAAGCAAGGGTATGAGTTGATGACACTTTTTGGTAGTAAAAATTATCCTGATTAAGAAAAAACCTTCAATGAAAGTGACATTGCAACCACTAAATTGCCATGCAATAAAAATGATCAATGGAAATATGTACTTTGTAAAAGAAATTAATTTTTTTCTAGTAACTGCCATTGTGATGGTGATGCGGATCTATCAGATGGAAGAAAGAAATATTTGGAAACAAATATTCATTGATGGAAGACTTATTTTGCTACAAACTAA
Organism: Amaranthus cruentus; assembly: GCA_019425755.1. NCBI lineage: Eukaryota > Viridiplantae > Streptophyta > Magnoliopsida > Caryophyllales > Amaranthaceae > Amaranthus > Amaranthus cruentus. The sequence continues at coordinate 2,793,425 of CM033459.1, read as the reverse complement.
TTGTTTGATTGCAATTAGTTTCCAAGCTTGTATGATCCTAGAAACGTTATTTAGCAGCTAATCGCACAATGACTAAGGATGCTAATCAAGCGATTCAAACATGATCTAGCTATGCTCGATTCAACCCATTAAGGTTTTTTAGTATTGACTGATTGATCACGAGCAGATTGCGAGCTTCTCAACTCAATTATCACCCCTAATATGACTAATTGTCGTTGCATCGGATTTAAAGGCAGTTGAAGAACACCTACCTTGGGGCTCAGAAGAAATACTTGCTTGTGCAATCCAAATACAATAGCTCGAACTAGAAACAAAAAAGCTCCGAGTCAAAACAAGCCGTAAACAAAGGAATATTGAAAATTTAAAATAAAGAATCCGGCTGTCACCTCCAGTAACAATGAAGTTCATAAGATGAAAGACTTTCTGTAATGTCCATCTATACTCCGGAACTCTCCACTCAATTCTTATTAATTGTACCTACATCATACAAATTCATATCTAAGAACAGAAAATACTCAGTATCTTTGCCAACAGCCAATAAATTGATCTCCCATTAATTTATAATCAGTTTCTTTGTCCATCTATACTTCTCAACAACATGAAGAAAGGATTTCAGGTCCACAAATACCGCAGCCTAATTCGAAAACAATGAACAATGTATAATCCAAGCTCATTCTCTGGCTCGCTCATCATATATTAAAGACAAAAATGTTATTACAAGCATGCTAGAGGTGTTCATTTGGATCATCGGGTCAATATTGGGTCAAGAGTTTCGGGTTGGTTCAAAATCAGGTCTTGTGTCCACATTAATTTTTACACAATTTTAAATTCATTTTGAAGTTGGGTTCGATTCCAAGGTTGGGCAAATATCGGGATATCGTGCCTGTTTTGAACACCACCTTGTATACACATTGAAATATAAATTTGAAAGGAAGGAAAATATCCAAACACAACAATTTCATCTTTGCAACAATCAAATACACATTTCAACATTAAAATAACAAACCCCATTACAAATATAAGAAAGTCAACAACGAATATCCTAGCTCACACAAATTTGTAGGATTTGAATACTAAATCATACAAGCCCCTATTTATCCCAACTCATTTTTCAACCATCAACAAAAAATTATGAGCTAATATACCCACAATATAAAAACTAAAACTAAAGGGTAGAATCAAAAACAAAAAAAAAAATCAAATCTTTTATCACTGCCCAACAATTTATTTCTTGCAAAAATCATATGCACAATTGTATAAAAAATTAACAACTCCCATTACAAATACAATAAAAGCATAAAGATTTCCAAGCTCAAAACAAATTAACAATACAAAGTCAGAGTTTAAAAGAGAAAGAAAGTTACCAAGGCAGCAAAAGACACAATAGAAAAAAGAGCAGAAAGAGTAAAAAAGATAGCATCTTGCCACAAAACTGAATCATTTATCTCTTTCCACCAACTACTAATCAACACATTTGCTTTCCCATCTCTAACTGTCTTCACCCACTCATCAATTTCAGCTGCCATGATTGCCGGTTATTCTTCCACCCAAGCTCCTTTGCTTGCTTTTTAGGGATTTTTGTGAGTTGCCCGGAACTTAATATGGCTTAAAATAGTTGAAAATTTTGAAAATTGATGAATATCTCAAGCTAAAACATACTGGGTCTTTGATGGGAAATGGTAAGAAGAAGCTAGCGCTATTGAAAATTGAAAATTGAGAGAATAGAAAGCAGACTACCAGTCAATCTCGGACTAGGAATGTGGTGTCAGGTGTAAGTCAAGGAAGTTTGAAATAAGGGATTTGAACGGTTGATACTTGACACAAATGAGTGTTTTTGGGAAACAATATCGGATAGTTGATAGCTGATTAGAGTAATTGGGTTAATCAGCTGATGTAATTAGCTATTTTAGCTTTTACTGTATTTAAATTTGTTGCTATGAGTATTTTGTTTATAAAACTCATTCGTAAGAATGAGTTATTTCAACCGAATAATTTATCAAACACTAGTATTAAATGATTTGAATACTCGATCTCTGTATTTGTCAATTAAGCTAAAAATAATCTCGAATCGATGGACTCTTCACCCGCATCCTCTTTTATGGGTATGAGTTATCGTCTTTCTTCCCTTTTCAGATTCTGCTTATAATTTCCTATAAACAGGATATCCTAGACTAGTACGATGGTGATGATATTGAAATTATTTGCAAAACATGATGTTCTTATCAATTCTTTTTTTTAATTATGGTAAGGAAGACTAGGTAAATGAAATAAAGGGCTATTTGCTCTTCCATCAAGGCAAGACTTTTTTTTCCTTAAAGGTTTCTTCTTAATTATTCTTGAATTAGAAGCTTTTTGAAATATAACTTGGTTAGTAACTTGTTTTTTGTGATAAAACAAAAATTGGAGTAGTTTTATTAAATTCAAGCAAGTGTAGATAAGTATATGTAAGGGCCAATTAGTTAAGGTAAGTTAAACTTAGGAACTATAGTGCATATTTAAAGTCTATTAATATTAAAGTCATGTAAGTCCATAAATGAGCAAATAAGACATTAATAAATCGACTTTAAATCAAATAACAATATGTAAACTATGATGAATTACATAGCACCTAAGTTTAGATAAATTCATACAAAACAAAGCCTAATAAATTATAATTCAAATAAAAATTGTAAGTAAATTTTGAATGCAAATCTTAATTATTTAAAATCAATCTAATAAAATTTTATTTGACTATAATTTTTTTGACTACTATTTGACTATAATTTTTATAAATTAAAAAAATATCAATATGATGCAAGATTTTACGTCAGGAAAATGTTCAAAAATATATCCAAGTTATTAAAGACGCTGACCGAGATATAATACCAACCGGATCCGTGGCGCAATGGTAGCGCGTCTGACTCCAGATCAGAAGGTTGCGTGTTCGATTCACGTCGGGTTCAAATCCCCGGTTTAATACGGATTCCTTTTTGGCCTTTTTGTTTTCCTCCTGGAATTCTACAATCTGTAATCCTGCAAAACCCCCACTTACACCTTGCTCTTTTAATGGCATATTTAGCAATATTTAACCCCTGAATTTCATCATTATCGTATTTGCTTTTCCCTTGCTGTTTCTGAGCTTCCTTGTTTGGTTACTTTTAGGGTATCCGCTCTTTCTTTGAGGAACTTAAGAGTCGTTCTGATTTGCGAAATGAGCGTTTATTTTTCACTCTGTTATGGTCAATCAGGTATAAAATGTTATGATCATCATTTCCGTTACTTGGGTTTTACGCAGGGTTTTGTGAAAATAAAGAAAGATAACTTCTTTTATTTGGGTTTTAAATTGCTTTGATTTAATATAGTTTTTGATGTTTGACATGATTAAGTGGGCAAAGTAAGAATTTGTTTATGACTAGACTTGTGAAAATTTGATAAGGTAGTTTCTTTCATTTGGGTCTTGAGTTGGATTGATCAAATTCAATGTGGGTATGACCTATAATTTAGTTTTGATATTGAGATGAGGATTTAGCAAATTTGTGGATTGATTTGTGTTTTGAACTGTATTTGATGAAGTTGAATGTGGCTTTGTTTCATGATTTAGTTTTGGATGTATGAGATAATTAGGTTTGCAAATTGATGATCTTGGTTATGAATATATTGTGTGATTGGGTTATGAATATAATGTGAGTGATTGGGTTTTATATTGAGTTTTTGTTGAATGTGGGTTTAACTTTAACTTTAGTTTTGGTGCTGAGTTGAAGTCAACTGATTTGATTGCGTAACATCCGACCCCCAAACCCTACCCTAACAAAGGTTAACCAAAAACAACATCTTTGTTAGTTATCAAATGAAAGTAAGATTGCGTACATCCTGATATCGTTTTTTTATTAGTTGGAACTTGGAAGTTTAATGTGTGTTTGAAATTGGGCTTCGTCTATTCACAAGGAAAGTGATGATCTAATGTGTATGCCTTGCTTGGATTACCATCTTTATGAGCGAAGATCTAAGCGTTTTCGGCATTTACTAAAATACAGTTTTGGAGGAAGATATGGTCATAAGATGTTGCTTACTGAAAGCGAATGTTTCCTTGCTTCTTTTCATTCCCTGTTCACCTATCAGTAGTGTTATTTATGTCCATCCTCATTGTGTTTGTTTCATCATGGTTGACGTTTTCATTCCGATGATTGCTTCCAAGGCTGAAGATTGAAATGATTATCCAGAAAATTTACCTTCAGATTTAGGAGTACTGCATTGACAAAGGACAATGATCACTTAGTCTGTACGTCGATGTCTTTTGAAGAGAGAGCTACTTGTCGCACTGTTGTCCGAAAATTGTGACAGCAGCCAATGACATGTTATTCTTTTGGGTGTTTGGCAGGTGATGGTATATCTTCCCTATTACAAGTCCTGACATAGCATACATCTCCTAGACTAATGTTTCGGTCCACAAACAGGCAAAAGCGCAAGATACAATGACCGATTAGCAAAATGAATAGCACAGTCTTGTTTCTTGATACTCGGCTTACAGGAGGTGGCTGTTTCGCACCCCTAGCCTTCAGAGCTAGTGGAAGCTCTAGAATGAACCAGCTCGGGGTCATAGTTCATGCGTAAAACTTCATATCTATTACCAATCAGATACAGCATGATGTAGAGATGATAATCCGATAGGCTAATCTTCTGAGTCTTGGGACACAAGACACTGAAGTTTCCATCAAGGGAAACCATTCGGAAACACATTGGTAAATCAAATGGATTTGTTCCTCATGTGCTGCATTCCATATGCTGCTGTTTAACCTACTAGTAGAAGCCACCAACCAACTTCAGCAAATCATTCATTCAGATTTGCTTTGCAGATAAGCCTTTGAGCTGAAGGACTCTTTTGACCGCCCTCTCCTTATGGGTATGAGACACCGTCGATCTTCCTTTCCTAGACCCTGACCATAGATGTATCTATGTGCGGGAACACCGGGTATGATGATGATGATAAGTCTTTTTTGGACCAATATTTGATCTTGATTCAAAATTTTGGTTCTTATTTTCTTATACCAATGTGTTTAGATTCAAGGTCTTAGTGTTATAACAAACAATTCGACGGGTCTAATCTTTTCAGACTAAACCCAATTCATTGACTTAAACCAACTTAGACCCGCACTCATTTTGAAAATGATACAAAAGTCATTTTTGTGCTTTGAGAAACAAAAAACAAAAAATCGAAAATGATAACAAATAAGCCCTAAGTTCTGTTGTAAGTTTTTCGCGGTTTCACTTATTTTACATATAATCGCTAATGAGAACATTGATTTTAATCGAATATAGTTAAAGTAAATTCCATTCGACGTGGACAATATTATGTAATAAGTAAATTTTTGATTATTATATTTCGAAAATTCTAACATTATTTTGGGGAAAAAAATAAAATACAATGATAAGAATTACATATTTTATTTTTTTTATAAATAGATTAGCAATCAATTATTGTTATAGTAGTATTTTCTTTAAAAAGCTTAAATTTGTCAACTTCAGCACTTTCATGGTCGTGCATCCAATACAGGGATGTATAATACCAACCTATTAAATACTTGCAGGCATATAATGCCAACTGTGATTTCAACACCTTAAAATTAAACAAAATTAAAATAAAAAAAATATATAAAAAAAAAGAGGAGAAAATAGTGGGTTTTAAAGGATGCTAATTATGCAATGTATGGTTGATGATCACTGCTAAAAAAAGGAAAACTTAAGTTTGGGTTGCCAGCTTTTTGGAAGTTAATAAGGAGGAAGGCTTATCCTAAAGGAAGATGAGCTTTTTTGCTTGCTGCAGGGCTGAATTCCTCCCTGAGGAAGGCCGTAGCAGCAGCACCGGTTCGACGCATAGGAAAAACACCAAGAGGAGGAATAAAACAAGGTTCATTAACAGGAGATTACACAGTATTAAGGCCAATAACTTCACTGATCATTCCAAAATGATGTCCATTGCTACCGTTGTTAAGACCCTCTCTTTGAGGAGTACCGCGACCAAAGGTTCGTATAATCGTATACTCGATCTCCAAACTCTGCTTAGGTGGGAGTCGGAGCCATTTTATGTTAAGAGTAATGACATATTGTGTTATATTGCCAAAATGATTTGTGTGATGGTTCGAGTATTATGATTGACTTCCTAAAAAATGATGGTAATTAAAGGTGATGAATAAATGAGTCGTTTGAATTTTGAGGTTGGTTTTGGTCATATCTAAGTTGGGTTAGGTGATATTCGAGTCTGCATTATCGAGAAATGTTTTATATGAAAAGGATTTATTGATTATTAGTTATGATTTTCGAGTTGGATCATTGGGCTAACAATGTTGTTTTCACATATTTTAGGATATGGCACATGATATAGAGTAAAACGAAATATTGGGTCTCGATTATCAGCTTAAACTTTTGGTTGAGTTGGTTATTTGACATAGTATTTAATTCTAATCATGGGTTCGATTTTATAAAATGTGCACGCCATCTTTAATTCTGGGACAGACAATCCCAACATCTCAAATGCTTGTAGCAAATTTCTTTATTGTTAGTGTTTCTATGTCACAGGAAAGAAACAGCAGCAGATGATTGAGCATGAGAGATCAGTCGCAGGTCAGAAAATTTCAGCTCAGACATTCACATTTCGACAAATGGCTATCGCAACCAACAACTTCAGCATCGAAAATCTTGTGGGTGAAGGAGGATTTGGCAGGGTATACAAAGGGTATATTGAAGGTGTAGATGAGGTATACTTGTTTGTTTACTCTAATATACCAGCTTCATTGAAAATAAACGACTTTTCGATGCTCTTAGTGTGATTTCTTATCTTTGTTTTGTTTCAAACAGGTTGTGGCCATGAAGCAGCTTGACAGGAATGGAATGCAAGGAAATAGGGAATTCCTTTCTGAAGTTTTCATGCTCAGCCTTGTCGATCACCCGAATCTGGTCAATTTGATTGGATATTGTGCTGATGGTGATCAGAGAATTTTGGTATATGAGTACATGGCTGGTGGGTCATTGGAAGATCATCTTCTAGGTAAATATAAAAGAAGAAAAATCTATGATCTTGCACTTATTCATGAACGCATCTAACGTTGAACTAGACTAGTTAATGATTGACCCGACTCGAAATTGACCCAAAACCTGATAGGAAATAGTGGGTCGTAACTAAATTTTTTTGACTCGTAACCCAAAACCTGACCCAAGTATGGCGGATAAAAACTGGGTCAATCGAACAAACAAAAAAACAATGTTCGGATAATATGACATAATTTGCTCAATTAGCTTTTGTTTTTGATGGATATACTATAGATCTTCCACCAGACGCAAAACCCTTGGATTGGTATACTAGGATGAAGATAGCAGAGGGAGCTGCAAAAGGGCTCGAGTACTTGCACGAGATTAGCAAACCGCCAGTGATCTATCGTGATTTCAAAGCATCAAACATCCTTTTAGATGATGAATTCAATCCTAAACTCTCTGATTTTGGGCTTGCTAGAATAGGTCCAACCGGAGAAAAGGATCATGTCTCAACTAGAGTCATGGGGACCTATGGATATTGTGCACCTGAGTATGCAATGACTGGTCAGCTCACCACCAAATCCGATGTTTACAGCTTTGGAGTTGTCTTTCTTGAGCTTATCTCGGGGAGGAGGGCAATCGATACTACTAAACCAACTTCTGAACAGAACCTCGTTAGTTGGGTAAGTCGCAATTTCTCAACTTTAATTCAGCAAGATACATTATATCACATATTTTGGGTCAAATCATCCAGGGCGAATTCAGGATATTAGTATGCCTACTGAAACAACTCGGGTTTTTTAATCAAATGATAGGCTCGGGCTTATATTCTCCCTGACCATTAGCTTAACATGTATCTAACACCTAGATTCTCCCAAATTCACGTCTTGCACATAATTCTCGATTTTTCTTGTTGAAGATGTAACAATGAGTTTGATCATGCAGGCAGAACCAATGTTCAAGGACAGGAAGTTGTTCACAACAATGGCTGATCCATTACTAGAAGGAAACTATCCTGTCAAAGGTTTGTATCAAGCCCTTGCAGTCGCAGCTATGTGTCTTCAAGAAGAGGCTAGCACACGGCCTCTGATAAGTGATGTTGTAACTGCTCTCGAGTTCCTAGCATCACCAGAAGACGATCTTGGCAACCTTCGATCAGATTCACTCATCATTAAAGCTGTCGAGGAAGCCAACAGACAGAGCGATCAAGAGAAACATCTACAAGACGAACAAGAAGATGACAAAGAAAATAAAGAGGAAAATCGAGATGACTACACGGTAGAAGTAGATTCATTACCCGAAGATACACTTTGATGCACAAAGGTTATGAGGTCACCCCGTCCTACATCAAATTAATGCGCGAGATAAATTTTCGAGATGTAGATTTTGGAACTTGTCTTTGTATTTATAAGCTAGAGTTTGTAGATTGTAGCAAAAATTTCTTCTTCAATGACGAGAAATTAGATTCGAAGTGAAATTCTTTTCTTCTTCAAGGGACTTGTTTTTTGAGCTCCCTAAGAGACGATCACTTGTCAGAAATCAAGAACACTTGTTTAAAGGCTCAACCAATATAAGCATGGTGATTGAAAATTTGAAAGAACTTCATATTTTCTTTCTAATCTGTGATCAACATTTTAGAATTGATTCAAAAACAGACATTTTACACATAACTTTGACCGCATTAAAATGACTTATTAAATTATGTGCAGTTTTTATTTATATGGAGTTTTATATGAAACTTACAAGGTTAAGATTGCATATATCTGATTTCCAAATCTTACCCAAGTGAGAATCACTTAATAGTAAAATAGTGTAGGATCTTGCTAATGAACGTCTAAAAACGTTTATTAATAAGGATATATATTTACTTTTAGTAGTAAACTAGAATATAATTTATACTTTGAATTATATAAACACTAATTATATCATCTAAAATAACATAAAATTTGAAATCTATATATGATCATCTAGAGCTTCTAACACTATCAAGAAACCAACTCAACCATCAGCTATCCGTCAGCTTATGCTGATGGTTATAGCCTCGAGATTGGTTCTACACTCTATCCAACACTAATACAATTACTTACAATTGGAAGATCTATATACACCAGATTAAGAAGAAAAAGGAAGCTGTTCTGCCTTGCACAATAGCTTAAAACTTAAAAATCAAACATCAAATTGAACCCTATTAAAATCTATAAATCAAAGTACTAATCATATATTCATATCTGATTTAAGATTTCTATAACTAAACCCACCAAACCTCTTACTTTCTGAAACATCCACAGCAGAACACATACTAGGAAGAAAACTACTGTTATTATTGTTGCTGCTGCTGCTGCTGTTTCTCCGCTTCTTTTTCCAACTCAAACTCAGCAACGAGCCAAACGTAGCTGTCTTAGCTCGAGTAGTTGTAAAGCTAGTCGCGGGTTTTTTGACAGAGGGAAAACTAGAAATTTCTACACGAGTTTTTGACTCGCGCTTATTAGAGGTTTCACCACAATCTAACTCGAGCCTACGAAAATACTCGATTTCCTTCCTGATAAGGGATCCTACTGTGCCTCTTGTGCCTATTGCTAATGGAGCTGTTGTGCCCATTTTTTCTGTGATCAGTATGTTGGTTGAGGTGCTTCCCTTATATAACATAGTTTAAACAAATTGTGGTTTGATTTTGGACAAAAAAGTGACTGTTTGTGGGGAAAGTTAGGCTTGTAAATGAAGCACAGTATGATGCCTACTTAGTCTTTTTCTATGTGGGAAGATTGCTTTAGGCTTCAGGCATGTTTGATCCTTTGCTTTATAAAGGAGTAGTACTTGTCTGCTTTATCTAAAGAGGGCATTCCTTTACATTTGAAAGGGACTTTGGTATACCATAAAATTCATCAAAATAGTATTTTTGCGGTGGGAATCATGATTTCAATTCGGGTCTTAATTGAGTTATATTCAATTTACGAGTCATTCATAATACTCGTATCAGGGGGTATATTTCAAATTGAGTTAATTCCGTTTCAGGTCTAATGTACTTTCGGTTTTATCAATTTTGGGGTAAGGGTGATTCCCTACAACCAAAAGAGGATAATTGATTCTCCTACAAGCGGTGTAAATGTAAATTATATTAAAATTCAAGTTAGATATAAAAATTTTGATTTCATGTAAGGATAATTCATACAGGCAAGAGGGGAATTAATATTCATTTAGGTGGTGAGAATCAAACTCTTATCAGTTATCACAAAGCCTTCAATTCAACTATTAGATCAACTCATAAATCATGATTCTTAACCGAGTTAGATAATTAAGATTGATTATAATTTACCTATTTTTACAAATCTAGTGATATTGGAGTACAACTTTTCACAATGATCATAGTAATTTAGAGCCGAAAATCACGCCTTTTTCAACAAGTAAATTGGGGAAATGAGTAATAATAGATAGCCAAGCAAAGATACAAAAACAAAGAAAGCAGGATTGATGATATTTGGGAAATGTTTTTTTGGGGTAAAAGTTAAGTAAATGATTAAGGTGAATGAATTAGTATGATGAATGATACAAACGTGAATGGCTTTGAGTGGGTGGCCGTAATGAGCATTACTTTTTTGGTCTGCCTTATTCTATTCATCTATTCCTTTTGCCTAATGGCCAATATCTTAAGTGGGTAGATAAACACTAGTATAGTTTTACATGAAAATGACCTAGCTAATGAAAGACCATACTATAATACTCCTAATAATAAAGTTTAATACTCTCTCCTATTCACTTAAGTTGTCCATTTAATTTTTCACACCTGCTGAGACAACGTTTTAATCTTTAATATTTCAAATTATTGTTAATTAAAAATTATAAAAAATTAATATTAATAATCTTTGTATTGAGACGAATCAAACAAGATCCCACATGACTATGTTTTAACTTATAGATTAAGAGTAAAATACAAATTAAAAGTGATAAGTGAATAATGTCCAAAACATCAATATTCATAATTGTAATAATTCATTGTGCTAATCGCTAGTGCCCACTCGAATCATTTCTACAATAGTAAGGGTATTAATTATTCAATTGCAATTCTATTTTTTATATCCAACATATAGCTACCAATATATTTTATTATATGATATGAGTTGGCCATTTTTTATATACATCTTTTATTGGTTTATAATTAATTCCCTAATTTTAGTTCTATTCCAAATTATTTTCATATATACGTACAATTGCCTTTTGATTTTTAATTTAGTCTCTAATCAATAATCATCAATCACCCACTTAGATATTCCATAGTATGATAAGTTGATAAGTAATTAAGTACCCATTATAAGTACCCATTATAAGAAACTCAAAAAAAAAAAAAATACCCATTATAAGTCAAAAGTTTTGACCCTAATTTGAGGTAGCATATAAAAATTTAGTTTTAGTGGAACATATATGTATACCTCTTATAGTCTTACATGAAAAAACATGTTACAATAATTCTTTATTTTATATTCTGGTTCATACAATCTAAGATTTACATGCACATTTGTAAACAACAAACAAAATCTTCTTGCTTCTTTAATAATTAGGTTGATTTTGCTATACCAATTCAATAAATAACTACTCAAAATTTTGAACATAACCTTGATAGTCAATGTGACACTTCAAACTTCTCAAACGTGCTCAAAGTAAAATTAAAGGGGACGTTGACGTCAAAATATAAGAATATTTGAACAAAAATAAATGTGTATTTCTCTATAAAATGCTTCAAATTTACACTTAACAATAATTTCTCTCAATGGACAAAATTGGCATTTACGTAGGCATAATATATAGACTAGCCTGGTAGCCTTATTTTAAGTTTATGACATATATATAACTTATTGGCTTATTCTAAGCACCTAACCTTATTAGTTAAAGACATTCATACTGCTTTATGAATTTGCTACTGTTAATAAATGTTATACTGTCTGATAAACAAATTAGAGCATACTATTTGGAAGATGGCTTGAATACCTCATCTTACGATTTGAAGCGAGAGCACATTGCAGCGCGCTTTTCACAGTTGCCCCTTCCCTAAACAGTGCTTCGTATAAGTGGCATACAAAAGAAGTCAATTCTTCCTCCTCGTGGTCACAAAAAACCTTGGATGATTCCGTGCTATTCTCAAGGTCACTATCTTCCCAGTCACTTGTAGGACTCGATTCTTCGGGTGGTTCTACATCTTCTGCTTCCTCTTCGAGGCTGAACTTGCCGTTCTCCATAATATCAAAATCATTAGACCCAGGCAAAGTTGCTGATTGTGTATGACGAGGTTCCCTAGTTGGACATATAACAGCTTTCGCACCTGAGTCTAGTAAGGCCTTGATTAATGGTTTAACTAGTCCGAATCCTCCTGTGCTGATAACAATTCTGTCCCTCCAGGATCCAGCCTGAGAGAACATGGTACAAGACTTATTACTCCATGATGCGTAAAGGTGAACCTTGAAGATTACAGTTTTTACGAACTTTCATCGTTGCAATATCTTAGTTTAATCTCAAAATAATAGTAACAGCTTCATCAGTAGATAGATTACAGTTAAATGAGAAAGGGAATACAAAAAAAATTGATCATAATAATAGAGGCTAGTAATACCTTCATAGTAGTTAAAAGAGCTAGTAGCTCCATATCATATCCTTTAATCACATGTCAAATACAAATAACTAACCCAAGAAAGGATGAAGTCAAATTAGTTATTTTTCATGAGGTTGGTGTCTTGTTGATTACTTGCATTACTTTCCTCTTATTACTTGCATTATTGTCCAGCTCATTAGTTCACCTTCAAACCGCAATATCCAACACGATTCTTTGTTGCCCATCGCTTCCTCTCCTTAGCTCGTATTATAACATACTTGTACAGGGGAAAACTCACAAAGGTTTTTTCTAGTCAACAAGGTATCTAATGCCTTTCTTTATCAGATATGGAAACTAAGGACAAGGCATATATCCTATTTGACACTAGACCACAAAATTCATCAAGCACCCTGCCATCCAAAGACAAGGCATATATCCTATTTATGATAAGGTTGATAGCTTCAAATTAGGCATCTCTTCTGATTTGATATTCTTGTCTTCCTAATGGACATGTCGCTATTTTGGAAAAGGCATTTGACACTACATCAGTTTTCCAACAAATGCAGATGTGCATACAAGGAACAAAATTTCCAATCAGCGAATTCGACTAAACTATATACTTTATTCAAAATCTTCAAGAATTGAAGTGTTCTCGTAGATTATATGGAAATGAATCGTGAAGCTCAAAATGGACACACATAAAATGCAAACATACCATCCAACGAACATCCTCAGCTGTCAAACGCATGGATGGAACAGTCCTCCTAAACATATATGCTCCAACTTCATGGTCATCTTCCATAACCTTCAAAGACAAGCAAATTAATGAACCCCCAATTTTGGAAGAAATAAATTTGCAACAGGAAAAAAGGTAAAGCATACCTGAGTTTGGCGCCCGATGTACCGATGGACAACACAACCAATTTGGAAATAAGGTTTATATGCCACCAAGTCTGCAATGGTTGAGATGGAGTTGAGTTTTGACATTTCCTTCCTACCCTTAACAGACGATAAAACGTTAATACGAACACTCTGTAGGAACTTTTCAGCAAGCTCCCCAGGTTCAGCGACCACAAATACATCATTCTGCCAACTACAAATTTTATTTTACCACAACTTCAGTTACTAGTCAAAAGCACATATTTCAGAGAAAAAAAAGGAAGGAAGAAGACCTTGGAGATGGAAGACTATATAATAAAATAGGTCAAAGACATTAACCTTATAATAGAACCCATTGCGTCACTTTGGAGCGCTAAATGAACAATGCCCACTTGTGGTGAACTCTTCAGCTTATTTAATAATGACTGCACAGGCAATGAGAGCTGTCTGGGTCCTGGCGAAGATTTTGGATGCGAAGAAGTTGATCTTAAAGGCTCGTGGTAATTCAAGCACATAGGTGGCACCAAGTCAATTCGGCCAATCCTTTGGACAACATCTGGACTATACAACAATGGACTTGACGGAAAGCTTCCAGTAAACATAGGTGAAGTAAATGGGGAGGATACTGAGGTACCAGCCATTGCCTTACTAGAATTTGAAGTTCCTGTTAAGGTAGACAATCTAACTCCACAATGAGAACAAAGTGTTTTCAGTGCCATTGTATGATGCACAATTCTTCCTGAATCTGGACTATTTGAAGCTTCCACAAGAAGTACATTACGCCTCCATCCCAAAGAAGGACTATTATCATCTAGCAACGCGAAAACAAAAATTGGTTGAAGACACATTTAGTTCTTTTATAAAGGACTTTCTGATTTAGATCTAGGAAATTTGTTCCTCTGTATGTGTGCGAGTTGAATAGTAGATAGAAAGAAGAAATACAACAGATCACAGCAAAAAGGGAAGTGCTATAGGTTTTAATCACCAACTTAAACATCAAAACTAGTACCGTTTGCAGACTTTGTCTTAGACGAAATTTGAGATTTTACGCCATCTGACGATCTCTCATCCTGTTGATATGGCCACATAAATCTCTGACAAACACTTTTGAATGCCTCAGAATTATGTTTGATGTACTCCTCTGCAGCAGTTTCTAACCTCAACCAACCCACAGGGTCTGTTTCATCCAGGTCCATGTCACATCGATCATCAACTGTAAGGAAACTCGACACAAAAATGATTTTGCAGTGAGATTCTTTATCGTCTGAAGGCAGAAAGAAATATAAAACACAGTCCAAACGAAAAACAAAAGCTCCTAAGAGATAAAGTGCAACCCAAAAAACGACCTTAGCATCAACGTTTTTACTACCCAACAAAAAAACAAAGGCACATTAATTGGCATCATAAAGGATTTCAGCAAGTCACTAAGAGTTCTACCAGGATTAAATCGGAAGTAATGTATGTCAGGAAGCAATGATAACAGTGTACTCAAAGCCTCCTCAACTCGTTCCACAGAACATGCACTCTCAATTAACACAGGTACTGTGTCCAAAATTGCCCATCCACCCTTCCTGACCTGTAATATTAATTTGTTTGTAAGAATTTCTTCATTCCACTTAGTTTACTTAAACTTCCATTTGAAATTAAGGCCATCATCAAATAAAGATATTAACATCAACATCTCAGTAGAAAGAAAGAACATGTTGATATATTATCCTTCAAAGAATAAAAGGCAAATAAATTTATAACCTTTGTTGGAACAGAGCCACACCCAATAGAAACCAAACAATCAATTTTAGTGTCAGGCCACAAAAGTTGAGCTTCCCGTATGGCAAATATCGTTGGGTTATTAGCCAATATCGCACCATCTTGCCAGCGATTGACATCTGCTTGAGACAAGAAATATCAAAATCCTGAGAAACTAAGAAAAGGAAAAAATGAGAAATTAATAAGAAAAAAACTAAACAGCATACTAATTACCATCTGAAAAATCATCTAAATAGTATGGTGCGGCAGATGACGCTCTTATAGCTTGCCAAACCATGTGTTTGCAACTCCCAATAAAAGATGTGTATTTGTATTCATTTTCCGCGCTTGTGATGTCTCCACCTGACAAGCTGATGGCTGAACTTTCTAAAGGAGACATATACATCTCTGGCGTTCCAGCTGGATACTGAAAATAAACTTTCAACATTTAAGGGGTAAACAAAGAAATGAAATGATAAAAACCACATTGAATGTCATTTTAATTTAGAAAAAAATCAAATATGTCCACCAATTGAATTTTTCTAATATTCTAAATTGCACATGATTGATAATTTTTATCATTATTTTGTCTTTAGTCAACAAAATGATGAATTAATATAGATAAAGAAATTGTTTCTCAGCTCAAAGGTGGTTTTTGCAAAGAGAACATGAAAAAAGATGGTTTTTGAGGGGAAAAATAAGATGTGGGTATTCCTAATTTGATAAGCATAAAGGTAGTTATTCGATTCTCTAATTATATGCAAATTCCAGCAATAATGTCATGAAAAGAGTGGAAGGATAATTATTAAAGTAACCTGGTAATTCCGAAATACAAACGGCTGTGCAGGAACTACACTAACAAGAGTAGAGACAACAAAAACTTTAGGTATTCTTTTCACAGCAGAATCTATCAGAAGGTCTCCATCTTCGTCAGCACACATCTCTTTCAACAGTCTCTCAAACTGATCTGCACTGTGCTGCAAGAAACTATTACTAGCATCTTACAAGTTCAATTTTACAAGACTAGTTTGCAGGGAAAACGCAAAATTTGAAAGAAATCCATACTTTTGCTCCATGTACAGCGACTCTGAATCTCTGAGATGAACTTTTATACAGATGATCCAGCTTCTCCCTCCAACTTGCTACCTCATTGTCTTTTGAGACGGGTTCAGTAAAGACAAGTTTGCCTGATCAAGCAATTAAAAACCAATTCAGATTTCAAAAACAATATATATATATATATATATATATATATATATTGAAAAAAAAATCTAATGGAACAGAATAGTAAACTGAAGTGCATACACTCACCAAGTTTCTTATATATTTCCTCACACTTATCTAATGTCATTGACTTGATACCAAGAGCCACAGCTAGCATCCCACCAGTTGATGTACCACATATGAGGTCAAACATTTCATGTATCGGTTTCCCTGTCCCCTTCTCCAATTCTTTCAGGATTTTCACGGTTGCAAGACCTTTCATTCCACCCCCATCCATTGCGAGGATCCGAAGCCCTTGTTTTGCTATTGGTCGCCCTTTGACCGCACGCCGTAAAATTTCATTCTCCCCTGAATCAAATTAAAAAAGAGAATCAATACAATGAACCTCAAAAGTAGAGAAGGATATCCATTCTCCGAACAAACCAAGAATTGCCAAAGCCCGAGCAGCAGCTTTATTGACCCGTGGCTCAGCTGTTGATGTCAAGTGCATAAGAAGTTCCTGCAGACGTTCAGAAGTAACTAGCTGTTGTCGATTCTCCAAACAGAAAGCCAAATTTCCAACCACCAATAGCGCTAACCTTTGGACCTAATAAAAACATTAGTCAGCTTCCAGAAAAGGCATTCAGGCCAAAACAAATAAGCTATCATACTTATAAATTACCTCTCGATTCTTATGAGCACATAACAATTCTAGAGATTTCAATACATCCTTGGTGAATATCTTTTGAGCGACGGCATCAGATGAAAAGGCAAGGTGTTTCACAACTTGCAGCACAGAAATTAGTTCTTTCTCAACAGGTGACTTTAAAACAGCTTCGATGGGCTTCATAATGTCACATTTCATCAAAAGCATCGCAACAGATACATCTGCAGCAAAAGATGATAGAGCAAAGCATGCTTGTTCGACCTACCAAAATGAATCAAGATTTAACAGATATCTATAATGGTAGTATAAGAGAAAATATCACAAGTGCCAAACATACCACATGATGGTTGTCAATGCTAATCATACTTATGAGCTGTCGTACAGCATTTTCATCTTTACCAACAAACACACGATTATCGTGATCCAGCATAATTTTTGACATTGCAGATGCAATCAGGGGGTGTCGACAGGAAGAGAAGCGGAATACAAGAGAGAAAAAGGCACTCAGCCTGTGTCTAGAAGCACCAAAGTAGGACGTTGCCTCATTCTGTAACATTCAAGTTCCCAATTAGAGCAGAAGGGTGCACTCATCAAACAGTCCCAACTTGAAAACAAAAAATGGCACGAAATTCTTTAGTACCTCAATTTGGATATCAACAGATCGCAAATTTTCATCAGCAACAATTCTGACATTGGCAACAGACAAGTGGCACAGTTTTTGTAGCGGTAAAATTTCAGGAAGGAATTCAAGAGGATTTCCAAACAACCTTAAAATACGCAATTCAGCCATAGCCCTGCCATGAACTGAACACAACATTAGGTCTCTTGCAGCTTCCAACACTGATATTTTACCAAGAAGCTATAAAGGGTTTAATAGTTTGAAGGTAGCAGATGTTACTCAGGGGAGGACAACCTGAAATCCAATATTGGGCGGACCAGCTTGTTGTGTTCAAGTGACAGCTCCACTAATGCAGCACACTGCCTCAACTCAACTGCAATTGAAGTCCATGAAATCACAAGAATGAGTCATCAGTAGCACCCATAAAATCAAGAAAATGAGTAAGCAGTTGCAACTTTCAAACTTTCTAACAATTCTTGCACTCAAAATTATTTATATGCATGTTAATAAGTACAGTACATACATAGCACTTGCCTGGAACAGAAACTAGCACATTATCATCGGCTCTTAAAACTTTCAAATTTTTGAGTCGAAAAATTTCAGGAGGCAATACTGATAGCTTGTTGTTATTTAGGTAAAGCTTCTCGAGTAATGGAAATTTTGTCACTTCCACAGGCAGCACCTGTCAGTTGCACAGAGGAATTGCATCACAGAGCTGCCAAAACTAGGCCGGACCAGCATAGTATAGAATCTAATTACATGTCGGGTTAATTACATGCTTTAAAAAAGCTCAAAGATTCATAATTAGTCACAAAATCAGTGCGAAATTGGAATTTTTATTCATGTCGAGCTAATTACAAGCTTTAAAAAGATTTTATTGTCACTTGCAAATGTACCCCTAGTCCAAGAAATATAGCTCACAATTGAGTGTAGAGTATTGTGAGGTAAAAATATGCTTTAACACCAAATCATTCATTCAAATCCTCAAATTCTGAATTGGTCGTCGTAGTTTTTTCCCTGTGTTACAAACTTACAATGGACTACTCATAGTTGTTCACTAAAACGATGCATTTAATACACATATCCACCATAAAGAAATATCATTGGTCCTTTATCCGTTTACATTTTTGTAGCCATGAGTGTTTGTCAAATACGACAGTGAAATTGTAGCAATAAAGAAAATTTTCATCACCTCTAAAAAGAAGCATTAAGAATTCACTTATAATTTGACCTACACATATCACAGGATCGGCAGTATATATAATGATGACAACTATCTAATAAGTGCTTGTATTTATCAGAATTGAATCTCTTTCTTGCTTAGGGGTCAAATGTACCCAATTTTAGTTTTATCATATAATTAACCTTTAATAGCAAACATCATTTAAAACTTCACAAAACAATACACATGATTGAATGAATCATTTTACTAATGTCCATCATAATTTGAACTCGAAGAACTATAAATCTTAGGCTGCATCGAAAGTGGACATCGTTTTCAGATTCCTTTGTACACACAGACAACCCGACCTTACCACCAAACCCATACCATATTTCAGGTTGCGCACTCAAACATCCACAGTCCACATTAAATTAGCCTTGTTAATTTCATAAGAGATACTACACTATATAAAAATTCCACCAAAAGCTAAAGTATACAATCAATTTCCTTTGGAAAATAGTTTGCTAAGGACACTATTTTACATCTATTGCCTAATCTTCAAGAAAAATTCATGAGCTCATAATCAGTTCATTCAACCGCCTTACCACCACATGCTGGCAAGCATAAATCATAACGCAGTACGCAGTATGCACATATGAACAACAGCACGATTCGTTGACTTCAACATATAATATCTATTTTCTTCCATTTGACTTTTTGGTTCCAAGAAAAGACTACTCTTGTGACTTGTCCAAAAATCCATTTTATTGTAAATAAAACTATTTCTGTATACTTCTATACTTGATGTAACCGCGATTTCACACTTTCGTATGTTTATCTTCTATTTTCAATCAAAACGATGAACAATCGCCAAACGTTCAAATAATCTCAATACCAAACTAACTATCCAACAAAATTTAAGCACCAAATGTATTCAAGATCATAAGATTGTGAACGACTTACAGAAATACCACAACCAGAAAGACTCAATGCAGTTACACTATTCCAATGCTCAGTGAAACTCAATACGCCATCATCAACACCAGATGCGACCTCAGAATTCGCAACCTTAGAATTTAACAACTTCATTAAAACACCACTACCATCACTCTGGTACCCAGAACCCACAGCTCTCGCCAACGTAATCGCTCGCAACGGCTCTCTTCGCCGAACAATTTTCATCCACATTGAAACTCCGGCATCATTTTTTCTTTCCGTTAACTCAACGACAACAGTATCCTCTAGCGGAGGCATCTCCACCATTAATTTCGACTGTAGTTTCAATGCAACTTGATCTTCATCATCTCCCGCCGTCCATTCAATCTCCACAATCTTCTTCGCGAAATCTCCGCCGCCATTGTTAATGACGATGATTGAATCTTTATCTCCATCATCTTCTTCCTCATGCTCATCTTCTTCGCCGAAGTGGAGCCGTAAATGGAAGATTTCTAATGATCTCTTCCACCCTAATCCCCATGACATTTCGCTTTCTCGTTGCTCTAGTTGAGAAAATCAGGTCGAACTCGATTGGATTTAAGGTCAGAGAAGATGGTATTCTGGAAGAAATTCCCCAAATTGTGATCGAGAAAAATGAAGATAAATGAAGACGTTAATAAGTTTGGTTATGTATTTCGTTATTTATAGGTTTCATGTAGGGAAAGATGATGCGTGAGAATTGTGAAATTATAGAACGAACCGTATAGTTGGGTGTTTATATAATTTAATTAGTTAATGAAAATGATCATAATTCGTAAATAAGCTTTTAAAAGAAATGATCAAAAAGTATTATTTTTTTAGAATAAAATTATTATATATAAGTTTTTTTTAAGAAAATTATTACTCCCTCCGTTCCTTTTTGATGTTCCTATTTGGGTTTTTCACCAAGATTAAGAAAAATGGAATCTTTGGTGGTTGTGGGTATTATTTTAATTATATAATAGTGGGAAGTAATGATTGTATTGGAAGTATGATAGAAAAAATAATTAAATAATAGTGTAATGTAATGATTGTATTGGAAGTATGAAAGAGAAAATAATTAAATAGTAGTGTGGAGTAAGGAAAGTGCGGTTTTAAGGGGTAAAAGTGGGATGAAAACTTTCCAAAAATGGAAAGTATTCTAAAGTGGAAAAACTTATGGAACTACCCGTTTTAGTAAGGTGGAAAAACAAAAAGGAACGGAGGGAGTATGTACTAGTATATAAGTTTGAGACCAAAAATGAACATCCTATTTTGACTTTGTTGAAATTCGTCTATCTCAAATAAAATTTGGGATTAGACCTCACTTATCGGTTATTATTCATCTTCTATCTATCCTTTAATCCAAAAAAATATTTTTGTAACAAAGTAAAAACTATGAATAAATTAGAATTAATCAATTAATATTTATTTTTTAATGATTTATGAATATATTTAATTTCTTATAGATATTTGTAGGGCAAGTGTAAATATTTAAGTGGTAAAAAAAGTCAAAGTGAAGTTACTAAATGAATAATTAGTAAAATTTGATTGTTGTAGAGGCGAAAGAATGGGGGTAAAGTAATGATCAATATATAAAAGGAATTTTCAATTGTATGAGATAAATATTTTATTTGTATTACCTCCATAACAGAAGAAATCATTTTTTTTCATTATTTTTATTTCGCAGCTAGTCTCCTGAGAGACCGTCTTTCTGAAAGACGTCTCTCAGGCCCAGTCCATCAAAAAGCTTACATTCTACTCTTACTTTACAATTTTTTATGGGCTAACTTAAAAAGAGATGGTCTTTCAAAGAGACCGTCTCTCACAAGAATTTGTGTTTATTTCGTGCTCATTTACCTTTATTACAACTATCTTAACCACTTTAAATGTATTTTTATTTGCTTTCATTTCATTAGTTTGACTTTATTTTTTCTTTAAATATATTTACACTCATTTTGAGCATACCCTATAAAGCGAGACTACACACAAATCTATCTATTAACTATTACTAAAACAAAACACACTTACATCGTCACCTTTCAAAATCACTTATGTGTTGCTTCTTCATTAAAAAATTTCTCTCCTAAATTAAATGATGATGTCATTGTTATTATGATCTTTGACTTTCTATTTTATTATTTTGAGTATGTTATTTTTCTTATTATTTGTGTTTTTTTTTGGGTCAAATCATATTTAATGTATTAGTAAACTATATAGTATTTCATTTATTTTAATTATTTATAAATGTTTTTCAATTTTATTTATTAAATGAATATTATTTAATATATTGGATATTTTGAGATAGTTAGAACGTAACGTCATATACTCTTATTAGGATTTGTTTTTGTTATTTATACTCTTGACTCCTTAAATGCAATGATTAATTCTAATATGATTTTGGTTGTGACTATCATTATATATTTTTATAGGGAAAAATTATCTTTGTCGTTTAAACTAATAAAATAATTTTACATATTTCTATGTATTTATATTTGATTTTAAAGTGTGTATTAATGGAAATAATATTTAATACTTCTACAAATTGATGTGATGTTTATTTTTGCTAGCAAAAATTAATAAGTTATTTTCCACTTAAGAAACTTATAATTTCTTATTGTACTCAGTGTAAGAACCATTTAATCTTTTAATTGAAATAAAAAATTAATAAAAGTATAAATATAATTATACTGTGCACAATGTAAAATATGCCAGAAGCACTATCTAGTTATTATACAATCTTAAGTATATACTCCATTATTATATTTACAAAGTGATTTTATTAAAAACATGAAGCTTGTTGAATACTTTATCAATTACGTTGGACAACGAAAATAATGAGAAATGATGGTTATTTAATCTTCATTCCTATAGTTTCATTTAATAATTTATTTATAATATAAAATATTAATTATTAATTACTATGGTCTTGTCAAACTCATAATAATAATAATAAATAAAAAAGTTCATATTTATTTTACAGCTTTGTTTTTTTTTGAGTAAATAATAAATAATAATAATAATTTTTTTTACAGCTTAAACGATTATGGTCTCGTCAAACTTAATATATGATTGTTTTTCTTCTTTTTTTAGTTTATTAAGACCAATATTAGGTGAAACTAACTTCTTAATATTGTAGTAGTTAAGATTTAGAATAATATAATCTAATAAAAAGAATGTAAAATTTCACATGACAATTTCATAGTGAATAATACATAATACAATTTAATAAAAAGAATGTAAAATCACACATCGCATTCTCATAATACAATCTATTAAAGATTAAACTAAATCTAATTAATCAAAAAAAATGTGATATAATAAGAAATAGAAATTCCTAAACAATCATCGTGATTTGTAAATAAATCACCATATAAAAACAAAAGAAATAATAATAAAATAACTAAAATAAGAAAAAGATAAAATAAATTATCCAAAATCCCCCTATAAAATTAGGCCACGTAGTGTGATTTACTTGTCTCACAAATAACTGTAATTTATCCGGACTTTCTACGTGTCAAGGACTTTTGTGACTATAATTGGTCGTACTTCAAATACTCTTTTCTGTATTACCTGGTCCGAATCCATCTATAGTCAATTTGCAATTTTGCGTATCATTCCAAAATCCAAACCTATAAAAGAGAATTCAATTCCACAGTCCACGCAAAAATAGACAAAAAAAAAAGAGAGAGAGAGCCGTAGAGATGGGAAAAAGCATCGTGTGGACGAACAAAGTAAGCCCACCGGAAACCTGGGTTTCGGAGTTTTACGATGCTCAATCCAGGGTATCGTCTCTTTATATCTCCCCTATTATTTGTCTGTACATTTATTAATGATCAATTTCTATTACGATCATTTAGGGTTTTTGTTACTCGCAAATGTTGAATTGTGTTTGTTGATTTAGAGTTAAAATTGTTTTCGATTGGAAGTTTGGTTGGTTTTGAAGTCAGTTGCGAAAGATTCCGGCATGCGATTATATTGATTTAATTTTAAATGTTGTGATGAATGCAAAGGTTTCACTTGATGATTAATAATGTTTATACGCTGATGATTTCTTAGTGATGATCATTAAATTTGGTCTTAGAGTCAGTTGTGGAAGATTTATACATTATATTGATTTTTAAAAGGAAAAAAAAACCATCACCCGTTAAGATAAATTTATGTATTGGGTGAACAAATTTCAACTTAACCCTGAAATCTTTCTAATGGTACCGAAATTAAACAAAAATGAAGCAAGATAGTGCCACTAGGAGACCACTTCTGTCGAAAGACACCATGCTATGAAATGCTAATTGTTTCATTGAAGGGTGGACTTTACAGCCACACATTTCCTTAACATTACAACGATCACCAAATGATTTCCTTAAACAATGAAATTTACCTAAGGTTGTGTTTGGAAACGTCTATAGATTTCAATAATGGATTCATTAATTAAGAATCTGAGAATAACGAGGTTTGAGAAGTCATTCTCAGATTCTCATTTTTAACCACTTTTATAACTATATTGGATTCGACTTAAATCCAAATTTGAAAATCTTTGATTTGCCAAACAATAAATTTTAGCCAATTTCAAATTTGCAAATGAAACTCTTGTCCAAACATGGTATAAGTTTATTTAGGATTCAATTATGTAAGATGAATGTGGTTATATTTACGTGGAAATGTTGTGATGAATGAAAAAATGTATATCTTTGTGATGTTTTTGATTGTTATTGCATGTTGCTTGACAATTACCAATATATAATAAAAAGGAATCACAAAATTACTGAATGCAGAATATGCTGCATAAAGAAACTGATCATAGTGCACCAAACCTAGAAACCTCTCTTTCCCCCCCCCGCTACAGATCCATGGGAGACCAAAGCAGTGTTATCGACTACAAGCCTTGCATGTATAGGTGAATTTTTCGATCCCTCACTTATAATCTTCTTTGGATTCAATTTTATTAGTTTGATTAATCTGCTTAGCTAAATTGTTGTTACTTTCTGAAGCTCGGCACGCCAAGGCAATAAACGATATCTCAATCTCCTCCGAAGGTTTTATTTCTTTTTCATAGCTGTTCCCGATTCAAATTACAACTTACCTTACTTATTATAATGTTAAAATTAAGAGATAAGTTATTACAATATATATTAGAATAACAATAATAATAAGAATAAGAATAATTTTCGATGAAATGACCTGCTCATGACTGTTATCCAACCTTAATGACCATTGACTTTTTTAATTAATTGATTTTATTTTCTAAAGAAAAAAAAGAACCCCAACCACCCTTTACACCACCCTCACCCTCCCACCAACCTTCACCCGATCCCTCCTGCTACACCACCGCCAATGAACCCCCCCCCCCTCCCCCTTCCGTGCAACTAGCTGCAACCGCCACCTCCTTCATCATCATCTTCTTTATTTCCAAAGCTCATTGTCCTAATCAATGGCAGCCCACCATCAGAACCACCAAAAGCCTCAACTTTCAGAACTTCCAATTGAAACGCCGCCACCTTTACACCCCCATACCACCATCGGAACCACCAAAAGCCACTAAAAACTTGACCCATCACCTCATAATCGATTTTTTTGGCAAGATTAGTGTTATAGACTGAAATTTAGTCAGTCTCTGCTCCCTCAAGATCAGAATGCAAACAGTTGGGTTTGAAAATTTGATGTTATATTGTTTCAATTGAATGAATATACAATTAGATTGATGAAATTCATGTGAATTGTGCACTTAGTTTTCAAAAGCGCGCCTCGCTTTGCGCCTTGTGCGCCTCAAGCTCAGGCTCGATTGAAAACGACACGGTTCGGTTGAACTAAATAAATATAATTTGTAATTAGTTGATTGCATCAACATTATTCAAGTATATATTACTATATAAAAATAATAACATCTCAAAATATCCAGGTAGAAACCCGTTTTTTTTTTTAAATTATGGTTTTTGGTCAAAGTACGGTTCACGGTCTGGTCTGGTCCGAAAAATTTAAAAATCGGGACCAGACCAAATACTCAAATTACGGTTTGGCTTACGATTTAAACTAATCTTTGTTCAGCCCCAGGCAAAGCCCACTACAAGAGACGTGCACCTTGGGCACCTCGATGCGCTTCACGCCTCGTGCGCCCGGTGCGCCTCCTTGTTGGGCCGGGTAATTAACTTGTCCTTGCTTGTTCAAAAATGAAGTAAACCTCAAAACTCAAATTTACTTGAATATGAAGTTCAAAAAGTCATTCCTTTAAGAAAAACAAAAATGAAAATAACTTAGGAATTATTCGTATTCTCATTATAATAGTTTTGTGCTAAAGTGGTGTTTGACGCATGAATAATAAGTCTTTTCTAGTTTCTTGATACGAAAATATGAATGTTATGTTGTTTGAAGTATTATCTATGTATTAAAATTGAATTTTAAGCTTTAGTGAAAAAGTGCGCCTCACATGCAAAAAACCTGCGCCTTCGCCCCGCGCTTTGCGCCTAGGCTCTAAAGGCCTTTAGCACTTTGGTCCGCCTCGCGCTTTTCAAAACTAAGATTGTACATCTTTCACCTAATTTCGATTTCGAATTAAAACCCTAAATACTTTCCTAAATTCATTCATTTCAATGAATTGGTGACAAGTAAGTGTTCGAATTGGTGGTGGGTCTGGCAAATTGGAGATGAGGTGTTCTGCCGAAAACCCCCTAAGGAAGCACATAGTGCTCGTGGTCGAGTGTTATGATATGTGATAGGAAATTTTATTTTAACAGCAAGCGCACGGTGTACGTGTAGCTGTGGGTCGAACACAAGGAAGCGAGTTAATGTATTTGTTCAATCTATAACCACAAGATATCAAAAAAGCAAATGTAGTTGATAATTAATTTAATACTACTATGACAAATAATTAAAATGATGCAGATAAAGTAAATAAGTAAAGCAAGAACATTAAATTTATGTGAAGATAAATATTAAATAAAGTCTTGGACATCAGGTTTCACATAAGTCTAGGAAAAATGTGTTAGATTGTTAAAGGAACTCGAAGAAATAATGAATGTATATATGAAGGGTAAGTAGATGCTTCACAAGTCCAGAGCATTAAAGCAGGCAAGGTCAACATTGTTATGAATATACATGGTTGTTTCATTGAAGAAAGGTAGCACTAGAACGGAGGGATGTAAAAGAACTAGAGCAACCAATGGAAGGACTAAGGATATGAGGGAACGGAGTATAAAAATTTAAGGTGAACCAACCGGAAGTCATTTGAGTTTTTTAATGAATGCGATCAGTGTGTTCTATTCCTCTTAAGTTTATCAACTCTTTTTCAGGTGAAGGATATGAAACAAGCATGTTCTCATATTAATGTCTAAATTTCCTTCGTATTTATGACTTTGCTTTCTGATTCAAATTGTACACCTATTGTTTTGTGAAGGTTTAACTATTTGATTTTAGTTCATATTACTTACTCCATGTAATGATGATGTCGGTCCACTACAGTATCATGATTGAGGCCAGAGAAGAGTACTTGAACCTCAAAAGAAAGAACACCTCAGGAAACAATGGGTCTTGTGCTGGTAAAGCTTAAAAAATTGACACTAATGA
This sequence comes from Amaranthus cruentus, assembly GCA_019425755.1. Lineage (NCBI taxonomy): Eukaryota > Viridiplantae > Streptophyta > Magnoliopsida > Caryophyllales > Amaranthaceae > Amaranthus > Amaranthus cruentus. Next base: position 2,766,052 of record CM033459.1, on the reverse strand, counting down.
TTTTAACAGTTTTCTTCAAATCGTTATGAATTTGTGTATTTAAATCTCGTTATTGTAGGAAAAAACCTCGATGGCAGCAACGCTCTGAATGACGCCAATATCCTACAGCGATTGTTCAGGTGAATGTCTCCATACTTTCCTTTTTTTTACTTCAAACTATATTTGCTTAACCTTGATCTGATTCTATCCATTTGTGTCTGTATGATGTTGTGAAGCGACATCTTGAATGTTTATGTAAACACACTAAGACTAGACACCAGATACCAGATTATAAGTCATATCCAGAGGTTAGTTTTTGAAAAATTTTCTTACATACTTGCAGTTTTTTGTAGCTTATGGTTCTCTTTTTGTCTAGTGATCCTCATGTTTTGTATCAATATTCAGTTTTCGGCTTGATAATATTAAGCTTTTTAAGTTAATGTTCTCTTCTATATCTACCATGAAGTCATTTTTAGTTTCTGTTATGTTGCAGCAGCTGCATGTACATCATTACAGTTCAAGCTCATTTGTTCTGCAATTACTTTAATTTTACATATTCTCAGTGTGTTTCAGTTGAGATGTTGTCGCCTTTGAGTGGTTGTATGAATAAGAGATTAGGGAACTACTTCCTCCTTTCCAACTTACTTTTTAAATTACTTGCAACATTGCCTTTTGGCAAAAGTTTTAAGAAATGTCGTTTTCATGTGCATAAATACCCCCAATAATAGTAGGCAAAAAGTTAACGAGGTTTGGAGTGAGAATAAAGTAGGGGTAAAATAGAAAATGATGTACTTGTATTTTGACAAAAAGGGTAATATTGCAAGTATTGTGAAATATCTAAAAGAGGGAAGTGTTGCAAGTCATTTGGAACGGAGAAAGTATACAACTACAGTTAAGCGTATATTTTTTGGAAGTTGGAAACGTAAAATTTTTGAACATTTGACCGTCTAAGGGCGTGGAAATTAGAAATCTACTTCTAAATGGACAAGTGCCATTTCGTAAAGCAGTAACCGCAGACTAGGGGATGGATTTTTCTATTTAATCTTAAGCTTGTGGTTTGAATTGTCCAATTTCTTTATCCTGGAATTTTTATTTATCTCGAAACTAATTGAAGAATTTGTGTTGTTAGTAATTTAGTACGTGTTTTACTAATGAATTGACTGTTTATAATGCTTCCCTGGTCCATTCTGAGTCAGAATCAGCCTTGAAGTATTAGAAAGGTACATGAACATCGATGAAGGGTGTAGCTCTGAAATGAAAGACCTTGTTGAAGATAAAGCTATATTTGACATCACCAATGTTTCATGGACGTGGCCTCCAACAAAGGCCTTTGTATCCTCAAGAGGCAAGAAATACAAGGATGGGTTTTTAAGTATTATTGATGATTTTATTCCACACTGCATCTTTCCGGAAGGGCTTCTTTTGGCTCAAAGCCTTTTCTGTGCAAAAGCGTCCTTGGAATTCTACAATGATAAACATGGTACAGATTATAAGCTTGTTGAACCTCTGTCTAGTTCTCGGAATCTGGAAAGTGTTCTTCGCTTCCATTGCAACTTCACCGCTTCAAAGGTGAATGAGAATGGCTCTTGGACTCGACCAAAACTTTTCTTCGGTACATTTTTGCTGTGGAAAAGGAAAATCGTTGATATTCGTTGCAAAATCACTGACCGTAAGTAGATTGATTTCCTCTTGCTGCTATGAACGCGCGTTGCCTTACCTTTTTTTTCTGTACATGTGCTTGTAATTTTTACACACTGCAGAGTAAAAGAAATCGTTTGTACTAATTTAGGATGTCTGTCTGATAAGTGATAAACCTGACTGTAAGGGTTCGTTGTTAAATTCTCTTGAATGGCCTCTTTTTTAGAATTAGGTAATGGGGATGATGGAAATTAATCAAATGGCACGACTTATTAATTTTGAAGGTTTCTTTTTGTATTGTTATCTTCAATCGTGAGAGTTTGGGACAATGTGATAACTTACTTATTTTGGACGTAGGGAGTAGAAGTTAAGCTCAAGTCATCTTACTTTGGGTTTGTTTGATTGTTTTTTCAGCGGCTAAAGCTTATTACATGTGCTGTGAGTTTTGCGTCCCCGATCTTGCTCATTCTAGTCGAGCGATGCACCATTCTGAAGTTTATTACTTAATAGGAGGTCCAAAGGAATTCAAAGGTTTGAAAAACAAAATCCATGCAAAGATGGCTTTGGATTTTTTTAACAAGAAACATGGCACCAAGTTTAAACTGGTGAAATCTTTGGAAAGCAATATTCTTCCTGTGAGGTTTGGTGTCTATAAGTTTCACTGCAACTTCAAGGCAAATCTTGAGAACCCTGGCAGCTCTGAATCTGATGATGATTCTCCTAAGAAGTATCTATTTTTTGGTGATATCATGAAGTCTTTTCACTCTACTGAAGGGGACTGTTACATATTAGAAAGTAAGATTGACCACTACAACATCTCATAAACTGAACTTTTATATGAATATGATCCCTTTCTATTTTGATTTCTTAAATTCTTACTGTTATGGTTTTGAATTTTTGGTTGCTCCTTGTTTCAGATACGGAAGATTCGGATGATCACTGCTCAATATGCCGAAAGGGTATTTTACATCCAGCTCATTATAGAAAATAGAAATCTGACCATTCCTTATGATTAGATTTCTTTGATGGTGCTTAATTATGTGTTCACATTGTCTTTCTCTTTGATGTTACTCTGTCATACACAAATTAAGATCAGACATCAGACTAATTTTGACTTATAATACATGTTCTTGTATTTTACATATGGGCATGGTTTGGATTATAGATTATCCTAAATTTTTATATGACATGGTCTCACCGTGAGACGTATTTCATACTTGGGTTAAATAGCCCAATAATAAAAACTTTTAGCATAGTGGACCTTTTGTGTGGAATCGGTCTCACTATGAGACTGTCTCATACAAAAATTTGTATTTTTTTTTTAAAAAAATTTATGTTTTTCTATTGGCAAAATAACCTGTAAAACAGGTTAATGGTCACTACGGTGCACTTTTAAACTTTGAAAAAATACTCTAAAAATTGAGATCATGCATGATAATTCAAAATGTGGGATTATTTAAAGAAAATGGGTAAAAGAAGAGATTAATGTGAACAATCTTTCCTTTATTGTACTCTTTTTGTTCCTTTTTGATGTTCCTATTTGTGTTTTTCAGCAAGATTAAGAAAATTAGAATATTTGGTGGTAGTGGGTATTATTTTAATTATATAATAGTGGGAAGTAATGATTGTATTTAGAGAAAAAATAATTAAATAATACTATAATGCAATAATTGTAAGTATGAGAGAGAAAATAATAAAATAGTAGTGTGAAGTAGGAAAACTAGGGTTTTAAGAGGTAAAAGTGGGATGAAAACTTTCCAAAAATGAAAAGTATTTTAAAGTGGAAAAACTTATAAAACTGCCCATTTTAGTAAGGTGGAAGAAAAACAAAAATGAACGGAGGGAGTATATGATATGAGTGGAAATTTATTCAATCTATCTTTGTACCTTCTCATTTATTCATATTAGTTTTTTGAGTGGAAATTTTTGTTATTTCAAGTTTATCTAACACACGAGAAAATAAAAGCTTCTGCATTATTACACCTTATCTTTAGCGTGTGTCAAAATATATCCAAATGGTGTCTACTTATATAGAATTTTTTTTATAAATATTGGTATAAAATTTTAGTTTTTAGATTTTTTTAATATATATAAACAGGTTAGAAAGACATCGTTAATTGATGAAAACTTCTAAAAACGATAAATATTGCAAGTAAAATGAAAAGTACTTATTTATTTTTTCGATGTGAAACCTAAGATATATATTTACTTTTTTGAGAACCATAAGTAACTGAAGAAATTTTGAAATGAATAAGATTATAAAACAAAAAAAAATCATCAATCAAGAGCCAAAACAAACTATTCCAAAAACTAAGCGTCTACTAGGTTTGGGCAAAGGTTTGGAGCTGTTCGCAGTTCATAAGGAGAGAAATGCCTTTTTTTAAAGATTAAGGTTTATGGAATTGGGGAAATGGGGTCTGGGAAGCAAGTTGTTGGCTTTAAAAACCCGCATACCTGTTCGCAGTTAGTAACTGCGAACAGCTCAAAAAACATGCATAGTTGTTCGCAGTTACTAACTGCGAACAAGTTAAAAAAGTCAGCTAAGTTGTTCGCACTTAGTAACTGCGAATAGCTTCAAACCTGTGCTTTGGGAATTTGACGCTTATTTTTTGATATACTTTGATTTGGATCTTATTTTATTATTTTTTTTAATTAAAACTCTTATTTACTTCAAAATTTCAGTAACTGAATGCAGCAGATCTTGGGTAAGACCGTCTTAGAATAAGACGCGGCCCAATATGGAGTCCATCAGCTTTTTTCCTTAATCTGTGCATTTTTCAATTTTGCTCTTAAAAGTATCAATTTTTACCTTAAATATATCAATTTTGAAAAATTGATATATTTAAGGTAAAAATTGATACCTCTAAGAGAAAAATTGAAAAATGCACAGATTAAGGAAAAAAGTTGATGGACTCCATATTGGGCCGCATCTTATTCTAAGACGGTCTTACGCAAGTTTTTGTGAACTGAATGGCCTAGTAGATAGGGCTTTGCATGGCGTTGAAAGGCCCATATATCCAACCCTTTATTAGCAAGACAAATTTCTTATTAAGATCGTCTCATCATGAGACGATTTATATGGACTGGCCAAATATTTAGTTCTAAAAAAACAGGTTTTCGTATACTTAATTAAATTTTTTCAAAAAAGACATTATTTTCGCTGGTTATATGAACTTGTCTCATAACGTAACGATCTCATACAAGACATTTTGTAAATCTTAACAATTTGCTGCCAAGTGAAATAGTTAAAAACTTCAAATCTCCATCCAAATTAGAAAAATGTTTACAAAAACTGGAGGTCAGCCCTAGAATGTCACTAATCTAATGTTCCAGATTTTTTTTTTTTTTTTGAAATTCACCTGTTAAGATTCAAATTACAAAAACTTGTCTCATAACCTACGATTTTTATTTAGTTAAACGCATTTGGTAAATAAGATAAAATAAAGAGATTTGGGTCGAACTTAGTGTTATTATAGTTCATATACTAGTATAAAAATACATGCAATGCACAAATTTTTTGAGTATGAAATATATAAAAATATAACTTTAATAAATAATGTAAGTATATATTATCGTGATTAAATTTAGTTAAACGCATTTGGCAAATAAGAAAAATATTATCATACAATTAACGGAGTAATATAATTTAATTTGTCAAATATTTGTTGTTAAAATTACAACCAAAAATTTACCGAGTTGAAATCCGACCAAATTGAATGATATCTGAATAAACACCTCTACGAGGGGTTGATATTAGATTGGTAAGAATTAGGGGAAAAACGTAAAATACAAAATATATTACAGTTTTCAAATTTTTTTTGAAATAAAAAAATTAATAAATTTTTATTTTATTCCCAATCTCATTTCAACCTACTAAAAAATAATATTAAAATTCTTCAATTATACCCATTAACATACCAAACAAAAAAGTAAGTTATATTTCCATCATTTCAAAAAAAAAAAAAAAAAAAAGTTATATTTCCAAAGTCCTAAATTCCAATTGTTAATTTCTAATCACAAATGACAAATCTCACATTTCTATTCTTCATTTCTCATCCCCCGTGTCAGACGCCCCCTTAAATTTAATGGGGCTCTTCACAAGTACTACAAGTATATAAAAGTACTTCTATTCCACAGTCCACACAAAAAGAGAAACAAAGGAGAGAGCGAGAGAGATATGGAAGAAGGCGTCGCGAAGAAGAAGAAATTAAACCGACGGGAAGCCTGGATTTCGCATGTTATCGCTATTCAATCTAGGGTATCGTCTCTTTATATCTCCCCTATTATTTCGCATGTGATCATTCAGGGTTTTTGTTACTCACAAATCTTGAATTGTGTTTGTTAATTTTGAGTGAATTGTTTTTTTGATTGAAGTTTGGTTTGTTTTGAAATCAGTTGTGAAAGATTACGGCATGCGATTATATTGATGTTAAATGTTGTGATGAATGCAAAGGTTTCACTTGATGATTGATAATGTTTACGCTGACGATTCCGTTGTGATGTTCATGAAATTTAGTCTTGAAGTCAGCTGTGGAAGATTAATCCGATTATATTGAATTTGAAAAGGAAAAATTTAGGAAACCCTTGCCCGTTAAGATAATTTTATGTATTGGGTAAACAAATTTCAACTTCACCCGAAATCATTAGAATGATACTGTGACGAAACAAAAATGAAGCTTGAAAATGCCACTCGAAGACCACTTCCGTCGAAAGACACCAACATAACAAATATCACCAAATGAAGTCCTTAAACTATAAAAATCACCAAAGTTTCATTAGGATTCAATTATGGAAGATAAATGTGGTTATATTTACGTGGAAATGCTGTGATTAATTAAAAAATGTATGGAAAATTTAATTCTAAATATCCCACTTTTGGGTGGTTGTCTTTTAAAAATCTCACTTTGGGTGGTTGCCTTTTAAAAATTCCATCTTTGGGTGGTTGTCTTTCGGCCTTTAGACTCCATTTTCTTCTAAAGTACCTTTTTACTCGTTATTGGATAGATTTGAACTTTTCATCTTCAACCGGAAAACCCATTAACATCTTATTTTCTGGTTAAAGGTTACATAGAGGGTTTTCTCCCTATAACCTAATTTCAGCACTTCATAACGCACTGCAGTAATTTCACTTCTAATTTTTTCAATTCAATCTTCTTTTATTTTTCCTCCATGATTGTCTTCACGATCATCATCTCATTTATTATCTGGTCCAAGTGTGCCATTTTTTGTTGCACATCATCATCTTTAGACAGTCCAAAATCCTTTTCCTACAATAAGAATGAGCATTCTCAATTTTGATTTACAAGACAAACATTAATTAGGGATTAGAATTTTTACAAGAAATATATGTAACTTACCGGCCAACGAGGGAAAAGAGTAGAAATTTTCACCATAATTTGAACCTTTTTTCACAACACGCAGGTTGGCGTCCAGTTGATGATCACACTTAACTTTAGATTTCGCAAATTGAGAACATGAGAAGAAGAAGCACTTAGATTTGGGTGAGAATCCATCAGTTATGTGAGAATAATTAGAACCAAAATATCTTAAGGAAGATGAATTAAATGAAGAAGATAAACCTCTTAATACAAGTTAGGGTTTTAACAATTACATTTTATTTTTAAAAAGTCAAAATTTTAACCGGTTGTTCATGTTATAAATGAGGGATGTAGTTCAAAGATAAAGAAGGCTAAAGGGCGGATTTTTGAAAAATAATCAAAAGGTGAAATTTTTAAAAGACAAACCCTCAAATTTAAGATTTTTAAAAGTAAATGTCCAAAATGTATTTCTTTGTGATGCTTTTTGATTGTTATTGGTTGTTACTTGACAATTACCAGTATATAATAAAAATGAATCACAAAATGAATGAACACAGAATACGCAGCCGAAAGAAATTAATCATAGTGCACCAAACCAAGAAACCTCTCTTGCTCCCCCCCGCTGCAGATCCATCGGAGGCTACAAATGCATGGGAGACCAAAGCAGTGTTATCGACTTCAAGTTTTGTATGTATGCACGCCAAGGCAAAATACGCTATCTCAATCTCCTCCGAAGGTATTATCTCTTTTTCGAAATTGTTCCAGATTCAAATTACAATTTGCTGAATTATTATAATGTTAAAATTAAGAGATAATTAATACAATATATATACTTGGTATTTTTTGTTTACAAAGAAACATTGTAACGCAAAGTGTTACCTCTAACTTTGGGTACAAAATTACGAGTGCGAACCCCCCTCCCTCCTGTCATCTCCTTCATCATCATCCTCTTTATTTTCAAAGCTCACTCTCCTAATCAATGGCAGCCCACCATCAGAACCACCAGAATCCTTAACTTCCAGAACTATCAATTGAAACGCCGCCACCTTCACATCCTTATACCATCATCAGAACCACCATAAGCCACTAATAACTTGACCCATCACCATAATCGATTTTTTGGCAAGAATTAGTTCGAAAATTTGATGCAATATTGTACATCTTTTCCCTAATTTCAATTTTGAATTAAAACCCTAAATACTTTCCCAAAATCAATTAATTTTATTGAATTGGTGGTGGGTCTGGCAACTGGCAAAAACGCCCTAAGAAAGCACATAGGTGAGTGGTCGAGTGGTATGTTATGTGGGATGCCATTGATGAAAAGTAAGTAGAAATGAAAAAGATGATGATGAAGGGGTGGCAGGTAGCATGCAGCCTAGTCACGGCTGTTTAGGGGTGGCGGGGAGTGGTGTTGCGTGGACGGTGGTGGAAGGGAATGGGAGTGGGTGAGAGGTTGATGGTTGGTGGGTTTTTTTTTAAACGAAATCAAATAATTAGAAAGTCAAAGGTCATTAGGGTTGGTTAACGTTCTTTAGCCAAGTCATTGGCCTGAATTCACAACTACAGTAATAGCATTGTTAGTATAATAAGTTCAATTTGAGTTTTAAAATGTAAATTCTTCTAATAATAATATAGCATTGTTAAAGTATTGTCTTTCGTCAATTTGAGTTTTAAAATGTAAATGAGTTTCTCAAGGATGGAAATTTGTTATTTATAAGTTCAATGTCAATTTTAACTTTGTCTTGATATTATTTAAATCATGTTGCTGGTGGCTAGTGCCTAATTTTGATGAATGTAAAGTGAGTTTGCGACTGACTTTGGATTATGGAAATCAACGATTTGTAGAAAAAATGTGTTAGATTAGATTGTTGGAGAAACTCGAAGAAATAATGAATGTATAATTGAAGGGTCAGTGGATACATCACAAGTCAAGACCATTCAAGCAGATAAGATCATCATTGTTATGAATATAAATGGTTGTTTCATTGAAGAAAAATGGCAGTAGAAAGGACAGATATAAAAGCACTAGAACAACCATCGGAAGGACCAAGGAGATGAGGGGAGGGAGTATAATAAATTTAGGGTGAACCAATTGGAAGTAATTCTGAGTTTTTTAATGAATGGAAAACTCTATTCTATTCCTCTTAAGTTTATCTACTCTATTTCAGGTTTAGGATATGAAACAAGCATGCTCTCTGATTGATGTCCAAATTTCCTTCTTATTTATGACTTTGCTTTGATTCAAATTTGTACACCCATTATTTTGTGAAGGTATTATTATTTTCATACTAGTTCATATTACTTGCTCCATGTAATGATGATGTTGGTCCACTACAGTATCATGGTCGAGGCCGGAGAAGAGTACTTGAACCTCAAAAGAAAGAGCACCTCTGAAAACAATGGGTCTTATGCTGGTACAGCTTAAGAAATTGGCACTACATACCCATGATTTTAACAGAAACTGTCAGATCTTTATGAGTTTGCATACTTAAATCTGGTTATTGTAGGGAAAAATCTCGATGGCAGCAACGTCCTGAACGACTCCAATATCCTACAGCGACTTTTCTGGTGAATCTCTCTATACTTTCCTTCTTTAACTTTAAATTATATTTGCTTAACTATGATCTGATTCTATCCATTTTTGTCTGTATGATGCTGTGAAGCGATGTCTTGAATGTTTATGTAAACACACTAACACCGGACGCCAGATATCAGATTATTAGTCATTTCCAAAGGTTAGTTTTTGAAAAATTATCTTACATGCCTTGCAGCTTTTTGTAGCTTATGGTTCTCTTTTTGTCTAGTGATCCTCAAGTTTTGTATTAACATTCAGTTTCCGCCTCGATAATATTAAGTTTTTTAAGTTAATGTTCTCTTCTATTTATTCCATGAAAGCGTTTTGAATTTCTGTTTGTTGCAGCAGCTGCATGTACATCATTACAGTTCAAGCTCATTTGTTCTGCAATTACTTTAATTTTACATATTCTCAGTGTGTGTCGGTTGAGATGTTGTCACCTATGAGTGGTTGTATGAATAAGAGATTAGGGAACTACTTCCTCCTTTCCAAATTACTCGCAACATTGCCTTTTGGCACAAGTTTTAAGAAATGTCATTTTTAAGTGCATAATGTCTATAATACCCCCAATAACATTAGGCAAAAAGTTAATGAGGTATTGAGTAAGAATTAAGGGTTAAATAGAGAATGATAAAATTGCTTTTTGACAAAAAGGGCAGTATTGCAAGTATTGTGAAATATCCAAAAGAGAGAAGTGTTGCAAGTTCTTTGGAACGGAGAAACTATACAACTACAGTTAAGGGTATCTTTGTTGAAAGTTTGAACCTTAAAAATTTTGAACATTTGACAGTTTCCGGCCCGTTTGATTAATAATACTAATTGGTGGTGATGAGAGTTAATTGTATTGTAAATTTTCATGATATGTATCATGTCATTACCATGGTAATGAAAGTTTGATCATATAATTTTTTTTTTCACAATTTTTCATTACTACCTAATACCACATGTTTAAGTGGTAATGCATTGAAATGAATTTTGTGAAGGAAATGAGCTTGTTGAAAGAGAATAAGTATGGTCATTAAATTTATCAAGAGATATTCTTACCAAAATTACACTAACATTTCATTACCATTTCCACAATTTAGTACCGGCTACTAAATAGGCCGTTAAGGACGTGGAAATTAGAAACCTACTTCCAAATGGACAAGTGCCATTTTGTAAAGTAGTATCCGCAGACTAGAGGATGGATTTTTCTATTTAATACTCCCTCCTAGTGTTCCATTTCCTTATTGGGTCAAGTCACCCTAAATGTCTCATTTCCATTTTGGGTATGAACTTTACCAATTTATCCCTACTAAACTTAACTTTTTTACACCTTTATACCTACTAACCCCACTTTACACCTATAAAAATTCAAAAACTCTACATTTTTCTCTTACTCTCCTTAAAATCCGTGAAAAGTCAAATGGGACTCCTATGGTGAATAGGAGGGAGTATTACGTTTTTGGTTTGAATTGTCCAATTTCTTTATTTGGAACTTTTTATTACACGCAAAACACATTCAAGAATATGTTTTGTTAGTAATTTAGTACGTGTTTTACTAATTAATTGACCGTTTGTAATGCTTCCCTGGTCCATTCTGAATCAGAATCAGCCTTGAAGTAAAGCAAAGGTACTTGAACATCGATGAAGGATGTAGCTCTGAAACTAAAGACCTTGTTGAAGATAAAGCTATATATGACATCACCAATGTTTCATGGACGAAGCCTCCAGAAAATGATGATGCCTTTGTATCGTCAGAAGGCAAGAAATATAAGAATGGCTTTAGAAGTATTATTAATGACTTTTTTCCAAACTGCATCTTTCCAGAAGGGCTTCTTTTGGCTCAAAGCCTTTTTTGTGCAAAAACTGCCTTGGAATTCTACAATGATAAACGTGGTACAGATTATAAGCTTGTTGAACCCCTGTCTAGTTCTCGGTATCTGGAAAGTGTTCTTCGCTTCCATTGCAACTTCTTTGCTTCAAAGGTGAAGAAGAATGGCTCTTGGACTCGACCAAAGCTTTTCTTCGGTTCATTTTTGCTGAGTAAAAATAAAATCATTGATATTCATTGCAACATCATTAACCGTAAGTTCATTGATTTCCTCTTATTGCTATGAATGTGCGTTTCTTTACCTTTTTTCTGTAAATTTGCTTGAAATTTTGACACGCGGCACGCCGCTGAGCAAAAGAAATGCTTGTACTTAGTTAGGATGTCTGATAAAGCTAAATGTAAGGTTTTGTTGTTAAATTCTCTAGAATGACCTTTCTTAAAATATTAGGTAATGTTGATGATGCAAATTAATCAAAGGGCACGACTTATTAATTTTGAAGGTTTCTTTTTGCATCGTTATCTTTAATTGTGAGAGTTTGGGACATTGTGATAACTTTACTTATTTAGGACGTAAGGAGTAGTTGTCAAGTTCAAGCCATCTTACTTTGGGTTTGTTGTTTGATTGTTTTTCAGCGGCAACAGCATTTTACATGTGCTGTGAGTTTTGCCCCCCCGATCTTGCTCATTCTACTCATCCTTGTTGCCGCTATGAAATTTTTGGCTTGTTTGCAAGGAATTTAAAGGATCATACTGCTTTGAAAAACAGAATCTATGCAAAGATGGCTTTGGACTTTTTAAACAAGAAACATGGCACCAAGTTTAAACTGGTGAAATCTTTGGGAAGCAGTATTCTTCCTGTGAGCTATGGTGTCTATAAATTTCACTGCAACTTCAAGGCAAAGCTTGAGAACACTGAGAGCTCTGAATCTGATGATGATTCTCCTAAGAAGTATTTATTTTTTGGTGATATCATAAAGTCAACTTTCTCTACTGAAGGGGAGTTTTACATATTAGAAAGTAAGATTGATCACTACAAAATCTCATAAATTGAACTTTATATGAACACTAATTCTTGATTGAGGTCGTCTCATCGTGAGACGACCTCAATTGGGTAAGCCCAAACTGTTTAAAAATAAATAACCACTTCATATACATGTTAAATTCAGCTTTTATGGGCTTTTTTTTGTGTTTTTTTACTAATGAGCTATTTTTATGGCCCCGTCTCACGGTGAGGTCTCACGGCGAGACGGTCTCATATAAGACTTGTTATATGAATATGATCTTTTTCTAAATTGATTGCTCCTTGTTTCAGATATTGAAGATTTGGATGATCACTGCTCAATCTGCCAAAACGGTGTTTTACATCCAGCTCATTATAGAAATTCCGGCCATTCCTCATGATTACATGTCTTTGATGTGGCCTATGTTCGTGTTTACATTGGCTTTCTCTTAGATGTTACTAAGTCTACACTCTACACAAACTAAGACGAGACATCAGACTAATGTTGCTTCATATCTTCTGATATGTGTTACATGTGTTGTTAATTGTTATGGACCAAATGTATCTTTCTTTCTTTGACTTATAACATGTTTCTTGTACTTTTCATATGGGTATGGTTTTAATTAGTGATGTCGGTCGGTCTTGTAATTTATGTTCTAGTTTATTTTCTTGCGGCCCAAATCGTTCATTTAAGGTCTTTATATTATTGATGATTGTGGCATGATTAGGCTTGTGGAATAGGCTGGGCCGCCATTGGGGCCTCTGATTTGAACCTTTATAATAAGGGTTAGTATACGGGGCGGGTTGCAAGATTATTGGACGAAAAACTAACCATTTAAAAATATAAACGAAAAGAGTTGGATAAAGGTTTTAAAAGGATTGGAAATGGGCTCTGACAAATTAAAAATAAATAGCTTGTACTAGGATTATCATTGTAAACTTAGTGGTCCACTTGAAAATTGTATTCTAGAATCTAAATTATTCTATCTCTTACAACTATAGTTATTTTAAACTTATGAACTCTAAAAGTTTCCTAAAACTATAAACCCTAAAAAAAAATTCCAAATCAAAAACCAGCAATTAATTTTCAATTATACGATTATTTCTTTGATTTTCATCAAGAAATCCAACTTCTTTCTGATGTCGGTCTTAGTGGGTCTATTTCTTGATCATCATCATTATTGATTAATTATTGATTGGATTTGATGATGAAGAAGAAATATGGGTATTAATTGTGTTTTTGGATTGATTTGAAGATGGATTAATGGTTGTAATGGGAATGAAAAACTAGTGTAATTTTGGTTGAGAAATCTCAAAATTACCTTGATAGTTATACTTGTTCAATTTCAATCATCTCATTTTCTTTATAAAATTCATTCCAAGGTATTACAATTGGGAGATGTGGTAATAGGTAGTAATGAAAATTTGTAAACAAAAATTTTTTTTTGTGATCAAAGTTTCACTATCATGGGAATAATACGAAACTTTTGAAAAAATTTTACACTATAAATATTTCTCATTACCACTATTTGGTACTACTAACCAAACGGGCCATAATTCTTTTAGTTACACACTACTACTAATAACTTCATTATTTATTTCATTTAAGAGCTTAAAAGGAGTACTAGAATAGCAAATTCATTAATTTATCCATTAATAATTACTTCAAAAGTACACTAATTAATAAGTACTTAAAAAACCAATTCGTAAAAGTTTTTCTTCATAATTATTGATCTAACACCTTGGTAAGATAACAGCCTTGAGTGGGTCCTTCATAACCATAGTAAAAGCAAAAGTTTCAGTCGGGTCAGGCGGGCTACCCGGAATAGGAACCCATCGAAAATCATGCACCATTCTAGCAAGTAAAAGACCCACATGCAATGTACCCAAACTCCAAGCCGGGCAGATCCGCCGACCCGCACCAAATGGCAGCATTTTCACCCCTCGATTACCTGTCCAGTCCACCTCGTATCCTTCTCCCCCGGGTAAGAACCTCTCGGGTCGGAAAATATCCGGGTCGGTCCATTGGGTCGGGTCTTGGGTAATCCACGCTGTGTAAATCTCGAGATTTGCGTCTTTTGGGACGGTGTAGCCACCTAAAACGGTGTCTTCCATCGCGGCATGCGAGAGAAGAAAGTGACTCGGCGGATGTCGCCGCATCGTCTCCTTGATGATGGCGTTGAGGTACGCCATCTTCTCAAGGTCTTCCTCGCAAACCTCTCCCTTTTTTCCGATCACTTCAACTATTTCTTCATACAATTTATGCTGAAGCTGTAGCATGCCACAAAATTCACTCAAATTATTTAATTAAAAATTTTAAGAAAAATTATTAAAAATAATCGAATCTTTTTAAACATCAGCCGTCAATAATTTTACCATTGAATTATTTTCTAATAATTTAACTTTTTTTATATTTTCTCTTTCTGTATATCCGGTGACAATTTTATTAAAATTCCTTATTCACTTTAGGTGTCCCATTTACTTTTCATCTACCACTCTTAAATTGTATTTTATTCTTAATCTATAAGTTAAAACATTTTCATATGGATCTTATTTGATTCATTTTAATGTAAATTTTATTAATATTAATTTTCTTAAAATTTTAATTATGCATAATTAAATATATTAAGGTTTGAATAAGTGCGTTGAATATAGTGCATAAAGTAAATAAGACACTTAAGATGAATAAGAAAGAAATATTAATATTAACTTATAAAATATAGAAGTATGATATAAAAAATAATAGTTAAATCGATTCAATAACACACATGCATAGTAGCATAGACGAGAATTCAAAGTAATAAATAGAGTAGTGACAAAATGTAAGGCTTTGTAGAGAAACCCTAAACTTATCATGTCGAGTTTTAAAAGAAGTTGACGGTTCAAAATAAATAAACCCATGTCGTACCATGCACAATAGTAACACAATCCCAAAAATAGTACCTTACTTAATCTAGAATTCTAGATGCATTGAAAGGTTAATTCCAATATCCCAATTCTTAAACTTCGCCACCTTTTTTATTTTATCGCCACCCTTTTTTAATAAAATTACTAAAATGCCCTTAAATCCAATTTTAATTATAAAATCAACTATTATTATTTCTAAACTAAATTTCTTAATAATAATTAAATTAAAATAAAAATATAAAGTTTAGTAAAGAAAATAATTTTTAAAATCAAAAAAATAAACATGATCACACGTTTTGTATTGAAATTTGATACATAATCACTCCTTTGGCCGAAACTTTTGATACGAAAATCACATTACTGCAATATTTGTAACATTAGAACCTAGACTTCAAGATCTTTCCAATGATATATTATATGCCCAATTCCGATAACCGAGCGAGAAATGACGATCGTTTGAAGTTTATTTGTGCTGAAATTTGATACAAGTTCATTCTTTTGGTCATAACTTTTAATAGAAAAATCGTATTAGTGCAAGGTTTGAGGCATTGAAAACTAGACTTCAAAAGCTTTCCAACGATATATTATACGCCAAATTCTGACAATCGAGCGAGAAATGACGACCATTTAAAATTTGCAGTAATTCTAACAGGCTTACTCCTAAAACTAATTTGAACGAAAAGACTTCTACTAGATTTGTTATTTAAGAACAAGTCACCAACTTCCAAAGCAATATTTACTTAATTCAATAAATATGATATTGAAAGAGCTAGGTTAAACGTCATACCTTTAATTTATTGTCGTATGTCTTTTTTTTTTTGAAGTTTATTTGTGGTATGTCTTTTTTGAAATTTATTGTCGTATGTCTTAGATAATGAATAGAATAAGCAAATTGTTTTAGGGAAAAGTGTTAAAAAGTATTTAATATTTTTTTTAAAAAAAGTATCTAATTGAAACAGTTTTGTCAAAAAAAAAGCTAACAAAATTTTTTTCTTTTTCAAAGAGTATTAAGTAATCACGTTCTCCTTCAGTTGACCGTTAAATATAATGGTTGACGGGTTAAACTTGAAAATTTTTCTTCCTCATTTTTTATTTCTTTTTCAATTTAACTTCGATTTTGAGTAAAAAGTAAAGGAAGAAGACTGTGAGGAAATTGAATTGGAAAAAAAATTGAAGATGAGGAAGAAAAAGTAAAAAGTAAAAAGTAATGGACATATTTTTTCATAATATTCATGCATATGTATATTTCTAGTTACAAATGAAGCAAAATTATATAAAGTAAATTTATTGAAATTATATTAAAACGAATTTATCATAATATACATATCTATATCTGTTTTTTGATTGAAAATAATTCATTAACGTAGGTTAAAACAAGACTTGTGAACATTGTTAAAGTCACACTAGTAATTAAAAGCAAACGAAGATAATATATTCTTCATATTAATTGATTTTTATCTTTATTAAATTATATACTTCTTCTATTTACTAATATAATTAATTAATGTTTTTTTATTTAAAATATTTCACTTGTTATCATATATTTTTATAATTTTTTATAATACGTACGTACGTAATTAGAGATATCAAGTCGAAGTTTTAAAAATTACTTTAAAAAAAGTATTTAGAATATTTAAATTTTTGGGACAATAAAAAATCTTACCTTTTGGTCTATCACAAGATGGAGGAGAGCCCATTCAAGCACATTAGCACTAGTATCAGTTCCAGCATTAATCACCTCCGAGCACAAAGTCACCAACTCTTCCTCCCCAAGCCCATTGGGCCAGCCCGGTGGACAAAGGCCCAATAAGGAGTCAATATAAGCCGCCCCAACCGGGCTCACCATGTTGACTGAGCAGCTATTAGGGCTTCCATCACTTTCCACAAATTTTTTCCGGGCCTGAACGAGCGGGCCTATAATATCCATCTGCTTCTTCCTCAACTCCTTAGCCCTCTTTAACTGCCCACGGGCCATAAACCGGGTCAAGACGGGTAGAAAATCGGGTAGTTTTGGTAAAGTCATAAGCATAACTTCTTTAAGAACACTTTCAATGTCTTTTATCCACTCTTCAGATAACTTAGCACCAAAGCAAATGCATATAATAATACTACATATTGTTAACCTACATTGGCTCATAACCTCTACAAACCCTTTCTTATTAGCTTCATCTTTGACCCGACCCATGTGATTTTGTAAGGCCCATTTCCTAACCCACCCGCATTGCTTCACTCGAGCCGAACCCACCACCTCAGTGGTGATGTTCCGCCGTAAGATCCTCCATAACGGGCCATACTCAGCCGAGTTGATGGCGCATTTTCCACGGCTAAAGATCAAACGGGTTGGGGACTCGGGCGGGCGGGTTGCAAAATCTGTGGCCCGTTGGACTAGTGCTTCGTGGATTAGTTCGGAGCTTGTGATGATGATTAACGTCTTTTGGCCCATTTGCAAAGTGAAAATAGGCCCGTAAAGCTTTCTTAGGTCACGTACTATGTACATGAAGGATCGACGTTGGAGGATGACTTGAAAAAGGTTTCCGACAATGGGCCAACATGGTGGGCCCGGAGGAAGATTTCTCGGGCCTCGGCCACCTATGAACCATCGTCGCCACCATAGTATAAGAAAAAAGGGTGCTAGGAGTAGTAGAAATATGTCTAGGGTTTCCATATCTATTAATTTTAGTGGAGCTAGCAATTAAAAATTTGTTAATGCTTATTTCAATATTGTAACTTGTAAGTGGTGGTGAGTGATCAACATATGATTTTTATAAAGGAAGAATTAAAAGAATTCTCTTTTCTAATTTTTATTTTTTAAACGGCTGCAATAAATAAATAAAAAATAAATAAAGATAGAGTAAATAAATAACATTAAATTTATCCCATATATAGTTATTTGGCAAAAAAATTAAGAAAAAAGAGAGTTTTACTAAAAAGGATTTCTTATAGTATTTACTTGAAGTAAATAATTAAAAATGAGCATTGACATAGTGTTTTAAGAAGTGTTACGAGTAAGAAAAAAAAAAGAAAGTATCTATATATGTTTAATGACTTTTTGGTTGGTTTTTGGTATTTGAATTTTTAGTTGGTCAAATAAAAAAATTTTTAGATAGTTTTTAAGTCAATTACAAAGTTGTATTTTAAGCCAACCAAAAATCTACTTTGAATAATTTTTCATTAATTTTTTTACTTTTAAACTCACTTATTCTCTAATAAACGATCAACATCTAATAATTATTTTTTTTTCAATTTTTTTTGATAATAACTAACGTAAACAATTAATTTAAACTACAAGATTTTAGAATAATCAATTGTCACATCTTTCATACTCTTTTTGTTTAAGTTATATATATACTCTTTTTTTATTTTTTGCTGTTAAGGGTTTTGAAACAAATATTAAATAGTAGTTTCTTAAATTTAATTTGCTGATAAAAATTAAATATCAATGGAAATATTTGCACAAGTTGAATTTAATTATCCTCAAAAAAAAAAGTTGAATTTAATTAACAAAATGTAAATTAAGTAGATTGAATAAAAAACAAGAAATACTTCTATAATAACCTAGGTACGCAAGGTTTACATCGTTATATAGAAATACTCCCTCTACGGCTCTACCCAAAAGATTTACAATAAATATCTTTAGCTCATCTCATAGAATGTGTATTTTGCTATAAATTATTACTTATTAAATATCTTATAAATGTAATTTACCTTTTTTTTCTAATGTACATAACATATATTTCTCCCACAAAAAATTTAGAGATATTGCAATTTAGATTTCCTCTAATTATCTGAAATACATGCTACTTATCGAGACCAGCGACGACTCTTTGTCCGCACTCTCCTCTATGGGTATGAGTTGTCATCGTCCTTACATCCCCAGACACTGACCATAGTTTTTCTATGAACGGAATACACTGGGTACGATGATGATGATCTGAAATACATGTTACGCCAAGTTTTTTTTATTATTTATTAAAACTTATTTTTATACTATATACTATAAAAGAAAAAATTTAGTACAATTAAATAAGATTTTATTTTCATTTCAAAAAAAAATTTTATTTGAATCGTCTAATAATATATTTTACAGTAACTTATAATTTTTAATTATACATAACATAAAATATATGAGTAATTGACTGTATTAAATTGTTTAATGAAAATGAAAGTAGGAAGTAGAGTACGCCCTCCGTGTTCAGATACTCTTCACAAATAGAATTTACGAATTAATTTAGTGTCAAACTTTGACTATGATTTCTCATCGATTTAAAATAAAAAATATATTCATGTGAAATCTTGGTAGATTCGTCTTAATATATACTTTCTAAATATGAACTTTTTAAAATTTTTAAAAATTTACAATTAAAATTATTTGATTTCAAAATTTACATTAAAAACTGCGAAAAAAGCAAATAAAAAGAACATTTAAAAACATAGAGAGTATAATATAAAATAATTAATACTCCCTCCATTGTTTTATGTTTGTCCACCTTACTATAACGGGTAGTTTCAAATATTTGTCCACTTTAAAAATATTTATCATTTTTGGAATTTTTTTTCCCAAATATACCCTCATAATCCATGTCATTTCCCCCAAATATACTCTCTCTATATTATTGATAATTTTTTTCTTTATTTTATCGATTTAAATGTCTTTTCTTTTTCTCATAACATTAATACAATCACTCCTTCACACAACTATTTAATCAAAATATTATCCACTTACTTTAAAAATTTTAATTTTCTTAATTTGTTTAAAAAACTCATAGTGAACAATCTTTTAAAAACGGAAAAACTAATAATAATAAAAGGTAGTATTCATAAACTACTTACTAAAAGTATGGAGTATTCATGTTAATGAGATCTGCGATTAGGCGATTACCATATAGAGAAGTACAGGCGAGCAATAAATTTAGGCATGCTTTTGAAACCAGCTTTCTGAAGCGTTACATCATATAGATATAGGGTGTACTTACTACTTTTAAAAGTGTTACTAGGTTTTTTTCTACTTTTGTCCAGATATTTTTTACTCCCTCCGTCCCTATGGATTTGCAGCATTTTCTATTTTCTTCCGTCCCGCTTAAATTGTAGTATTTCTATTTTTGGACTATGGCCCACCACTTTCTTTTAATCTCATCTATACATTTTAACTCTCTTTTAATTTCATCTACACAATTCATTTTCTCTCTTCATTTATTACCACTTTCTTAATTCTCACAATTTTTCTCTTTGCTACTATCTCATAGGGACGAAGGGAGTAAGTCAATAAAGTGTCGACAACTCAAAGAAGCAACATAGACTCAATTTGAAATTAAAAATGCCAATTACTTCCTCCATTTCATCATAGTTCTACTGATAGTGATATTTTTCCATACAACATGTCACACTCGATAGCAAATATTATGGAACGGAGGAAGTATTTCCTCTTATTTTAATCAAAGTTCCTTTTAATTACAAGTTTTTTTCTACTTCTGTTTTAATTTTAAATATCTATAATAGATATCGGGTAAAATTTATTTAAAATTAATATTATTAATAAATATTATGTTGAAGCGAATTAAACAAGATCTTACTCATGGGCGAATCCAATTGGTACTCCGAGTAGGCAAGTGACAACACTAATAAAATGTTAAAAATTTGATAGTATTGCAATATAGAGTAAAAAATGAATTTGATTGAGTTGATTGCGGAGTCACCTTTATTTTACACATGGTGTTAGGAATTAGACCCATGTAACTTTTTGACTTATACCACAAAACTTTCGACCCCTTATACGTAACGAAAACCGCAAAGGACAGGAGAAAATTCAGGTGTTACATAAAAGAAAAGAAAAGATATAATAATAAACTTTAGGAATGTGCGTAGAAATTCCGGCAGCATTTCGACTAAAATCGAAGGCGTGATTGAAAGATAAAACACAATAAAATAACTAAACTTATCTAATGCATCATGGCCTTTAAAATCTTGTACCACGACGGAATGATTCATCGTCGGCTCCTCAAATCATCATGACAAACATTGATCGTGGTTCTAGTGTTGATCGCTCGAGTTTTAAAATATCTCTCTTTGTGCACTCTTTAGAGGGTCGGGGCACGGGTATGAAGTATGATTCATCCGCTATCCTTGTCTCTAAAACCCTAACTTGTGCGAAATCTTAGATTCCTGACTCTAACTCTATTGACTTTGCAGGACTTTCTTAAATAAAAGCTTAGTTTAGTACTTTGATATGCACATTTATTGATCTTCAACCGATAATGTTTATGTTGTAGTAGCTATTGCCAGTTGCCATCGTGAAGAAAGACATTGTTAATTAATGAAAACTAGGTGCTTCAAAGTATGGTAGCTATTGCAATCATAAATCAAATATGGTGAAGTTTGCTACTAGATATATGCTATTCTAATAATTTATTTTCCCTTTTAGTTGAAAATCACCTCTAATAATCAACCATCTTTTTAGCCTCTCAATTATGCCATCAAGTCTATACTTGTTTTAGAGTGAAGATACATTAATATGATATTGTTAGGCTTTGAATTGAGTTTGTACATATTTATTTTAGAACGTCTTCTTAAAATGTCTCATGCTCATTTAAAATTAGATTTTTTATAATATTTATTTATTTTTTCGATGTGAAACCTAAGATATATATTCACTTTTTTTGAGAGCCATAAGGAACTGAATGGACTAGTAGAACAGGGTTCTGTATGGCGTTGAAATTCCAATGGAGGCCCATATATCCAACCTTTTATTAGCAAGAGAAATTTTTTATTAAGACTGTCTCATCATGAGACGATTTATATAGGCTGACCCAATATTTAGTTCTAAAAAACACAAGTTTTCATATACCTAATTAAATTTTTTCAAAAAAGACATTATTTACGCTGCTTGTATGAACTTGTCTAAAGGCGTAACGGTCTCATACAAGACGTGTTGTAAATCTTAACAATTTGCTACCAAATGAAATAGTTAGAACTTAGAAACTTAAAATCACCGTCCAATTAGAAAAATGTTTACAAAAACTAGAGGTCACCCCTAGAATTTCACTAATTTATTTCTATTTCTTATATTAGAATCTACTCACTTGACATAACCTTGTGTGACCAATACCCAACTTTCTCCCTTTTCATGGGAGAAGTGCAATCCCGCTGGGTAGACTATGTGTCTCTATTCTCTAACAATATTTTAATACCCGAATTTATAACTGATTCATATCAATTGGGATTAAGCATACGCAAAGTTATTCTTATTAATTTAATGATAAGGATAATAAGATATTGTATTCAATTGAACTTTGATAGTAAATATCTCACTGTTCTCATATAAATAAAAAGTATATATTAATTTAAGAATAATTTGAGAACTATTGTCTTAAAGTTTGCACTTTTGCAAATTACAGTTTCAATGTTTATTTTTTGTAAATTACAACCAATAAAGTATCAAAGTTTACAGGTTCAGGCCAAAACACATAACTCCGACCACTTAACCTAAAGTTTCGTCCAACAAAATGGTCGAAGTTGTGTATTTTGGTATGAATCTGTAAACTTTGATCTTTGATGACTTAATTCGCAAAAAATAGACAATAAAATTGTGATTTGCAAAAGTGCTAAACTTTAAAACTGTAGTTTATAAATTATTCTAAATGTAATACTTCTACTTCCTCCGTTCCAATTTACTTGCAACGTTTGCTTTTTCACGTAGTTCAATACACAAATTCAATCCTTAATATTTCTAATCATGTAGAATAAAAAAATATAAAAATTTGATATTAATAATTTTTGCAATGAGCCGAATCAAACAAGATTTCACTTGACTATGTTTTAACTTATAGATTAAAACTAAGGAAAAATTACCTAGAATAATCCAATATTTTCATGATTTTCCTACAATAATCTCACCTATTGATTAACTATGAATAATTCCAACTTTAAAGGGTATTTGCCTAGGGTATAAAAAAATTATAATTAATAAAAAAATCATAAATTTTTTTAAACATTTTAAAAATATTTTTTCCGACATTTTATTTAAATTTATCTTTTTTAAAAATCATAAATTAAACATTTTAAAAAAATACCCCTCAAAATTGGGATTATTTATGGTTAATAAATATGTGAAATTGTTGCATAAAAATCCCAAATAGATTGAATTATTCTAGACAATTTTTGGTAAAATTAATCATAAGTAAAAAGGGTTGAATGTATTTCCAAAAAAAAAAAAGGTTGAATGAATAGAGCCATGAGCCATGAGCCATCCCCTAATGTTGCAACTAATTTGGACGGAGGAAGTATTAGATGGTTTTGGCCTTTGGTGTGACCCATTAGAAAGACTAGACGAATTGGGCGATTCTCTGGATAACCATGCTCGGAAACCCGGTTGCAATTGGGAACTTGAGGCCAACACCAACTAATTCAACAATCTCATGTTCCCGAAAGTGGAACAACCATATCCAAATAGTCGGAGCTCCGGCGAGTTTCAGACCCACATCAGCAGATACATTCATTAGGAAGCGCAAATGGGCTATTTGCTGTGTTGCTTCTGCTTCTTGTATTGATGGGTAATTCAACTTCTATATTTCAAAATATCATTTTATTCCCAATTTCATGACTTTCAAATTTTCAGCTATAATGTTGCCGTTTATTTTATTGATTTGGAGGAAAATTGAGCAACCCATTTTGATGAAATTTACTTGGTAGTTGTTATATAATGGCTTTAGCCTTGAGCCTTGAGTTTCAAAGAGGAAAATTGGGCTAATTTTTTGTGTCGAAGGGAGTATATAGAGTCTCATCTCAATTTTTTTTCATTTTCTCTAAAGGTCCTATGTAAGTTTGGAAAGTGGAAATGGGAATTATGGAACTTTTGACTGAGATTAGAAGTAGGAATTGATGGTGGGAAATGGGAATTCAGTGACATATGCCTTAATGGCTCAATCTCTTGTTTGGAATAGAGGTTGAATTGTTTGTTGACACTTTGTTATCACAAAGAAAGTAACTAAGGTGCCCTTTAAATTTAAAGATAGTGAATTGAACAAGTAAATATGTAAGTTATGATGAAGTTTTGTATGATCATCTTTCCCATTCCAAGTCTCACCAATGTCCATCACCAAGACATGAAATTGTGAGATTTGAGCACTTAAGACTTATATGTCTCATCCCTTTCTCCTTAATTCAACCAACAAACATGACACTTTTGTCCTTTTCTCAAATGGTCTCATTCCCATATCAAATATCCTTTGAACATATATCCCTTTAACGTAAAGTAATAAGAGTTCTGTGAAATCACGATCAAGAAAGGTTGTTGGAACTGATTATAAGGTTGAAGACTTGAAGTATTTGGAGAGGTAAGGCTAGTCCCTTTTCCTCATCACATTTTGATGGTATTGTGTATTCCTGAGTTACATTGTTAAATTACAGTAATGAATGGTTACGTATGGCAAACGGGGTCAAAGGGTATCATAGTCAAGTGATGCAGTAAGCTTCTAGAAGAGGATATTTACGTTTCTGTTATTGTGCAGCTAATGAGTTTGTTAATTTCATAGTTTGTTAATAGGGAATTTTTTTGGTTATGCTATAGTTGTATTTGTATATAAGCAAGGGAAAGGGGAAGGGAGCATTATGCAAGAATTGATTATTTACAGAGGGAGCTTGAGCAGCTCCGATAGCTCATTAACTTTTTACATAATACATTCAATCTTTCCTCTCGCTTATCTTACATTCTATTTCTTTGCCTATTCAGTGCTACATACATTCCTTTCCTCCATTTACATTTTACTGATACATTCTTTCTTTCATTCACAGCCATGTACACGAGAAACTACTCGCCAAACTCGCCCAGTATTATAACAATTGCATTAAATTTTCTAACTAAACTATATTAAATTGTATTTCCATTCTCACCATTTAATACCAATACCAAATGGGCCGTAAGTGGTTTTGGTAAGATTAAATTAGAGAACTTTACATTTCAATTAGAGGTGCATTTGAGAGTGTCTCTTTGATCTCTATTAAGTTTCCGTAGGCTTTTTTATGTGATAACTGCAGACCTTGAGTTTCGGCATGGTAGATGTGTGTTTTTGGGTTTAGGCTTTTGCAAATCCCTTTTGAATGTCTTCACTGACTTACTGTTTATTATCAGTTACCCAGAGTATGATCGTCTATTACCCTGTCCTTCCACAACCTATCCTCCAAGAATTGAGCACTTGGTTGTCTTAGAAGAAGGCCCTGTTGGTGATTACATTAGTAGGACTTTGAACCTTCCACCTTTGTAAGTGTTGATTTACCGTTTATTTATCTATTTATTTATTATACTATCTTTCATTAATGATGAAGTTGGAATGTTGGATGAGCTGATCTTGAGTTAATGTCATACGTAGGTATGTGGCTGATCTTATCCGTTTCGGAGCTGTATATTATGCTCTTGTCCATCCTGTGCCACCCTCAACTGCATCTTCAGAGCAAGTTCTAGCATATGAGAAATTCACATCACCCCGTCTTCTAAAACAGAGACAATCACTCAAAGGGAAAACTATTAGGGAAGCACAAAGAACTATTCGTATGATGCAAGCTAATGAAATTGTTGAAGTTGGAACTTACTTGCGTGTTTATGTGCATCCAAGACGCTTCCCGAGGTTTATGACTTTCGATAACCAAGCTACTTCTGCTCCCCATTTTTTCCACATATAAGTTAAAGGTTCACTTTTAAAATCCAGGTGCTATGAAGTTGATTGGAAGTCGAGGATTGTGGCGATTACTGAATCATATGTGGTTGTAGACAAGCCTGCAGGTGTATCTGTATGTAACTCTTGGAACTGCTTCTCACTATGGTTCCTCAGTCTTCTAATGGAAAGTTGTATGTGCAATTTAGAAACTAGATATAATTTTTCGAGGAGTTGAAAGAATTTCTTCTTCATAAAAGCATTTGGTGCAGCACATAGTGAGTAGGAGGTTATAAATGAGATAAATTGATTTGAAATTATTGTTCAAGTTCAACTGCTTTAGGGTTTGAAGTTAAAGCTCTAAGGCTCTTAAATCGTCTTGCATCTGTACGTTGTTTCCAGTCATGTTTTTGCTTTAACCTTTAACCTTTTACTTTGTGGAGTAAATGCTTTTCATGCTTAAGAGAAGTCAATGTGTTTTTTTTATTATTATTGAATATTAATTACGTCTAGGGTTTGAGTCATCAACCTTTGTGATTATCTTTTGATGCACGTGCACCAATATTAAGATGGTGTCACTATGATGCATATCCGTCTTTGTCTAGGTCGGAGGAACTTCTAACAATATTGAAGAATGTTGTGCAAATTTTGCTGCTCGTGCTTTGGGATTGACCAGCCCGCTCTTGACTACACATCAGATTGATAATTGTACTGAAGGATGGTAAAATACAAGACAATTATACTTTTGCATTTATTTTTTGAATCTTTTTGCTGCCTGTGACAAGCTTTTAATTTTGAACACTTAAATCTTTGCAGTGTTGTGTTCGGCAGAACTGAGGAGTACTGCTCTTTATTTCACGAAACCCTTAGAGTAAGTTTATTGTGCCTTACAAGTAATTCTCTACATGATTCAAAAATTATTGCTTTGATACTTGGTGTATACAACCAATTACATGGACCGTATCTTGACTGGTTAATAGCTCGTCATCCCAGGAATATGTCTCTGACTAAAATCTGATGTCTAGTATCGTTCGTGTTGCTTTACATCAGGATAAGAAGGTCAAGAAACTATATCTAGCGCTTGTTGCTGCTCCAGTATCATGTGGAATAATCACCCATTACATGCAGCCAGCAAGGCTTGCTCCACGTATAGTTTCTGAAGGTAATTATATTAGCACGTTAGGCCTAAAGCTTCGTTATTTGTTGAATACAATTTGGTCTGAAGTCTCTTTTGGAAAATGGAACTTTTAATTTGAACTGTCAAAGTTCAGTGATACGAATTGATCCATTATAGATATCACCATTAATGAGATCGAAGGAGGTCTAACTGGCCAAGTCATAACCTTAATCTTCTTCCTGATTAAAACACTACGCAATCAGATTTCTTTAATTGTGCCACAAGTTGAATCATTTGGGAGTGAGACTCTGACATTATTATTGTTTTATGTTGTGTTGTTGTAAGTAATGGCTTAAAGATGATAGAATGTTGTAAATCTATAAATGGAACTGTAAAAATTGCATATCTTGTACGATTGCACCTTCAACAACATAAGATGACTTTTCATGTCTTTATCAAGCCGAGGGTCTCACTGGCCACAACCTCCTTTGATAAGAGTATGGACTAATAGACTATGGTTTGCCGTCTGCCCGTCTTCTATCTCTCCCCAAACTCTGATCATAGCTTTTATGAGCAGGATATATGGGTAATTGGGTATGATGATGATGATGATTACAACATTAGACTTTGTAGCTCACTAATCGTATGTTTTGTATTTTATTTCATGCGTTATGATGAGAAACATGGATTTTTTGGTGTTGAATAAAGCTATGTAATGTCGAAGAAACTTATCTATTCAGCTGAGAGAGATCAATTAATTGAATGCAGAATATGTAGAAGGATGGCAATTATGTCAACTTGAAGTTTTGGATTGCCAAGAAGTTCCATGGCCAAACTCTATTATTGAAGAAAAGTATCAAATCAAAGATTGTGAATGGCCTGCCAAGAATTTTGCTTACGAATGTAAAATCAATCTTTTGACTGGCCGAACTCATCAGGTGTTACTCTTGCTCTACTTTATGTTAGCTGGACTCGTCATTTTAGATAGTGTATCTGTTTTGGGTCCTTGACATTTTAATGGATAGACAAATGTTATTAGTCCAAAAACACAAATTTCTGTTAAGATATTTGAGTTTGACATTTGGCACATACATGTGTTCTACACGAGTATCTGGCTCCAACTTTTCTCGTTAGTTTTCTTTGAGATGCAAATTAAACGATCATCCAAATGGCGCTTAGTAAGACCTATTTTTTAGCCGTATAAATGCTTTTATGTTCCATGTTATGTCTACAATGATATGTTCTTCTATATGTTCCATCAGCCATTTTGGCTATGACAACCTTCATCAAATCATCTCCTTGAAAATATCTGAGTATACTGTTAGATTTTCTACTTCTTGAGAGTTATGAAGGGAGCTCGGTCACAGAGCATTCCCGCAAAGCGAGTGTTGGGGAAAGGGTCCCACCACAGAGGTGTAAAACCTTACCATGCATTTTTAGGCTGCTTCTTGACTTTTTGAGGCTCATATGAGAAAAAAAATTCTGTTGGCTGGTGAACGAGACTGCTTAAGACAAAGCAACAAATGCTGAAACTTTGGTGTTACTTGTCAGTTTAATACCCTTTTTTCTTGACAGATCCGAGCCCAACTTGCTGCTTGTGGTGCTCCTATAATTGGTGATTCAATGTACATGCCAGCTGTACTTGCGGAGTTAAACAAGCCAGGAGTTTTTCCCTTTGGTAAATTCAAAAGTGCATATTCATGCGAGGATGACAAGAGAGCTGCTGTAGATAATTGGATTTCTCTTCATGGAAAGGAGCCTAGTTTAGCCATTGGTCTTCAAGCATGCCAGATTTCGTGGAACGATGATAAACATATCTATGAAGCTGGATCACCTTGGTGGAGATAAGGGACATATTTGGGGTCTCGTACATGCCAAGAACCAACGAGATTCATTTCAGTGGAACTGAGTTTGACTTATTTTCTTTGCATCTGTCTTCGTGGTTGCATAACACCTGCACGGTAAGCATGCCAATATGTCATATGACTTATTTCTCTCCTTCGTTCTTAATTTTATTTGCTACTCGCTATTCATTCTACCTCAATTATTCGTTCTTAATTTTATTTGTACCAAAAATAGGAATCATTTCCATTATATAGCAAAATTTGATAATGCTTGGACTTGTAGTCTTGTTTGGCACATATATCAATGGATGAGTAAAATTTTTCTTTTCCCGGTTTTTGTTCAAGCCTTTGTCAAACTATGTTACTCGGACTCTTCATTTGACCTTGAGTACATGTGTCAGATACACAACACTTGGACATATTGAATAAAAACAAGGCCTCATCGCATTGCATCGGCCGGCCGCGTTGTAAACATTTTCAAAACAAATGAACCGATATTTCCCGCGTTGTAAAGGTGTGACAAAAACCGCGTTTTTGGGCCCCATTAAGGGATACTTTATGGTTTCAGCGTTCCGTTACCGCGATCGCAACCGTTACCGCATTTTCACTATGCTTGGACACTTCATTTTGAACCTATTATAGAATTTTTTTTCCATAAATTAGCCGAGCTCGACACTTGGGCGCTTTAATTTAGAGTTTTCGAGTTCGACTAACATAGTTGTAAAACCTTTGTTTCATCTAGCTGCTTTTTAAAATTCTTTTTTTCCACAGGATTCTTATTCTGATATATATGTTCCATTAGTTGTATACTTGTATGTATGTATTTCCTTTACGCTTTTTTTTTTGATTTTGTATGTACATTTTCCAATCGCTCACATACTACATGTTCAGGTAATTATGTCTTCTGATATTTGCTTAGTTTGCTGTTCCGTTGGCTTATTGTAATGTATGAATGCTTTTTTTTTTCTCTGAAAACTAGTAATGTATGAATGCTTTATCTGGTCATGAAAGTAATATGTTCGTGCTGTTTATCCGTGTTCAAAATCCATAAAAATGATGTACAATCTCATACCTCGCTTAATCAAAGATGAATTTAAACAAGATCTTCATGTTTTGGCTCATAGTTTATTTTTGGTGTTACAGACAAAAGAATGTTACTAGAAAATAGAAGCCTTGGATGCTTGAAGCTCGACTTATCTTGGATTTTCTCTCAATAGAAGAATGATCTCGACTATCAAAGCTAGAGACCCAAGTACTTGTCCGTGTTTTTGTTTGTGCGGTTATTCCTTAAACCTGTTTGCCCCTAAAACAACTGAAAGGCTGAGCTGATAATGCTAGTGTCGTTGACAGAGACGCTATCTTGGCTGTGGTGTGGGATACCGAAATTCTGGACAGAAATCAGTGATTTGCATGTGTGTACAGAAGTTAAGGTTTATGTGCATCTTAGACACTTACATCAGGGAGGAATTTCGACAATACATTCTGGGTAGCGTTTGTGTTTGTCCGAGGATGAAGGTCGAGCAGTCAAAACTTCATCCAACTTGTAAGGAAGTAAACATATGTATAGTATGTTGTCTTCGTTGTTTAGAACCTTCTTGTCGTAGGTAGTAATGTTCCTCCAAAATTTGAACATGAGATTCTTGAGTTGAGACACTCTTACATGATTTATGTCCCTTCAAAATTACAATTTTTTTCTTATCACAAATGTTCCATAAAAGACTACTTATTTGCTAGGTTGAGATTCTTTCTCAAGATAGAAGCATGCCTATTGAATCTTGCCCTTAAAATTCTTCTACAAGATCCTCAATGACAATGCTATAATACAAATGAAAAATATAATAAATTGCAAATTTAAAATACACTATTGATGCTTTTTCGAGTTATATTTTTGTATATTTGTATTATGCCATGTGGGTACGAGCGGCTACTTGCACAATTAAATGGGAAAGGAGAAAAACATACTATATTTTGCCGTAAAAATAAAATATGAGGTAATCTTAAACTGTCTAAGTAGGCCATGGCCATGGGCATTCAACATTCACAATTTTTTCTTTGAAAATAACACATGTAACCTACGCAAAATGACTTAATTTTCACTATCCGAAAAATCGAATATTAGGAGTTTCCGGAACGATCCCATATACGGTTTTGAATACTCATACCTTATGGGTTGGAAAATTCAAATGATAGGCGAACCGGGGTCCAGATTGATGCTCATGATCTAAAAAGCCGGTTTATAACAAAAATTGGAATCGCAAAATTCCGTTTCCTCCCCGCCGTAACCAACCTTAATACGTTTATCTTCAGTCTTTCACGTTGAAAGAAGATACCAGAGCAGAACCACAAGAATGCCCGGAAATCCCACAACAACCGGAGCTACACATTTCGGATCCAACTTACTCAATGCTTTGTTTTCCTCTCTGCGGCGAACCCATTTTAGAGTAACCGGAGCTCCGGCTCTGCACCTGCGCACATTATCCACCAACAATCCGGTTCGAAAGAAGAAGCTTTTGAAATACAGTTGTATTGTTTCAAGCTTTGGAAACAAAGCTGTTGATACTTCAACTTGTTCTTCTCCCACTTCCTTTGTTAATGGGTACTCTTTCAATCTTTTTGTTGTTTATGCTGTAGGGTTCTTGTAATCTCTTTGTTTTTATTGATATGTTTTATGCTTGATCATTACTTTCTTATTTCTTTAAAAAAATTCAGACGGTTAAAGGTGTTTAATTTTTGAGTTTTGCATTTGAATTATTAAGACGTTTGATATGATAATTTACCCTATCGTTAGTATGATTGAGTTTGCTGATTGAGAAAATTTCAAATATAGATTCTTGGGTTTAGAAGGGAAGTCTAGAGTCTGGACAATAGGTGAGGGGCGGACGAAAGTTTTCATATCAACATCACCAGAAAGTTTTTAGGTGAGGAGTTTGAAAATTGAAGGAATTTTAGGCATTTGAGTAGTTTTGTTATGTTGCTTGCGAGCCCAGCTACAATTGTGACATGAACATAGAGTTAATTTAATTGTGTGCCAAATACCCTACATGTATCATAATTCACTGATCTTTTAGGGCGAGCCATGATCGGAATTCATCCAAAAATAACTCCGCTGCTTTCGAGTTAAATATTAGGAAGGACTAGGAAAAAATAGTACAATATGGATTACAGTAAATCATAGGCAGTATGCTTTAATCCCAACATATGGGGGTTTGCTACATGAACCAAAACAAATCAACGTGAGAGATTGTCGGGTTATGATTTTTTTTTTTTAGATATTGTCGGGTTATGATTTAGTGCAATGGACATTTTGTATAATGATGTAGTGCTCTTGTCTTCCTCGCTCTAAGCTTTGTCTTATCTATTATGTAACTATGGAGGTTGGTGTTTTCCAGCTACCCTGAATATAGCCGCTTACTACCTTGTCCATCAACAAGTCTTCCGCCACGAGTAGAACATTTGGTTGTCCAAAAAGAAAGTTCTGCTTGTAAATACATTAGCAAAAGTTTGGATTTGCCACATTTGTAAGTGATACTATTGTTTTCTGATCTTTATATATTTTTTTGATGACCTATCTCAAATTGATTTCTGATGAGTAAATTGTAATAAATTGGATGACATGACTAAAGATGTGATTTTTTGTATAAGGTATGTTGCAGATCTCATACGTTTTGGAGCTGTCTATTACGCGCTTATTTGTCCAGACCCTCCCGCGACAGCCACTCCTGAGCAAGTTCAACTATATAATCGTTTTACATCACCCGAACTTCTGAAAAAAAGGCGTTCTATTAAAGGGAAAACATTCAGAGAAGCTCAAAAAACCTTCCGAGTAACTGATCCAGATATGTGCTTTGAAGCAGGAACATATTTACGTGTACATGTACACCCGAAACGCTTCCCAAGGTGATTGAGGAATGATTACCGTGTATATACCCTGAATGTTTCTTTAATACATGATTGAGCCTTAAATTCTCATCAGGTGCTACGAAATTGATTGGCAGTCAAGAATAATAGCCGTTACTGAATCTTATGTGGTTTTGGACAAGCCTGCTGGTACCTCAGTAAGTACATTTTGAAGAGATACTCTATCCTTCTAAAGTTATAATGTTTAAATTCCAAAATTGAAATATCTGTTGTTCAGGTTGGAGGAGCTTCAGACAACATTGAAGAAAGTTGTGCAAATTTTACAACTCGTGCCCTGGGATTGACCTCTCCACTCTTTACCACACATCAAATTGATAATTGTACCGAAGGGTGGTAATGTTCTGGATTTTTTTTGAAATTTACATTTGTGTTGAAAGTAGTAATGTGGTTATTTATTAATTATGTTCATTGGCAGTGTTGTGCTGGCTAGAACGAAGGAGTACTGCTCAGTTTTTCACAAAAAAATCAGAGTAAGTCTGAAGACCTTGACCTCATACAAATTACTCTCAAATGACTCTTTCGTGGATGCTCTCTATCCCTTTTAGTTTGCCCTTACTTTCTCAAAAGCTCTCAAATTGGGAATATGAATGGGGCTAAATTGAGAGGGATGAAGAGTTTAGGGATTAGCAAAGCCAAAATCTAATAGTGCATATCTATGTCCATGGGCATGGCTCCAAGCTCCTAGCTGTTTGACCTCCACAATTTTCCGGTTTTTTGGCATTTGATATCTACATTTAAATAATACCTTCCTTTGTGGATGGTTTATCAGGATAGAATGGTTAAGAAGCTCTACCTTGCACTTACTGCAGCTCCAGTTCCTCGTGGAATTCTTACTCACTACATGCGTCCTGCTAATCTTGCTCCCCGACTCATATCAGAAGGTAACCATCCGTTGTTTTTGGCATCGTTGATTCTGATATCTTTTAGTCAAAGAATAAGGGGAGCCACAACACCCACATTTACTTATGGAGTATATTGATGTTAGTAACATTGCGATATTAGTTGTCCGGTAATTGAGCGCACTGGTCACCAGCTTTCCATGCTCGACTTGACTCGTTGAGTTAATGAGTCGAGCAATTTCTTTTCGAGCAAAAATTTCTTTGGCTTTACTCTAGTTTGTTAAGCTTTCGAGCATAGGGCAGAAATGTGATTTTGTTCATGGTCGCGGTAACGGTTGTAAATGGCTTTCGCGCTCAACAAATGTTCATGTGTTTGTTGTGACCTATATTTTTACAATACTATGATACAATATTTTGCAGTTTGCACTATGGTTTTGAATACAATTTAAGTTATTTGTTGTTTCCTCAAGACCTTTCAAAAGAAATTCTCCTATATGTTTTATTAATCTATCAGTTTTCATTTTTTAAGCAAGGTTCTTAATTTTGGTAGTCAGACAACAATAATGCCAAAGTTATTGATTCCCAAAGATATAAAATTGGCTACATGAACTGAAATAAATCGTGGGAGTTCATGTCTAACAAAGATTATACTGGTTCTAATATAATGCGTATCTATTCCTATCTTCATGGTTTTCTCTCATTTTGTCTTTGATATCAGTGACTCCCAAACTCATATGCCTTCATTTCGAATTCTGCCCTTTAGGGCATGTCAACTCAACTATCTTAATTTACGCATTTAAGTTACTTGCATCATCCTACTATGATAATTTTTGAGAGCCCAACATTCTAACCCATATAGTTAGTCGAATAAAATTTTCCCCTTCAACTTTAGTACCACTCCTCATTCGCATTGTATTCTGGTTGCAAACACAGAATTCTATGCGTAACTTCTTGATCTACATCTCTGTTCTTGTGGAAACTTGAAATTTGTGATATTTGTTATGATTGAACATTTAACAAGTTGGTCAAAAGATTATAAAGTTGGTTTAGTCTTGCTCAACTTGAGTCATTGATGTAGCAAGTCGAGTTTGAGTTTGAGTCAACTTGAAGCGACCATTGGTTGCCCTTTGACTGAGTAAAGCTTTAGTTTTTCATTGACATGATGGTTGATTGAAATATCCTAATTCCATGCTCAAATAAAAGTAATATATCAACATACATTTTTTTCATTTTTCTGAATTTTTAAATAATACTACTCCGTCCTCTTTGAATTGCATCAAAGAGGAATTGGTGTATTTTTTAAGAAAGTGGTAATAAATGAAGAGTGAGAATAAATTGTGTGGATGAAATTAAAAGAGAGTTAAAATGTATGGATGAGATCAAAAGAAAGTAGTAGACTATTGTCCAAAAATAGAAATGATGCAAATTAAGTGAAACGGACCAAAATGGAAAATAATGCAAATTCAATGGGACGGAGGGAGTATATCATAAATGACGAGGGCGAAAACTCCTCATAGAAACTGAACTTTTAATATCCTAAATGCAGAATATATTGATCGATGGCTCTTGTGTCAGCTGGAAGTTTTGGATTGTAAGAAGGTTCCTTGGCCAAATTCTTTGACCAGAGAAAGGTATTGTATTGAAGACTGTGGATGGCCTGTGCAAAATTATGCTTATGAGTGCACTGTTAATCTTCTGACTGGTCGAACTCATCAGGTATCAATAAAATCTTCTATACTATTCTTTGCGTGGTATGCCTTATTTTCAATCAGGAATCGGATCAGGTTTAGTTTTCAAAATGCCTTTAAGGCTCGATTTATGAAACAACAAATAAATTTTTGCTACTTAGTCATGTGTTCTCTATTTGTCATATCTTTTTTTCTCTCATCACTAGTATGCTAATGCTTTAACTAATTGGCTGAGCAGATTCGAGCACAATTTGCTGCATTTGGGGCGCCTATAGTTGGTGACTCCATGTATATGCCAGCGTCTCTCGCGGAAATAGGCACTCCCATAGTTAATCCACTGGGAAAATTTAGAGGAGCTTATACTAGTGAGGTGGAAAAACAAGTTGCTATTGATAATTGGATTGCCCTGCACGGAAAGGAGCCTACTGTTGCTATTGGTCTTCAAGCTTGTCAAATATCTTGGGACAACGGTGAGCTTAGCTACAATGCCGGATCACCATGGTGGAGATGAAATTATTTTCCGACTCACGAATTCTTTGCAATTGAATGAGTGAATATCAACTGCAGGACTGGAATCAAGGTAGGTTGTGATTGTTGTAGAACTCTACAACTTTTTCTGGGACGTATAAGTATTCTGGTCAAAACTGAAAATTCTTTGATTTTGTTGCTACCAGCCAACATTTAGACACTTTTTGTTGCTCAAATTCATCTCAGACTAATATATTTTATCCCTTCTTCAAACTTATCCCTTAGTTCAAATCAGTCTCCCATTTTATCTATTTCTTACCAAAAAATCCAAATGTACGAGCAATTATAAAATGCGAAATGGGAACACATGTTATTGTCCCATGTGAAATCTTGGTTTGTGAAGAGACTTAGAAATCCAAGACTTGCCCCAAGGCATCCCACTAGATTTAGCTTCTATCTTATCCTTTGCTTTTCCTTTAGTCGGCCGTAAGACCCAACTTAAAACCCCTCTTGAGACACCGTTAAACTCGCCCTCAATTCATTCAAAATTTCCGATGTATTTCTATCTGGATTTTTATTTTGGTTTGGAATCCATGCATGTCTTCGTAACTGACTCACGATTTTCTCTATACGAGCCATGTTGGAGACTTTTCAAGGCATCTGAGCATGGTCTGCTGTATCACTTGAGGAGGCACCATTTCTGCCTACTCTCAATTATATAATTTGTAATCAGATGCATATATGGCCAAGAGAACAGTGTTAACTGGTAACACTTAACATGCACCACTTCTGGAGAGCACTTTGATGCCCCTGGTTATTTAATGATTTTAATAATAAAACATGGTATAGGTTGAGAGTTTGAGACTAGTTAAGCATTGAAAATTCCTGGACGTTAGAGCTTCACTTAATATCCAATTTTTTCTCCTGTACAGATGTGCAGCTGATCCATGAGCGGATATTTTGTTATATGCTACAGTGAAAATGCTGCTATCAAATCTCGGTTGAACATTGAAATATGAATTCGAGCATCATCTTGAAGCATTGACTAATGACTACTGAATTATCCATTAATTGTATAGATATATGGCTCATGTGGTGCTATCCGATTCTTCGCCTGGTCTTTCGAAGAATCTGAAACTGAAGCACAATTTGTAGAATCATACATCCCCAAGAGAAGTACATTTTTTCAAAGATGTTGTTCAAGAGTTCTTCTGGATTAAGGTCTGATGTCCAAACTTAAAAAGCTTTTAGTTTGCGTAGAATAGGGAGTAAAACAGATTTTTGTGATTGCTGTTTTAGATGGAAACACACTTCCTTCTGCAAGTCATTGTGCGATGATTTTTGTAAGCATTAGTTAGAATTCAGTGCTCAAACAGAATTTGATGGCTGCTTTCTGTTAGTACTTAGATCTACATGAATACTACAGCTTTAAACTTTATATACAAGTTCAGCCGCCTTCGTGGCTGTGCAAACCATAGTACAAAAATTAGGCCACATCGCATTGCCTGACTGTGCTGTTAAGGTTTTCGGAAAACTGCGTTTTGTGTTATTGCATCATCATATCCGTTACCACATTTTTGCACTATGGTGCAACTTTTGCCAATGCAACTGATATGTAGGTGAATAGACTGGGTTTAATCTGTTACAATAGTGGCAAAATGGTAATGGTCAATGTGATGTGGTAACGGGATGATGTGATTATTGTGCCGCTAAATAACACCTGAGATCATTAGATGTCCCGTAAAAAGGTTTAATGATGTTTTTTTTAATCTTCACAATGTTTTGAAGGTACACTTTCTGCAAATAATTACATGACTACACGAGCATAGGAAAAACACTGCACAGATTCTGGGATTGAGAGAATCTTATCTAACACTATGTTCTAGTCTAGTTCTCGATTTAGTATTCTTTATTGCTTGGACTCCTCTAAACATTGACTCGATAAAATCATCTCATATGAACACATGTAGGTCATCTGGAGAGTATTGTTCCGTTGTCCTCTTTTACAAGTCTTGAGATGATTGAACCACATTTTCACTTCCTCTCTGCTTGTAGTGTTGCCCGTCTCGTATGCTTAGCTATAAAGTTTCTGTACCATGCTACTGATGATTTCGGACTTCGTTTTAATGTATCGTAATCAACATGGTATAGTCCAAATCTTTTGGTGTATCCATGTAACCACTCAAAGTTATCTAGCAATGACCATGCGAAATATCCCCTCACATCCGCTCCTTTCCTGTTATTCATGTATAATATGAGAACGCAAAGTATCCATCTATGTTCAACCAATTCTTTGTTGATCGTTACACTGATACCCCGTTTGATTAATGATATTAAAGGGTGGTAATGAAATAGAGTTTTAGTGTTAATTTTGATGAAATTTACTTGTCATTCTAATTGTAACTAAGCTCTCATCCTTGAACATACCAACTACCTAAGTAATTATCAAGCTAAATACACTGGATTTGTTTGGCAATTAGCAAGAGCCTATTGGCTGAAGTTATTAGCTAGTCAACCTTGCTTGAAATATTAGTTGATAAGTCACCTGTTTAAGCAGTGCTATGGAGGTATTTGGTTAAACTTCATTGTTGGTTGTTGGTTGTTGGTTGGTTGTTTATTAGTGAAAAAATAGGTAAAGTCAAAAACGATGAGAGAAAAGCTATTCCAAATAGCTTCTTGGTTTTGACTTACAAGTTATTTACCAAACACTTTTTTTTAGCTGTTTGACCAACTAAAAAGACAAAAGCCAAAACCCAACAAAAAATCAAGGAAAAAGTCATTATTTTTTCATTACCATTTCCATCCTAAAATATCAATAACCAAACGGGTCGTCCCTTAACATTGGAAATTTAAAGGTTAACTATAAAAAGTGGTTAATTTTCTTAGGGAGAAAAGTATTGAAAACTTCCAATTTGTCAAGAGAACTTACTTAATAGCCTTTAGGAGTGAATCTAGATGACCAGCCATGTATTCCACTCTCTTTGAATCATTGATTAAGTCATTGAAATTGGAATTCTGGTTTTCTTGAGCAAACCCTGCCAGATTCAAATGTGTGTTAGGAAACAGATTGGATAGAAAGTGTGTACGAGTAGTTTCTCACACTACTGAAGCATAATCTTAGCCAACTTACCGTTTTCTGTTATGAACATTGGTGTATTATTGTATCTCTTCTTCACGTAAGTGACCATTTTCTCCATTCCTTGCGGATGGATGAACAGCCAATCCATTGCTGTCTGCATCAATATGGAAAAGAAAACGAGCAGATTCAATCAATCAAGCAAAAAAGGACAAAAAAACGAGCAGTTTGCTATTGATCTTTTCATTGGTAGATAATGAGACTTGCTTGTGTGTTGTTTAAAGTTGGCCCAAGATTTTCATGAACCAAGCAAACCTTTATGCTGTCTTGGTTTGAATTATTTTAACTACTTATGCTACCACTCAGGCAAGATTTAGTCGGACATAAAAACCTTACCTCCTATATAACAAATAGGTCGTTCTTGATTAACCCTGAACCGTTCATCACTATCTAACATTTCAAACACTTTCGAGAAGATACCTCTTAAACTAGGGATTATTCTTGAACAATCAAGAGTTTACTTAAATAACCAGGGTCAATTTTTGAGCCATTTCTTATTGAATAATACACGAATTACAGCAAGGTGAAAAACCGAAGATGTCACGCAAAGATTGCTTACTGGTTCGCCAATGGGGATGCCTTCTTTCAACGCAGTTCTCTGGTATAGACCTTCTGTCCAGGTAACTCCGATTCCAGGTTCGCAGCTTGAAAACATGCAGTCCTTTGCATAAAAACTAGTGTAATGATTGATGCCAATGAAATCGATTGCTTTTCTTAGTATCTTTTGTTCATCCTTTGAAAATAATGGTAAATGTGATCCCAGAATCTTTCGCATCTCTGCCGGGTATTCTCCAAACATGATTGGATCTAAAAACCTGCATATTTTTTATACAGCTTTTGTTATTATGCTTTGTTTTCTTTTCTTCTATCAATGACAGTATTGCGACCTCCTAATCCCTTATAATAAGGGTATAGTCGGCCATCGTCCAACTCTCTCCAGACCCGATTTATAGTTTTTATGAGCGGGATGTACTGGGTATAATGATGATTATGATGATATTAATGATGATTACGATGATATTAATGAGGATTATAACCAGTTTATGACTAGAAAGGAAAAAAACTGACCAATTAAGGAAGAAAGAGTGAGCTCTTTCTGCAGCAAGCTTGTCTAATGGTGAGTTGCTGAAAGGTTCATACCATATTGCTTGTAGAACAATTCCTATGGTACCTTTTTGTGTTTCCTGCAGCTGTTAATGCGTCACAATGCCGTCGTTTTTTGCATTTTCAGTTTTGTTCAAAACTGATGACGCTAAAAATAGGTCTAGTTTTTCATTTTTAAGGCATGGAATGAGAAGAATTGCAGATGCTTGTACTGAATTACGAATTGCCAGTACCTGATATTTGGTTCTGTACAGACTTACAACAGCTGCATGAGCAAGGATAACATTATGTGCTGCAATGAAAGGTTCCTTCTCTGAATCTCCTTTTGAACAGTTTCCGAATATGCCTGAACACCGTGCTGGTGGGTAATCACCAGTACGGTATCCATAATAAATCGCAACATTTGGTTCGTTGAAGGTAACCCAATATTTCACCCTGTCCCCAAAGTATTTGAAGCAAACATCCGCATAATATACAAAATCTTCCCTGCAAGTAATGAACTTTACTGATTAGGATTCAGGACTAATTTGTAAGTATTTATGAACCTTTCTTTGATATCATTTCTTGTCTTTCATCCTTATGATGAGGTCATGAGGGTTCGATTCTCACTACCTATAGAAAAGATAGATTGCCCCTTCTCCTTGCACGTATGGGACTCTTCGGTTGTACCCTCGAATCAAAATAATAAAACGGCCGACAAAGGGTGATACGTTCAACTTACAAGTTTTGATTAGGGCCGACAAGTTCGGATTGTGAAAATAAAAGGAAGGGGATACATCCTTTTTAGAGCTCCGAACTTCATGCTTCAACAAAAGGGGAAATCGAAACCAACATTTGTATCAAACTTAATAGAAGTATAAAAAATTGCTTACTGTAACTCGGAACTAAGCATTCCACCATATCTGTCTTCGAGTTCTTGTGGAATATCATAGTGATACAATGTCACAAAAGGTTGAATCCCTGCTCATACAGATTTTACTTAGCAAATCGAAAGCGGATGCAAGGAGAAAAGTTTCATAGCATAGCGTGACATTTGGAACGACTAACCTTTGGCAAGTAGATTGTCAATGAGCTTGCTGTAGAATAATATGCCTGCTAAATTGACGCTCCCAAATCTTCCTTCTGTTGCATAATTTAATTCATACTAAGCTATATTAGTTCTTACTCATTAAAGCATTCTACTTTGTTCCCGAATAACGGATGATGGTAAGCGCAATCGGAAAAGATTGACGGACTTACTGGGTAGAATTCTCGCCCATGAAATCGAAAAGCGATAACTGTTGAGTCCGAGATCAGCCATGAGCACGACATCTTCCTGTGCAATGGGTGAGTTTTGTTATTTTATCTTACTTTTTTTTTTATTTTGTTTATTTATTATTATTATTTTTTTTTTTATGATGATTTATAAATCATGATAATTAATTAAGAATTTGGATTTTTATAGATAAGCTTTACACGGTAATTTTTTTTCTTGTTTTGTGGTAGTATCAGAATCCGTCGGTAGTATCAGAATCCGTCATGCATATAATATTAAACAAAAATATATTAACAATTTTACCTTTTTTTATGTAATTATTTTGCTAATTTATCTATCATTCTATGATTATTAGTTTATTACTTTGTATATGTATGTTATTTGCCCCTGCCTAAAGGTTCCTACTTCCTAGCTTCGCACAATGATGAGATTATAGAGAATACGTCCCTCTAAACATTCTTTATATATGTTGTCACCTTTTTCTGAAAAATTGTTACTTAATTTTTGTAAAATGTAGTCTGTTTTTTTTCGTTTGTTCCTTCAAAAAAAATATTCTTTTTAATAGAGAGAAATTTAAATAAGGTATTTTTTAGTGATATTAAAGATAAATTGGATTCATGTGAAATTTTCTTAAAATTGTCTTAATACATAATTTTTATCTTATAATTCTTTATGGTGTATAGTTAGTAATGTTATAGCTTAAATTTTTTTTTAAATAAAGTGAACAAACAAAAAACTGACAAAAAATATCAATTAATATATATGGTTGTGTTTCATAAAAGACCTACCAATTGTTACAAACTTACAATTGGTTCTAAAGCTAGTGACAGTGATGACTGATAAGAAAAAAACACTTGTAATAGACTACTTGCACACGTTACATGCATATGCAATTCCACTTTCAAATTTTCTTTTCCATTGCATTAATATATTTATTCGAAAGTTTTAATATATACTATGTAATTTAATATTGGCTTTTAATTTTTTAGATACTCGACATGCGTACAGTTGAACGTCTTCGAAACTCCCCTATGTACTATGACATTCTGTTAGTCAAAATTTTTTTTCATTAACATCTAATACTACCTTTCTAAATCGTGATTTACAAGAATAAATTTTGCATAGAAAATAAAAAGGTTAAAATAGTAAATATATAACCATAAAACTTAGCTTGTTAATATATTTTCATACTAAAACTACACTAATTATTTATTATCACTTTCATAATTTAATATCAACA
Organism: Amaranthus cruentus; assembly: GCA_019425755.1. Taxonomy (NCBI): domain Eukaryota; kingdom Viridiplantae; phylum Streptophyta; class Magnoliopsida; order Caryophyllales; family Amaranthaceae; genus Amaranthus; species Amaranthus cruentus. The sequence continues at coordinate 2,723,570 of CM033459.1, read as the reverse complement.
ATCAAACAGATCCTATAATTACGGTAAAACTTTTACCAGATATCGATGGTAGTGATCAATCGCTATATCTCCATTGCTCTTGTCCGCAATCTTACCTTTTCCTAAGGAATAAACACATTGTCAACAACAAAAAATAAATGAAAAATTTGAAAGGGGCAAAATTAGTTGAGATTGTGAGTATATGTAAGATGTCTTATTTCATAGCTTCATTTGATAAAATTGCCACCATTAAGTTTATATTCTTTCAAACACTTTGATGTAATTATTACTTATATCATTTTAAGATGGACTATTTACTTTGCTATGTTTTTAAATTTAATACTCCATGAGTTATATCCTCATAATTTTTTTTACAAATTTATTATTTTTTTAGTCTACGAATTTCCTTTTTTTTTTTCTTATTTTGCCGTTACTATTTACTCCCTCTGAATCAATTTAGTTGTCTCATTTTCTTATTTGGCAAATTCATATCAATTGTTCCATTTCTTTTTTTGCCAATCCTTTTTTACCTGAATACTCCATATTCACACAAGTAAAGACCAAAATACTCACACTTTTACTACTTATAATACTCCAACTACCACCTTTACAATTAATTTAATCAATTAAAATACCCCAACTACAATATTTTTAATGGACCCCACATCACCCTTAATAACCTTGTCTAAGCAAATGAGACAACTAAATTAGTTCGGAGGAATTATCAATCAATTATATTAAAAAAAGGAAAAGAGAGTCAAAAATTAATGTTTTAATAAAGCATGTCATGTATGTACTTTTTTTATCAAACAAAAAGTATAAGACACGTTGGTTTTATTTGCCAAAGCACCACATCCACATAATTTTAGATATTTTATCATTTTCAAATAAAGAGATCGTAAATTGAAATTAGCGGGACCCTAGGATTAGTTAATGGTATCAGAATATGTTTTTCTTTTATAATAAACTAGGTACTTACCTGTGCCATGCACGAAATTATAATTATTTTTGTCAAAGTATATTTTTAAGGACCATGAATGGTTGTTACTTGTTAGGTTTCTAAAAGTATGGAATTCCAAGATATAAAATAATGATGAATAGAAAAAATATTTTGAGAGGTACAAATTTCTAGGTTTAGCTCTTATATATAATACTAAAGTTAGACTATTTGATATAATCCTAAAGTTATAGTAAATAAGTAAAAAAGAATAATTGAAATATTCAATCAAGAATATTTCTAAAAATATTCCGAATTCAAGTGTAAATGTTACAGTTAAGGAGTGAATTCAATATACCTAGGAACTGATTTAAAGGTAATTAGTCAATTACGAATATTATTAATCTTTTAGTAATTCAATATGTCAAGGAACTAATTAAAAGCCAATTAGTAAGTTTTTAGTCAACTTTAGAATACTTCTAAAATTATATTTTCAATTCAATTGTAAAATTAGAAAGATATAAATGCAAAAAATAATTTTTGGCTAACTTGATATGGACCAGAATAAAATTATTAATAAATTTTTAGTCAGATTATAATACTTCTAATAATATACTGCATTCAATTCAATTTTTTAGTCAACTTAGAATACTTCTAAAAATATATTGGATTCAATTCAATTTTTTAGTCAACTTAGAATAGAATACTTCTAAAAATATAATGGATTCAATTCTATTTAAAAATTAGAAAGATATAAATGCATAAAATTGTCTTTGGCTAATTTGATATGAGAGGGAAAAAAATCATTATGATAGTGACACATGTCACAATAAAATGTTGTTTTAGTATAGTTTATGATGATGAACTTATTCCATTCTTTTCATCTTGTTGGTTTCTTTTAAAATACATAAATGGAGATGTTACATTAAAACATGATATATTTTATAAACAAAAATTTAAAGAAGTTGAAATATATACGGATCTTGTTAAATTCATTTTGATATATAGTCTCTCGTTCTGAAATACTCGCTACATTTCTATTATGCGTATTATTCATCGTTCAAGTTAATTTTATGTCCCTCCAATAAGAAGGATGTTGAAAATGACAAGGGTGAGAAGGACTCTACACCTTTGATTTCTCTACAATAAAAAAATCTATGGTCACGATTGAACCAAAAACACATAATTGTAAAAGTAATTATGTTATATAGAGAAGTAATTATGACAAAAATTTTTAAAATGTTCTCACTTCTTAACATAGTATCTTTTTTATATATAGTAACCAAACAAAATTAAACAGAAATCCTTCTCATCTTTCTCATTTTAAAATCCTTCTTATTTAATCCTACATTTATATATATATATATATATATATATATATATATATATATATATGGTCAAATAAGAAAGATTTTAAAATGAGAAAGATTTTTGTTTAATTTTGTTTCGTTACTATATATATACAAAAAAATACCATGTTATAATATAAGAACATTTTAAAAATTTATGTAATAGTTACTTTTCCGTGTAGCATAATTACTTTTATAATTATGTGTTTTTGGCCCAATTTTGACCTTAGATTTTTTTTATTTTAGCGAAATCAAGGGTGTACATTCCTTCTTATTCTTCTCATTTTCAACACCCTTCTCATTGAATCCCTTCCCTCTATATATAAATATTAAGACTTAAGTTTACTTAAAACGATTAAAAAATCAAATATAAAAAAACAGAGGAATTAATAATCACCTGATTCATGAGTAAAGACATCCCAATTATTGAGCCCTTTTCCATCAACTAAGTAGGCTCCTTCATACTGAAAATAAAAAATTGTAAATAATTAAAAGCAAATATCAACGTTTACCTTAAAATAAGGTCACAAATTCATGCTTTAATACAGACATATCAGCATGTATGCTATAATTAGGTAATTCATGCCAAAAATAATGGCATGAATAGATTTACCCTTTCTATGTGTCTTTGAAAAATAATACAGTAAAATATTGCAAAATTAAAAAAGCAGATAAGTAAGAAGGACAGTAAAGTTGGTTCTACGTACATGTTAGACACAATTTTTCAATTCATCTTATACTAATACTTTGTATTCGCCGCTTAACTTGAATTAAGCAATGTTTCAGACTATATTTCTGAGAGATGTCTTTCAGGCCCAATCCAATAAAGCTTATTGTTTACCTTTACTCTACATTTTTTTAATGGACCAACCCAATTAGAGATGATCTCTCAAAGAGACCGTCTCTCACAAGAATTTGTGTTAAGCAATAGAGCTAATTAACTATAAATGTTAGAAATAAATTTTGGCTCATTCTATACTAATTTTCCGAAGTAACCAATTAGGCTAATTACTTTCTCTGTTTCATTATACTTGCTACTGATTGCAAAATGTCACAATCGGGTGCGAGTATTTGAGAACGGAGAGGAGAATAATGATAATTACCTGATATGCAGAAGAAGCCGTACCAAATAGAAAGTTGGAGGGAAGTACCAATGAAGAAGATAAAGCAGTTGTGGTGTTTGTTGAATGGAGTGTGTTCAGATGAGCATAAGAAAAATAGATTATATTTAAAAAGATAAATAGGAACAGGAATTTGGGGTTCATTTTCATCTATTGAACTGATGATAGCCATAGACTATGCAATTATATAGAAATAGTTGGGACAATGTGCGTATATGCTGTAAGAATGGCTGTGAACTTTGGTCATTATTCCAATTATTCTTTCAAATGAGCATTCTTTTCAGTTTTTCCAATTCTATTCTTTTCACATGGGCCTCTATGTTTCTTACCTTTTCTTTGACAATTCTTAGAACAAGTGTTCTCTTGAGAGACCGTCTTTTGTAAAGACGGCTCTCAAAAACCCAATTCAATTCTATATATAGAGTTGTAACAATATATATTTAGAATTGGATTGGGCTTTTGAGAGCCGTCTTTACAAAAGACGGTCTCAAGTAAGAATTTGTGTTGTTAGAATACTGTACTAGGAAGAAAAAGATACAAAACGTGTTTTATGTGAGGTTTGGTAAATGGTTATTGACTACTGATTGTTGCTGTTTAGTTGAGTATTGTTTGATTAACTGAAATTGTTTGTGGGTTTTTAAGTAAATTGAATAAAACTAATTATTTAGGAAGATGTTAGGTTAGTTTAGGTTTTGACTATTAGAAAACCGAATAAGCAAATTAGGGTAATTTTAATATTTTAAATTGACTGTTTGAAAAATTATTTACCAAACATATTTTTTAAATTATTGACTAATTAACAAGCAAAAAAGTCAACAAGAAAGTCATTTATCAAATACCCCATAACTTTGTAGATAACTATTTTGGTGTTGATATTACTTCGTCTGAGCAATAATGAAATTACTAGTGCTCACACGATGCATTTCATTAAAATATAAAAATGAGAATAAATAAGGTTATTTTTTGTCCAAATTTTGTGATATAAACAGAAATATTTTTATGAGAATAATAAATGAAACAACCAAAGTCATACATGAGAACTTCTTTTAGGAACGAAGGAAGCATCATTTAATTAAATATTTATTAAATGCGCGCTTAGATATATGGAGCCCTTTCAACCACAACCCTCTCCTTAGTCTTAACCTTACTATAATTTTCACAAGCAGGATATACAGAATATGAAAATGATATAGTTAATGCATACATATATTCACTTGTCTTGTCAGGGGGAATTCACGTTGAGGTTTTTTCGCCTCCATTTGTCCAAATTTTTAGGACTTAAAAAGACAGTAAAGTGCCCAGCTACTTAACACTATCTCATTAAGATTCTCTTGAAGGAATCTTCAAAATTATATTATTATATATATAACTAATTTCGATATTTTGAAATTAAGACTTTGACATTATTATCATCGCTCACATCATGATCGAACATGGAGATCCCGATTGAAAGTAAAATCCCCTGTTCTTATGAGAAAAAGGCTAGATATTGCATACGTTTTTACAAATATGCTTTGAAAATACGTAGATTGATATGATTTAATTTATACATATGCAAAGGAATACCACCTATACACCCGTGAGAAAGATTCAAATATCACAATTGATTGAAAAAGAAGTCTTGATAGGTTAAAGAAGACATTAGAGGAGCAAATTAAGACAGAAATGAGTTAGTTGTTCCTCTTCGAAAATTTAACTAAGGATAAAACTAGTTGAAGACGTATTCATGTCTTAACTATAGTTTCCTTTACCATTTACATTATTCAATGATATATGTGATTTGTGCTTGTATAAGTGTGATTTATTTATATATCTTAAGTTTGTTATAGGTCTATATATTTGTCTTGCACTCTTGCCTATGATGTAAATGGGCTTTGTTTTGATTCGTAGCTCTTTTTCGAGCCAAGCTAGAGTGTTTTTAACCGCAACCTCTTTTAATAAGAGTAAAGTCTAACGTCTTCCACCGAATTTTTAATTTTTCTTTTTATTATCAAATATCCAAGATTTTTTTAAAAAATACCTCAACTAGTACAATTTGACAGATTTAGTATCTTGGATTTCTGAAAGGCAAGACCTATATTTTGTTATATTTTTATTTGGACTTAATTACACCTGCACATACTTGGGCCTCTATGTTAAGGAGTTATGTTGTAAAACCTTAGGCCATCTTAGCAAAGAAGCATCAACATGACTAGTGGTGTTCAATGGGCTGGGCATTTTGAGCCCTTATCTGGCCCGATTATAGAAGGGCTTTGTAATGGCCGGCCGAAAATAGACCGGGCCAAATTCGAGTTATACTATAATTAAAATGAAGCGGGTTATAAAAGGGCTGAAAACGGGCCTTTGTAATTAGCATAATGAATGTATAATTTAAATATTATAAATGACAATATCAATAAAATTATTAATATTTTTTCAATTTAATTATAATTGTCATAAATTGATAAATAGAGATTAAAATTATTCGGCACATTGAACACCCCTAAACATGACACAATATGCTTTGACTCTGGCTAGACTCAAACTCGAGATGCTTAAAATTTGCTCATTGTAGCTCAAACTTTAAATTAAGTATCCAACACGACTTGACCTAAAACGATTTGAGCTAATACTCAACTAATTAACCAAATTTACAATTATATGACTAAACAGACTTATACTCTTATCAAAGATAATCATAATTGTCTAAATTAAGATGTAAGTTACAGCTACACATTTTACCAAATCTAAAATACAACCTTTCTTAATAATAAATTTTTGGTTAAAAAACAAAAAAAATGGTGCCACTATCAATTAGAGAAAGTATACAAAACGAAATATCCAAGAATCAAGCAAATTGTAGGGGAAAAAATCTATTGGAAAAGGACATATACGTTTAAAAAGATTGAAATTGAGTGTGCATTTTGTGTAGTTATTGTCCAACTTGTAGTTTGATACTTACTATATGTGTCTCAATATACTCCTATTTATGGCCACAATTCATTCTAGAACCCAAGAAAGCCCACGGTTCGATTTGATTGCACAGCTACTCTCATGAGAGATTATCTAAATTCATCTCTCGGTGAAACGATCTCATAACAAAGAGCCCATATATACATAGTTTGTATTAGTTAGGCTGTTAATTCATGTTGATGAAGAAACCATCTCATACAAATATTTGTGTTGATTGTAAATATTAAGGTTGAATAAATTTCTGACGTAAATGGTTTTTTTTCGAAAAGATCACGATGTTAAAACTTTAACATCGTTTTTGTTGAAAAGGCGAGAATGAAAAAAACTCTTAACATACAAATCATTATTTTCATCAAAGTAATTAGAGCTCAAAATTTGTTATTTCCATTTCCACAAGATTTTATACAAAGATGCTCGGTTTCGAGGACTACATATACACAGCATTTCAAGAAACTTGCGGAGCGAAAACATGAACGATTTAACATACAGAGTACAGACGATAATCTACCCATTAAGATTAAACTTCTGATGTAAACAAGACCTTTCGATATATATGGTTTCGATATATTCATATTCGACATTGATTTATATCTTAAGGAAGCGATCATCAAGATTTTGAATCCTTCGGTTTCACCAATATCACATTCCTTACTAGTCCCTTATAAGCTTCTATTGCCTTATAGTTTTGCCTGCAAAACAAAGTTCAGAAACCAGTTTAGCTTTCTCGTAAGCATATCCGTTCGATCATCATTTTTTCGAAGAGATTTTGATTGATCAATATATGCATATTTATACTTCATTGTAAAATACAACATTCAAGCTTGAATATTTAACTTGTTTTACCTGTGAATAGAGGAAAGTTCCAAGGATTGCAATGGCAGCTCCTAAAGCATTGATGGGCTGAATAGGAGTGTGGAAAATGATTATGGATGAGACTATAACCGAGATTCGCTTCATCGTGTTTCCGACACTAAAAGTCAGGGGAGAAATTTGATCCAAAGACATGTATGATACTTGATTGTATAAATGGTAGAATATGCTTTGAGCTGCTACCCACCTATTCAAAATCAAATGAGACTTTCAATTAGCGAAATGAACATCGCCAACACTATTTACTTGGTCATATGATTTGCTAATCTCCTCCCAAATCTCAAATTAGCTGGTTCCAAGAATTGTGCTTTATAACTTCAAAGTTCGGGCAAACGTTCAATGGCGACAACTACAAGCTAATTCCAATACATTATAGATGGTTTTTATCAAGGGTGGTTCTAGCCCCGTTTAAGGAACCCAATTATCTTCTCGTTTCTTCTTATTTCTTTACGGAAACATATGACAATCAATAATAATGAAGTTGTAGATTAAGCGTATCTTCGTTAGCAACAAATCTCATGCTAATTTATTTTGATTCATGTATTCGACCCATACTACTGGGATTAAGGCTTTGACACTGTTGTATCAGTGGGTTTTTATTCATTAATAAAGTTTATAACTTTTAGAACTTCAATGCTAATACTTGCAAGTGCATTCACATGAGAACAAATAGAATTGACAAGTGAAGAGTAAAATCAATGCAGTACTAAGAAAACGACGAAAGCAAGAGTTGTTTATATGTATTTACCATACGAAGTTTGGTCCAATTTGAGAGACTGCAGTCTGCCATCCAGCAGCCCATACTTGAGGTCCCTCCACAGCAATTGCAAAGGGTGTAAGGATCAGAAGAGACAACATTGAGAGGCAAGCATAGTAGTTCATCCCACTAACCGATTTCCCATTCATCCCTTTCTTTGAGAATATGTTCCGGAATACAAATGCCAAATTGGAGACCATAGCTCCCATAAATCCTATCATTAACAAAGCAAGAACATTTAGAATTTGAATGTGCAAAATGAATAGTATGAGGCATAGTGCAAAAACAAGAAGGCGGCATATCATAATTATATCATCTTGTAATGGTATTTAAATTTACTGAACTGATATTATCCGATTGATAAAAGTGTAAAATGTTAAATTAGACTAGACTTATTGTCAACGCCAGCACATCAACGGTGGAGACATGAGGTGCACACTTCAAAAGTCTTCATAAGTCAAGGACATATATATTATCCCAAAACCATATGGCAATGGGAAACGATGTGGGATAACTCATCTCAACATAAAATTGGGGCGTTTAGGCCCATTCAAGGTGCCCAACCACCTAAGGCCCCAGAAACCAGGACTCCCATATATTAACAAACTCTTTATAGTTCATCTGTCAAGCGTGTCAAGCGTAGAGCTAAAGTCGTTGATATGTGATATCGTTGGTTAGGGGTTCAAATTCTTAGTCCCTATTTTACCATTAATGGTCGACGAAGTCGCCCCTATTGTACAAAATCACATTTCAGGCCGATTCAAGGGATATCTCGTGATTACCACGAATATTTGGTGTCGGCATTTGGACAACCGCATCACTCTCCTTACCAGATTAGGGTGTCGCTACGGCAACCATGACCGTTGCGGCAATTTTGCACTATGGTGTGGGGAATAAAAAACTAGTTTATACTAATAACAACCAAAATTCTATATGAAGATGTTTAAACTCACCAGTCATGTTAAAATTGAGCTCAGTGAGAGCAGAAAGTGCACAACCACCAATGATTGGAATAAGTGACAAGTAAACTGGCATAGGGAAAGTTTCACCCAACAAGAACCTTGAAACCAACACACTGAATGCTGGTTCACCACTTTTTATGATATGAGTGAAAGAAACTGCAACTTTAGACATACTAACAGTTGCTGCTACATGCCCAATTGTATGAGCCACTGCTACCTGCATAACCAAGTATGACCAAATTTAGTCATCTATCAGACCAAATCTTAGCACCCACCAAAAACCCACTAAAAATGGAAATCCAAAAGCGACTTTTAGCTTGTTGATTAATCAAACAACCAAAAACCCACATCAAAACCTCTTAATTTAACAAAAACATCAAAAACCCATCAAAATTAAATACCAAAAAAACAAAACAACAGTCAAAATTTACACTTACAGGAAGCAATGTCTTCCAAAACTCCAAATCAGTTTTGGGCGGGTCAGCAACCCGAGTAGCCCAAGAAATCAACATCATAAGAGACCCAGCAGCAAGAGAAAGTGTAGAAGTTAACCAAGGGTAAGGAAAAGCATTCAAAACCTTCTTATTATAGATATTAAAAACCACATTTAAAGCCCACCATGTAGCAAAATATATACCAATTTTAACCTTCTGAGCTGCTTCACTTGGTAACTCAATATTAATATCAATAGGTTGGGAACGATTAGCTTCATATGCATTACATTCAACCAAAGATTTCCTTTGTTTAACCAAAGAAATTGAATTGGCTGAAACATGCAGAGGTTTTGTGATAGAAATGGTGGAAATTTCAGGCTTTTTAGAAGGAAATGAAGGAACAGAGCATTGTTCTGCTTTGGGAAATGCAGATTTTTGAAGAGAAAGTTTGATTAATGATTGGGTTTGTGTTGGTTGATGATGTAATGTAGTAAACATTTTGTGTAAAATCTTAACTTAAAGCAAAAAAATAGAATCTTTAAACAAAAAAGTGAACTTTGAATCAAAGAATGAAGCTTTTTAGGTTCAAAATTTTCTAAATAAAGGTTAGATTTTTATGGGTTTTTAGAATTTTCTTGAATTCTAAGATGGGTATTTTTTTTTTCTAAGGTGGGTTTTAGAGAATGGTTTGGGGGATGCAATTAAATGGAGGGTTTATATAGAGAAATGGAGAGGTAATTGTAGAATTTTGACGATTGAAAATGGAAATATCAAATATGGGTCTTGGGTTTGAATAGTAAAATCGAAAATGTGTAAAAATAGAGATGTATTTGACGTTAACGGTTAAGTCGGCTCGTCAGACATACGAAAGGGTTGGTACTTTGTACACCAGCTGTTGGGTTAGATCTAAGGGCATATTCTAAACGTATTTGGCATGTATTACTACTAATATGACTCGTTTTTATGGTTTGCTTGATTTTTATGGGGTCACAAAGTTCATTTGTATCACTACTACTTGCTTAGTGCCAAGTCGGTTATGGACTTATGGTGCTCTAGTTGTCTTATTAAGCTTTTTTTTTTTTCCTTTGAATTTATTGATTTATTGATATTTTTTCCGTTTCATATTACTTGTAACTAGAGGTGTTCAATGGGCCGGATATGGGCTGGATCGGGCTCAAACAAAAATGGGCCAAAATGGGTTGGGCTTTAAAACCCGGCCCAATCCAGCTCGGCCCATTTTAAATTGTAAATAATTTTGAATTAGAATTAGAATTCTTGAATCTATAAAAGAACAACAATCAGTCATTCATGAAGTATAAAACTGAAGCAAGATAAATGAGAAAATATATGCAAAAGGCAGATCCACTTACTGGTGCTGCATCCATTTAAACTCACTCCAAATTTAAAAATGTTCAATGAGCTTTTACCTCAAAATTAGGTTTTAATTTGGGAAAAAAAGGGTTTTAATCGCAAAAGGAAAATTAGTTTCTGAATAGTTTTCGATTAATTCTGATGCAAAAGGAAAAAGGGAGATTTTTAAAGCCCAATTTTAAATTTACAAAGGTCCGTTTTCAATTCATTTTAAGCCTTCTTACAACCTGCTCCATTTTAATAATAATAGAGCTCTTTTTGGCCCGACCTATTTTTGGCCCGACCCTTATAAAGCCCTTCTTAAAACGGGCCAGATAAGGGCTCAAAATGGGGGTCCGGCCCATTGAACACCTCTACTTGTGACATTATAACAATGTGTTATTTATTAATCACTTTTAATTTGTGATTAATTATAATCTATAAGTTATATAATCGAGTAGGATCTTGTTTGATTCGTCTAAATATAAAAATTATTAATATCAAATATTTATAAGGACTGAATCAGTCAATTGAGCTGCTTAAAAAGTTAATTGGACCAAGTATTTTGAAATGAAGTATGAACTAGACAAAAAGTAAATATGTTCAATAACGATTATTGTAAGGATAGATATTTGTGAATTGTGATTATACTCCTAGTTAGCTGATATGAGAACAATTATTAGTTGTATAGTAGTTATGAGTAAAAGGGGTGACAAAATAATTTGAATAGCTATTAAAAATATTGAAATGTATTTTGAATGGTAATTATAATATATTAGTATTAGTATTAATATGTTTGTGATGCACTATCTTAAAAGTTAATTTTATTAGTTATTGAAAAAGTCACTTTAAAACTTGAAAGTTATTAATTAAAAAAACTACTTAGAATATATTAAAAAAGTACTAAAATGCTACTAAAAAGTAATTTTATACATGGCTAAAATCAAGTTTGAGTTTGAGCACGTGCAAGATATCCGATTGTATAGAACTCTTCAAATAAAAAGGCCCTAAACATTAATTTATGATTGTATAGAACTCAAATTTTGTCTTGTACTTGGATATGGAAGGTAGTATACTTAAGATGCTTAACTTGCCGTTGCCCTTTTCCAGAATTCTAATGGTGATGAGATTGTCGTCGCATGTCCGTCGCCATTTGCGATTTGTAGATGTTCGTTATCTTTTAGTCGTTGTTATTTTCAAAATTATATGTAGAATTAGTCTCAAAACATCAAATAAAAGGTTTTTTTTATTACTCATAGTTTTGCTCCGCCGCTGCCCCAGGTAGCATAGCAACAAGATTGCACCTATTTGCCATAGTATTAGGGCAGTTTCTTCCTTAGCATTTCCTTTTTCTCCAAAAGAATAGTACAAGGAAGCGACACTGTACTAATTACAAATACTACACGGCTTAAATTCAATGTTGTAGTGCAGACTGCACAGAGGTCATTTTCTTGTTTTCAGCATTCCTCAAGGTTTGGTCCTACTAAAACTTTTGGTCCAAACATTAACGATTCAGTTTGTTTGAAAATTTTGTTTTATACAAGTTATTCAACTAACTTAGCTTTAGGTTTTGAAAAATTAGGCGAATATAAGGTCTGTCAAGCAACCAACTCGTTATGTCAAGGAATCATCTTAACCAAAAGTTTTAGCTGATGGTTGAGGCTCCATAATATGTTATATATTCTAACAAGTTCTATATGACGAAAATATAATGATGATATAGAATAACACAAATGAGGCCTAAAGTTATTTAGTTGTGTTTGATAATTGACTTCTACTTGATTTATTGATACGTACACTTTTGTTCTTTATTGGTCAAACAACAAATTAATATTTGGTAAATAATTTTAAGTCGGCTTTAGCCCAAAACAAAAAGTGGAGTGTTTTGAAAATGACTTTTAATTTATAGATTTTTGTTTTTGATTTTGATTTTTTTGTTAGTGAAATAACCAGAAAAAGAGTTAACCTGTTAGGTAATGGCTTTTTAGCCAAAATCAAAAGCTACTTTCGATAACTTTTTCATTAATTTTTACTTTCTTATCCACTTTTTTTTAATAAATAGGAGAGCTAACAACTTCATTTAATAGCTTCGGTTAACAATTATTTGCAAACAAACACATAATGAATAGTTTTTACATTGGTTTTTGACATTTTAGTTTACTTTTTCTCTAATAAACAGCAATAATCAAATTTACTAAACATCTCCATAACCATTGATTTAAGTAGTTGACTTATCAATTAATGCTTTCAGCTTTTCAAATCAATCAATAGCTTTAACTAAACGGCTTTAACCAACAATGATTTATCAAACAACTCCTAATCAATTAACTCAAATGTATGAGAAATTGAGAGTAATTGGAGTACAAATAACAAGGTCTAAAACAGTGAGGTAAGCTAATTAAGAAATGAATACGAATACGAATGTAGCATCTTGCATGGCGTACGGCTGTACGCAAGACATTTTAAACTGCTCATATACTATTTGTTTTTTCTCTCAAAAAAGAAGTTATTAATTGATTAAATCTTTTATTTAAGCTAACTATTAATAAAATATTTTTAAAAAATTTTCTATTGATTGTGTATAAAAAATGTAAAACAAAATACAAACTAAATTCATACAAAGCTTTCTCATTCAACTATGTATTCATTCATTTTAGCAGTTCAGCTAAACTCTTGAGAAACCATCTTTTTGAAAGACGTATATCAAGCTCAACTCATTAAAGATTAATGTTTATTTTATCATATTCTTAATACCTACAATTACATTATCTCTAATGCTTATTTATTGTATCCTTAATGCCTATTTTCAACATGTTAAATGTTTAATTACATTATTCTTATTAATTAGCCAGTCTCCTGAGAGACCGTCTCTCTAAGAGACATCTCCCAAGCCCAATCAATTAGAGTTTAATGCCTACTCTTACTTTACATTTTACTTTATGGGCCGACCCAATCAGAGATGGTCTCTCAAAGAGACTGTCTCTCACAAGAATTTGTGATTCTTAATACCTACTTACAATATTTTAAGAAATATATAATAGGCCGGGCCAATTGAAAATGATCTCTCAAAGAGACTGTCTCACACAAAAATTTGTGTTAATTTTTTCTTTTCTCTAGCACAAGGGCAATTTGTTCTTCACTTAGTTATATGAATTTTATTCATAATAAATATAATTTTCAGCTACTCTTGTGAGAGACCGTCTCTCAAAGAGACAACCTCAAAACAAGAAGCCTGCATTCTTATTTTCTCTTTAATTTATATTAATTGGGCTATTTAGCCCATATATCTAATGCGTCTCTCGGAGAGACCGACTCTCACAACAATTTGTGTATAATTTTTTTCGAGAGAAATGGGAATTGTTTGAAAAAAATCAAACCAAAATGGTCCAAATCCAGCTTCAGCAAAGCCCATTCCATGTAGCCAGATTGATGATCATGGGGGAGCTTTGGAATTTGGATGTCGCCTCATGCCTTTTTTATTAAACAATATCTTTCAATTATTGCTATGGCAATTGCCATGCATGAACCTTCACGTGTCAATAATATTATTATTACGTATACGGTCTATATTTTTTCTGAACCCCAAATAAATATTAATATTATATGGTTAGATTTTTTTTGTGCTCTTGATTTTTGCTCCTTTCGAGTAAAAACGACAGAAATATCTAATTGATGAGTATCCAAAAATCTTTTTAATTTAAAAATTTAAATTTTTTCAGTTAAAAAAAATAAATATACTTTTTAATATAACATATAAGTAAAATAAAATTGTTGCTCGTTCGAGCCCTTAATTGCTTGGACATACAAGCATTTGGGCAGCTCATGATATATGTGAGCAACATGTCTTTACAATTTTTGCTTAATATATGTTTCATTTCTCTTGTGAGCACTGCGCGTGGTTACGAACTCCTCTACTTTAACGATTTAAATAGTGAAACACTTTATAGTGTAAAATGAGCAAAATACTATCTAAAAATAACGATAATATATGTAAAATGACAAGTAATCAAGGGCACGCGGAGCAAAAATTAAAAAAAAAATTGAAGGCCTTATGTAATTTCAAAAATTATAATATTTTTCTAATAAATTTATATCTTTAGACAATAAATATATACTGTTCAATTAAATATTAAGACATCCAATTTTTCAAAGCCCTAGACGGTTGAACAGCTCAAAACTCCTCCATAAGTAATTAATATGTAACGAAGTTGATCAATTTATAAGAGCATTTTCATGTCTTAGTTGTGTTTGGTGTATAAAAATACCAAAAACATATGTATAACACGATTGAACCCCACGTTATAAGCATCATGTAAATAACGGTCTAAATTCAATTGAGTATTCCATGGTGGTTATAAAAAGATGACAATAATGATAAATTTCACGGCTACAATGTGTTCCCTTGAGTTGTGGACCTTGGCAAAGATTTTTGTTTGAAAATGATATTTCATTTTGTTTGAGATGTATAGATCATGAGCATAGGGATTTTCTATTTATATTGATTGATATTTGGACAAAATTAGTTTAGTCAATTTTCAATTTCATTTTTTTCTTCAAATATCTATCATTAAGGTTGTTGTGCATAGGGTTGTAAATCGGTTACTCGATCAATGTTTGAGTCGGGTTTTATCGGATTCGGGTATTTTCGGGTTCGGATTTTTCCGCGTTACGTGGCACTTTGGATCGGGTCGGTTCAAGTACGGGTCTATGTTAGGTTAATACTATACTGGGTCGATTTCGATGAGGTCAATTTTAGTTCGAATTTATATCGGGTTAGGTTAATACAGTTCGGATCCAAATCGGTTATACTGCAGGTTGAATAGAGTTCGATTAGACTATCGGTCGAGTCATTTTTGGTTATATGTTAACGTTGAATCGGGTTATTTTGGGTTCGAATTGACTTTAGATCGGTTATCATTTTTAGAGTTGTCCATTTGATTATTCTTCGTGTATATCCAAGCGTCCAACTCGTTCCCGCTTCTTCCTATTATTATTCCACCTCTAAAAAGTAAATGCTAACTAGTTGTCAATTCACAACGTGTGCTTATTTTTTGGATTTATCAATTACACTTTGAAGAAAGTAAATTAGAAGTTAACACTAAATGACTTCTGTACTCATCACTTCATAAGGTGTACATACGGTGTAGATTATGGATCATTTCGGCCGGGATTATATCGAGTACCCATCGGGGTTAAGACGGGTCAAGTCGGGTGCAAATTGAGTTTGATTATCTATATTGTCGGATTAATATATCTCGGATATGGATTAAATAGGTCAATAATATATACAAATTATTAGCATATGAACTTCACGTTTTGAGGTTGTCTTACCGAGAGACGGAATCTCACAAGAGTAGCTCATCTTGAATACCTCCCCTTAAACAAGATTGTATATGATTAACTAATCAATATTACATTAATAAAACAACCCTCAGAACTCACAAACATTGAGAACAATTGCTCAAGCACAAATCGCATTTATGGAAACAAGTACTTTAATACGAATGGCACTCGATCCTAGTCTCTTTCTATGTATAAGCATTCCCTCGTGCATTCTAATACCATTTGTTGTCCTTATATAGCCCCTAAAAAAGTTAGAATAACCCTAGATCTCAAAGGTCTATGATTTGCCCACCAAGTAAGCATAAAACATAAATCGACACTTTGGCCTGATCATTCTCTAACTTCTTTGTGTGTTAATGTGTTATGCCTCGTTCAAGGCACCTTCCTTTCTTCCTCTTGCCTCGTTCAAGATACGAACCAAGACTCTTTATGTACACCTTTCTGCCTTGTTTAAGTTACTCTAAATGCACCTCTTTAATCCCTCATGAAGTGATCCAAATCTCAACCTCTCATATATACTTCCTGGCACACCCAACACGTCTTCTAATGTGAAGCCATAGAGTGGGCCATGAGATGATCAAAATCATCTCTAACACTAGGAGATTTGGCAATTCAACTAACAGGGACAAGGTACATCTTTTTTTGTACATCTGTATTGGGTTACTTAACGTACACTTATAATCTTTAAGTGATCACTTATAATTTTAAAGTGATCGCTTATAATCTTAAAATGATCAATTAGAAAAATAAATTAATTGTATAATTCTATCTTATGGTGAGACAGTCTTATACAAGATTTGATGTTAATTATATATGGATATATAGATATAGATGTAGGTAAGGATTGATGCTCCAAACTCTGATATAGCCCTTTGGATATTCTGAACGCCTATATGGCCAATTGGATATCCACGCTTGGTATTTACAAGTCCTCATACAAAGCCCAAATGCCCAAGTGTGTCCAAGTCCCTCCACATTGCGAAAATTTGAAAAAAAATAAATCTTTTGTTGTAAAACATTTTCAAATTAAATTTCAGAAAAAATATATTTCTAATTAAGAGTCTAGGAAAATCATTATTTAATCACTATCAAGGACAATGTTTTAGGATCCTATTGAGTTGGAAGCTAGGTTTCAAAGTAAAAATCACTGATAAAGACGTTTTATAACTCCCTAAAATCCAACCTTACCTTTTGACCTTGTCTAATCTTTTAAAATAACAACTTTAAAATTGTTATCAAGAATAGTGTTTTTCTGCTTTTCTTGAAACTCAATCTCCAGCCCAATAGAACCCAAAATCATTATCTATGACAACGATTTCTTTGGAATTCGCCAAGTTTGAGAGATACTTTTTTTCTGAAGGGTCTTCTATTTGAGCATAATGTGAGTATTAACATCGAACAAAAGGGATTTGGTTATAAAGTCAGATAGAGCTTTGTTCCTTATTAGCAATAGCAATTAAGTGTTAAATGTAATTTTTATTAAAAAGTAAAATTAAAAAAAGGAAAAGAATATTATTCCTCTGTTTTTGTTACTAACTGCAAACTAGAAGAATCTAATTTTATTCTATTGTTTTTTTAATTTTTTGAATTTTGACCAGGGCTCATACAAGATACACTTATCTTAAAAATAACAAAATAGAAATAAAAATAGGCTTAATAATTTGGAATTCTATGGTAAATCTCATCTTGTATATGTGAGATGACGCCTCTGCTTTTATCGTATCATAATGTCCATTTGAATTACAATAATAGATCATCACTCTTAATCTATATTTTATTTTTTATTCATAAATTAAACCATAGTCAAATGAGTTAATTTAAATGTAATTTTTATTTATATTAATCTTTTGTAATTTTTAATATACAAAATTAGAGATATTTATTTCTAATTAAAAAATATTAAAGAGTGAAAGATAAAAAAAATTTTGAAATGAATTATAGAAAGTAGTTAATTACTCCTTCCATTTCTAAAATAAAGTTTTCATTTGGCAAGGTGTTCCACTTATTGTTTTCATATATAATTTTTCCATTTTTATCACAAATGTTAAATAAAAATAACCTTGTTCATCTTCATTTTAATATCTTAATAACGCTTATGGTATCTATATATTTTCTACTAACTTTATTTTAACATTTTTATATTTCTTATGATCCCACATTTTTCCACTAACTGTATATAAACATTTTTTTATTAGTGGTAGTCCTCATATTTTTTCCACTAACTTTTTTTATGTAGTGTTTGGCAACTTGGAATTCATTTTTAAATATTGAATTGGTTCAAACACTATGTTTGGCAAATCTTGAATTTGAAAATGTGGAATTGAATCAATTCTACATAGAAGTTTAATAGTAATGTAAAATTGGTCAAGTATTAAAATTTGCAAATTCCAAGTGTTTATTTTTCATTTACAATTCTTGAATTTGAATACCAAATTTAAATTTTCTATTTTCAAATGAATACTATGTTGCCAAACACTACCTTAAAACTTTTTAATGTTTATAATCCTCAATTTTTCTCTATCAAATGTATTATTCAATACAAAAATATTTTTATTATATAAGGTAGTGTTTGGCAACATAGAAGTCATTTGAAAATAGAGAATTCAATTTTGATATTCAAATTTAAGAATTGTAAATGACACCTATGTACTTGGAATTTTCAAATTTTGATATTTGGCCGATTTTTACTTTGTTATTGGAATTCTATGGAATTGACCCAACTCCATATTTTCAAATTGAAGATTTGTTTAACATAATATTTTGGCCAATTCAACATTTGGAAATGAATTCCAAGTTGCCAAACATGCTATAAAAATCTTCAACATTTACAAAACCATCAAATTTATGAATTTATACTTCATCATTTTCGTTTTTAAAGCTTTCATTTTCATTTTTTTGGATTGATTGTGTTATATATTAGTTAGATTTACAATTTTCTGATTTTTTAAATTAAGTTTCATCAATGGTGTAAATAGTGATGTTAAAGAAGACAAAAATGTCTACTGTTTAGGGAAAATTAATAAAAGCAATTGTGGTTATAATATAATATATTGGAAATTCTAACCTAATATATTTGTAATTATAACTTAATATATTCGGGGTTATAACCATAATATATTTGGAGTTATAACATAATATAGTTGGAGTTATAACAAAATATATAATTGCGGTTAATAGATTTGGGATTATAACAATACATATTTTTGATTTAATACTACAAAATTCATATTATAATATACAAGCAAATATATTATGTTATAAAATCTACGATATATAAGGTTTTAATTCCAAATATATTGAGACTTATAACCCTAAATATATTACTCCCTCTTATTCTCCATAAGTGTCCCATTTGCTTTTTAAGCACTATTCATCTCTTACTCTTAATTTGCATTTTATTGTTAATCTATAAGTTAAAATATAGTCAAGTGAAATCTTGTTTAATTCGTCTCAATGCAAGGATTATTTATATTAACTTTTCATAATTTTTTATTAAGCACAATTAGAGATATTAAGGATTGAATAAGTGCATTGGATAGAGTGCATAAAGCAAATGGGACACTTGTAGTGAATAGGAGGGAGTACTTTATAACCCCAAATATATTCTGTTATAACAAAAAACAGTTTTCTACCGTTATTTTTTTAAAACAATTTTTTTAAAAAAAAAACGGCAGATTTTTTTAAAAAAATAACAGATTTTTTTTAAAATTAAGATATTTACTAAAATTTTACAAAAAAATAGATATTTACTATAAAAAAAAAAAGTCGGCTGGACTTTTGAAAGCTTTCTAAAGAGTGCATGAATTAAGGAAGAAGGAAGTATATAGAAAGCTGTAAAAAACAATTTTACAAAAAATAAAAAATTGAATAGAATTGGGCAAAACAGCAAAAGCTATTTTCTGGAGGACAGAAGAGTAAGTTGGAATCTCCTGTTTTCGTTTCTCTCTTTGTTTACATCCTTCGAGACAACTCTCTCAAAATGGTTGTTCCATGGCAGGCATCATATTCATAGTTCATCTCATCCCTGGAAGAAGAGACTTTAAACCCTAATTTTAATACTTGAACTTTTCAATTAGGGTTTCCGTCGTCAATAACTCCTCCCTTAACATCCCTTCAACCTGATGCCGATCGAAGCCGTTTCAAAGCCGGCTGTTCCTTCGCCGATTCTCGATCGATTTCGGCTCCTTCTTAAGGAAAGAGAAGCTGATTTTAGGGTTTCTAATGGCTTCAACGACGTCGTTTCAGTTCCTCCACCATCTACTGATGAGATTGTTAGATTTTACGAAGATGTCCTCGCTGAATTAACTTTTAATTCGAAGCCAATAATCACAGATCTTACTATTATTGCTGGTGAACAAAGAGAACATGCTGAGGGTATTGCTGATGCTATTTGTGCTAGGGTTTTAGAGGTACCGATTTATAAATTCAATCATCGGATTCTTGTAGGGTTAGGGTTAGGGTTAGGGTTAGGGTTTTTCGGGGAAAAGGTGTAATTTGTACGCTGTAACCAAATTCATATGAGTTTTAGTTTTGATATAAAAATGATTGCTTTTGTACAGTGTAATCAAGTTTACTAGTTATTAGTTGATTGGTTTAGTCAGATTTTTGGACTTCTCTATCATTTTCCCTTTTATTATTTCAATTGTTAAATTTTTATGCGTTTTTTTTGTTGATTTGTATATATTTCTGCACAATATAATAGAAGTATAATAGAGGATATCAATGATGGACAATTTTAGAATTTAGTTGTGGTGATGTTACATGGGTGGTTATGCATATTATGCAGGTTCCTGTAGATCAAAAGTTGCCCTCTTTGTATTTATTGGATAGCATTGTCAAGAATATTGGTCGTGAATATGCTAGGCACTTTGCTTCTCGTTTGCCAGAGGTTAGTTGTGTTTTGAGTTCTCAACTTCACATCACATTTAGTGGCAGTACATAGTTATAGTCCATGACTCCATGTCTTTGGTTTGTTTTTGGGATTTTCCCATTACGCGTTCTTTTTTGGGTTTTTCCAAAAGATGTGAAACTTGTTTCAAATTTTCCATTTATGATGTGCTTCTTACAACATTTGATTCCCATTTTGGTGGAGGGGTTTGGGGAGACCCATGTATGCAAATAGGTTGTTTTGGATTGACCCTTAGTATCAAAGATCATATGAGCCTTTATATTGTAATCCATTATATTTCAAAACCATAACACTATAAATCTTTGGATCATTAAACAAGGGACATGTTTATGATATGTTCACCTGATAGTAGATGAGGATCATGTAATATATTTTCCAGATTCATCCGAAACATTTGCATTTGGCCAAAGTTATACAATTGTGGATAAATTTCGAACTTTGATAAGTTGCGATTGTCGAAAAGTATCGCCTGAGTTGTAACATGTAGAGCTTAGTGATGATTACCTACTTTGTGCATTTCATTAATGTATGTTTTGTTTTCTTTTTTGTTTTGTTTGGTTAAGGTGTTCTGTGAGGTTTATAGACAAATCCCTCCGAATTTGCATTCTTCAATGCGACATCTATTTGGAACCTGGTCCACTGTCTTTCCATCAACTGTTCTTTTAAAGATAGAAGATGAATTGCAGTTCTCCCCAAGGGTAAATCAACCACCTTCCAACTTAGCTAGCATAAGGGCTTCAGAATCCCCTCGGCCCTCTATACATGTCAATCCCAAATATCTGGAAGCAAGACGACATTTTGATGATTCAACAATTAATAAAGTAAGTTTTTATATGAACTTCCGTATCATTCCTTTGTTTCCATGCTTCTTCTATATTCGATATAGACAGTGGTAGGATTGGAATAATGAAATTATGTTAATCTACACTCTTTGTTGTATTAAATTTTTGCTTCAAGAGCATCGATGCCGTTTCAATAATCAGATATCTAGTACATTAGTCTATGCGATTGTTTTTTCCTTATCCATTATAAAATTTGAATATGTTTAAAAAAATTGAAACCAAATAGCAGATCATTTGTTGCATCAACTATAGCATATCCTTCTGGAATGGCTTTAGGCTAGCTTTTTCACTTACTATGTCAAAAATTCTTTGGGTAGTTGTCATCTGTTTACTTGGACCAGTGAGATTTTTTCTCTTAAAGGCTCAAATTCTGCTGATAATTGTGAAATTAAGCATTTAAAAGTGTCCAGAAGTTGTCATTGTATACTCTCGCGGGTCGGAAGGCGGTGGGGGAAGGAGGGGGACACTGGTCGAGATCTATCAGCAGCGAATTCCCCATACAGATAGAAGCGCCTATCAAAAAGATACTCCGAAGGCTTCGAGATCGAGGTCTCATTAGCCGAAGAAGACCCTGGCCAATCCACGTGGCCTGCTTGACGAACGTCAGCGACGGAGACATCGTAAATTGGTCCGCGGGCATCGCGATAAGTCCTCTGTCCTACTACAGGTGCCGCGACAACCTTTACCAAGTCCGAACGATTGTCGACTACCAGATCCGCTGGTCTGCAATATTCACCCCAGCCCACAAGCACAAATCCTCAGCGCGGAATATAATCCCAAAGTACTCCAAAGACTTAAATATAGTAAATAAACACTGTTAAATCTTGAATAGATTGTAATTGCGATAACGATTGTGTTTAGGAGTTGGGATTGGGACCTATGTTGCAGTCACCACAATCTCGAAAAAACCTTTACAATGCGGTGTTATTGTCTATATTTTGCACTATGATGTGCAAATATGGAAAACTATTTATCTAAGAGGATACTAGTTGCTATACACAATCTTTAATAGTTTTGGTTGCAATTCAATTAAATGTAGTAAAGCAATTTTATTGCATAATGATAACAGTGTATATGTGCGGTTGAAAGGCTATTTTGTGTGTGCTTTTTGTTGGTTCAATATCTAATCCTTCTCTCATTTGCTTCACTTGTTTCCTTTAATGAGTAACCTGTTTCTTGTTCAGCTTTATTGAACTTTTAAGTGGTTGGAACTTTTATTTTTAGGTATAATGAATTAGGTTTTCACTGTGAAAGTATTTACTTTACTGCCTGACACGTTGAACAAAAATCATGCATGTCGTCGCGATTGCAGTAAAATTCTTCATGTCGCAGAAGTGGCACCTCTTGGTGTTACAACTAGCTTCTTGGACTTCGTAATGTTATTTTTTAAATTGAAAAAAAATCTATTCTATCATAGCAATTCAAGTTTTCTAGAATAGCGATTGAAATTGAAGATTTAATAGGCTTTTTAGAACCTTACACACTTCAAAAGATATTTTATTGGCAAATATGTTAGAATTATATTTTATAAATGCCATCACGGTTTATGTAACGAGGTTTTGCAGTTCGGTAAGTTCAAAATCCTCATCTCTGCTATTCTTAATTACCTAATAAACATGACCCTGTGGTGGGACATTTTTGCTTTTTGTTGATTGGAGTGATCTTGATATTTTGAAATATATTGATCTTTGACGTTACCTTGATAAGGTCTTCGTCTTTTTTTCCCTTTCAATTATGAAATCCATACTGTTATTGTAAATTCTTGATAAGCTTACATTGTTAATGTCAAGTTGTAATGGTCGTTTCTCTTTTCCTCACCTGACCCCCTTATCTGCTTGTTTCCTTTCTGCGCAGCCCATTTGAAGGTAATTGAAGTATTGAACTTGTTAATTAGAGTCCTTAAGTGTGTATTGGACATACATGAAATTTCAGTAGGCTAGTTATCTTCTTTTCACTCTGACACAAATATTATCTCTTTTTCTTATTAGCTTACTCAGAACGATCTTCCTTGTTTGTGTTTCTATACCCCTTTTATTCCAGTAACTTAATGAATTTTTGTCACATGGAATAAATTGGCTAGGCAGTAGGAATTTTTTTAGCAAGAGAAGCATTTTTATGCTTATTGTGTGACACTGACTCATAAATAACTTCTTTTTTTCTGCAGAATATCTCACTTGAGAGGGGTGTGCCCAACTTAAAGACACTGGGTCAGAAGCATTCTATTGAACATGAGGATTATGAATATTATCAAGGAGAAGGCACAACCTCTCATGTTGATTCTAAAAGGTTAAATCATACGGGATATGGTGGCCGTTCATCTTTTCCATTGTCAACAGATAAGTTGCTCACATCTGTGAGTGGTCTGGCTCGGCCCTTATCACCTTCAGTTGAAGAATTTTCTGTCTCCAGCTCACCAGGAAGGGTGTTTGATAGAGTGTCTCCGTCTCGTCCAGGATATAATCATGGGCGTAAGAGAGGGAGAGGCGAAGAAATTAACGACTGGCGGAAAAGACATCACGCCAACGATTCTTATCGTGGTTTTGAAAATGTTGCTAACTATGGTTTTAGCAACAGTTATGAACATGACAGGCCAAGGGCTTTGATTGATGCTTATGGCCATGACGATGGGCAGAGGCCTTTGAATGAGAAACCTCTGGGTATGAATGGCCTGAATGTGAATGGTGTATTTAGTAAAATTCCTGAAACCTCATGGCAGAACACTGAAGAAGAAGAATTTAACTGGGAAGATATGAGCCCTACATTAGTTGATGGGAAGACCAGGAATGCAACTCTGCCGCCCAGAGTTGTTGGAGCTATGCCTGATATTAGTTCTCTCAACTCCAGGCATGTCGATCCCATTTTCAGAAGGAATGGGGCAGCGTCTAATCAGATATCTGGGCTAGGGGATTCTTTAAAAGCAGTTGAAGATGTATGATCCCCCAACCTGCTTATTATTTACCCTCTTTAATGTCCAATTGTTATTACTTTGTGATTGTGGAGTGCATGGTCCTCAATGATCGGAAATCATCAATGTCTTTAATTACTATTATCTTCTTTACAGCGAGTGATTTTTAAAAATAAAAATAAAATAATTGTCAATTATTTTGATGGGATCTTTGTCACAATTTCATTAAAGCCTTTTTCACCTAAATTTTTAACCCTTCCCTTTTCACCATGTCTATTATATTTGTTCTGCACTTTAGAGTCTCATTCAGCATTAGTGCCGTTGCGCTCATTGTTATCCGGCCTATCTTTACAGCATGTTTTTGCCTTTGTTTTTTCATGTTACTCTTAAGATTTAGCATGTTGATCCTAGTGCACTAAGGAGGCAGAGAGCGACCTTTTGTAGATTATACTTACTTTTCATGATTAGTTTACTATGAATAGCAGTTCAAAATTATTTTTCGTTTTACTTGCAGGGTAAATTATCTCGTGTTCCAAGAAATGAGATGAATCATTCTCAGGGAGCTTGGAAGTTGCATGCTAATCTTTCTGTACCTGTAGCTGTTACTGGCAGAGAAAATATAAATGCAAATGGAGGGTCCTCATCTTTGTTTGATGAAAAACCTTCTTCTGCTAATCAATTTTCTGCAGTCCCAATGCAGCTTAGTGAGGTCTCTAATGTTATGTCTAGAGTTGCTTCGTCAGGTTGTAACTCCCTTGAAGTAAGAGCTCCTTCGCCTGTTGTGGCAACAGTTCCAACTGTCTCGTGGTCCTCTACCACGAGTTCACCTAATATTCTGCCTTTGCCACCTGTGTATCCACCACAAAAACATCCTAGAGCATCTTTTGATTTTAGAAACCATAGTTATAGTATAATCAATCAAGGGCATCAACACTCTGAAACTGATGACAAAAGAAATTTGATTCCTGCAAAGCCGGCACAGCGCCCTCAGTTTAGCTTTACTCCTTTGCCCCATTTAACACAGCAACCACCATCATTTCAGCAGCAATTGCATCGGCCTCAAGAGCCTCGACAGAATGCTGTCCCTACTGTTTCTCCTCTACCACCGCAGATGAGACTGCCATCTGCGAGCCTTGGATATACACCAGTGGGTCATGGGTTTGGCTCTAACAATATCATCCGCAATCCAGTATCTGGTCCTCATCCTGCTATGCCCATTTTAAATGTGCCCAATGGTTCTATGCACTTCCAAGCACCTATGGCACCACTCCCTCTAGTCCCTCGCCCCGTCTCTCAATTTCTACCGCTTCCACAGAGTTCTGGTCCCCTTGCTAATCAACCACCGGCTGCTGCTATTTCTGGTTTACTTAATTCTCTTGTTTCCCAAGGATTATTGAAACAAACTCCTGTACAGGTAAATGAGCAGTAATGCTATTGCGTGATCAGTTTTTTATCTTTTATTTGATAGATCTTAGGAGTTAGGATAGTCTGAAATGATTGATACTTTTTTTTTTTTTTATTTTTTTATTTTTTTATCTATTTGCAACTGTTTCTGGAAGTTGGAAGTCAGTAGGATCCTTTTGCCCTTAGCTTCTTTCTATCTCTCTCGTTACATGGAGGACTTTTATTTTCTGAACCTTTTCCTCTTTTATTCTATTGTCCTCCTTAAATATAATAATAATAGAGTAAAATAAGAAACAAAGGAAGTATAGAATCTGGTTTTCTTGCTTTATCTTCTTGCTTTTGCCATATTGATTCTTCATTTGAATGTTTTTCAAATTCAGGATTCTCTTGGATTGGAGTTTAACCCCGACCTTCTTAAAGTGCGTTATGATTCAGCCATAAAGGCTTTGTATGATGATCTACCCAGACAGTGTAGCACATGTGGCCTACGTTTCAAGACTCAAGAAGAACACAGTAAGCACATGGATTGGCACGTGACTAAGAATCGAATATCAAAGAACCGTAAACACAATCCTTCTCGTAAGTGGTTTGTCAGTGTGAGTATGTGGCTCAGTGGTGCGGAAGCTCTGGGGGCTGATGCAGCGCCTGGATTTTTGCCAACTGAAAGTGTTGTTGAAAAGAAAGATGAAGAAGAGATGGCAGTTCCAGCAGATGAGGATCAGAATACCTGTGCGTTGTGTGGAGAACCTTTTGAAGATTTTTATAGCGATGAAACTGAAGAATGGATGTACAAAGGAGCTGTGTACCTGAATGCACCTTGTGGGTCAACTGTAGGTATGGACAGGTCACAGCTTGGCCCTATTGTGCACGCAAAATGTAGATCTGATACTAGTGGTGCCCCGACCTGAAGAACCAAGTAAGCATCTTACTTTTTTTATGAGTGTCTTGTTTAATCTTCATCAATCCCAATATCAATGTTTTAAGATACTGTCATTTGACCCATTATTATTGCAAGCTTATTTGGCATAAGCTAGTGTGGATGCATCTATATTTCCATTCCATTACCCCAATGCCATTAAGTGGCTTCCACCCAGGTGGGATTCGGGGGGTTGTCGTGTATATAATCTTACCCTTGTTAGTGATAAAGTAGGAGGTTATATAACCCTTAGTAGCAAACATCATGAGCCATTTCACATGATTTAATGAACCATTTTAATACAGCCCATGATAATCTAAAACCAAAGAACTACAAATCTTTCCTCATTGAAAATGATCATTACTACACTCTAGAAGTACATTCTACGTTGAGAACAGAATGCTACGCAAAGAATGTATTAGATGTTAAGTAGAATAGTTAATATCTATTACTTCAGACTTGGATGTTTATGTAATTTTGTGTTTTTCTTTGCATTTTGGACAGGAGCATTCGAGAGGCTTCAAAAAGGATACACATGAGAATTTATTGTCAAATTTAGATGCCTTTTTTCCTGTATCATTAATATGAGTTTAATCTTGGTAGTGTTAGGATCTTGCATTTTTTTTTCTTCCCATTTCCCCCCTCCTTTCGTGATTTTTCTTACCTTGGTTCTCAAGTGGTGAAATCATGCCAGAATTATGTACATACAGTGGAGATATACCAATCCATAATCCCTTTTGGGGGAAGCAATATTTCTTTACGTTTTTGTCAGTTTTCTTTTACCTCTCCATATGTTTATTTGTTTAGAACGAGCTGAAATTGAGTCGGAAAATATGGACGTTTATTCTGCAAAAAATATTGTTATCTTGTATTTCGACTGCAGGTAAGCTTTGTAACAAGCAACTCTAGCTTGACTCCATCGGTGCGAGCTGTGCTTATCCTGTGACTGTGAGGGCATCAAGACGTGAAATGGAAGAGTTTGCCTTGTTATTTTAGTGATTGGAAAATGTTTCACAATATTATTAAACTTGTATTTTACTTTATTTTATACTTTATTTTTAATGGTACAATATTATCAGTCATGGAGCTGTGACGATTACATTTTATTTGGGGCACTATAATGTATTATATCCTTTTAACAGTTTAATTGAATATTTTGAATTTAACTTTATTTTTAGTATTTTTTGCTTTTGGCTTTTGAGTTGTTAACTTATACAAATGGATAAAAGAAAGGGGAGAGAAAATAAATGAAGATCGATGTTATTTCATTTCAAAAATTTACACTCTTAACAATAGTTTATCTAATTTAATTAAATGAATTCTCACGTGAAATAATTGACTTTTCCAAATATATTTGCATTTAATGATGATGACATTAAAAAAAAAAAGAAATATTAGTTTTATAAACTTTTTTTAATACTAGTAAAGAAAATACATCAAAGGCAGAAAATAATTTTAATACAAGTAGTAAAAATTAAACTTATATTATAATGGAGAAAGTAAATTTTTTAACTATTAGATAAATCTATAATTCTTAATTTTATTAATTTTTATCAATTAATAAATGAATAAATTATCATCCCATCAAGCAGCGGGATAAGTTTTTAATTAGTTCTGATGGAAAATTATCAAGTGGTATAAAGCAAAACTATTAGAATCATACATTCTACATTTTGAAAATTCAACCAATAGACAATGTCTTAAATTGAGAAAGAGACTAATTAAATTGTGAAAGAGACTTCAGAAATTAAAAAAAAAAAAATAAAATGTATGGATGAGATTAAAAGAAAATGATGGGTCATTGTTAAAAAATAGAAATAATGCAATTAAGTGGAACGGACCAAAATAGAAAATGCTCTAAATTCAATGAGACAGAGGAAGTAGTGTTTTCATTATCACCTCACATAGTGAAATTTCGAATTGTAAAAGTATTTGGATTACTCCTAATTTTCTTTCCTTCATACTTAACATTATGAAAGTATTTGGATTACTCTTAATTTCGACCTGACTAGGGATAGGTGATGTTGAAGGCGTCATATCCAAGTTTCAGATCATGGTTTGTGTTCTTAGAGTCGTTTGGGCGCTTGAGTTCTTGCTTGACCACGTCTTCTGTCCTTTTAGTTTTCTTGGTTTTTAATATGTTCTTTCTTTGTTTTCTGCCTTTTTAGTGGATTTGTTTTATGCGTTGTTTGTATCTCTCATGTGGCTGGTACATTATCTTTATCTTCCTCGAGCCGGGGGTCTCCGTTTGGTCGCACTCTTCTGTATGGGTATGAGTTCCCGCCGTATTTCCCTCCCCAGACCCTGCCCATAGTTTTCTATGAGCGGGATACACTGGGTTGGATGATGAATGATTAAGAAATGACGAGATTATTTAAATTGTAAAATTATTAGGATTACTTCTGATTTTCTTTCCATCATACTTATATTCGTTTTGTATTTATTGAAAAGTGGAAAAAAAAAGTCAGTGAATGATATGCGGATAAAACGCATAAAGAAAATAAATTCGTAACATATAATTGTGATTAGAGACAAATGGATAGGTCATAGGCCTATGAAAAAACTATGATTAAAGTAAAAAACTTTTGACATCATCATTTCAAATCAATATTTTTATTTTACTATGAAAATTGTTCCTTCAATAGATATTGCCATTATTATTATGTTATATCTTAATTATTTATACAATTAGTGATTTAAATGAGTTTTATAGACTTTTCAAAGTATACTTGCATTTG
The DNA here is from genome assembly GCA_019425755.1 of Amaranthus cruentus. Taxonomy (NCBI): domain Eukaryota; kingdom Viridiplantae; phylum Streptophyta; class Magnoliopsida; order Caryophyllales; family Amaranthaceae; genus Amaranthus; species Amaranthus cruentus. Next base: position 2,693,802 of record CM033459.1, on the reverse strand, counting down.
ATGTATTAGGAAACAAAAGAATTTTTCACAGTTTTGTATTGCACAATGATTAAGAAATGACGAGACCATTTAAATTATGTGCTGATATTAAGAAGAGTTCATATATATAGATGAAAATAAAAGAAAGTGATGGAGACATTTCTACAAAAGAAAATTATAGCAAAGTAAAGATCATATACTGAAAAGAAAAGTGTTACATTATCTTAGTAAATTTTTCAATAAAACATATATTATTTTTAATTTTAAAATTAACAATTAATATTAAATATTTTTTACATTTATCTCAAAACAAATTATTATCACCGTATACATCTTACACGGTTAGTAATCTAGTAAAAAACTAAGACAAACTTTTTACAGTAAATTTATTAGAACAAACTGACTAATGTGAAATCAAATAATTTTGTTTTACTTTACAAAAATATCAATATTGTTCTATAAAAGGATGGAATGGGTGGCTCATCAATTTATTATATCCTTACAACCTAAAGGCAAGCTAAGAAAAAAAATTAAGATGGGTATTCTAATGAAAGCTTTTATGTGCCTTTGCCTTTTACTCTTTTGTTCTTACATTAAGGCATCGGCTAGAGACAATCCCATTTTCCGTAGAATTCGTGGGCCTTCAGGTAACTCATGTATTCATTATCTTTTAGTAATTTTTTTCAACATATCAATACATTATACATATATTTATACTTAATTATTCATTTTCAAATATATGATCGATTGATATTCCTTATATATACTACTCCCTCCGTTCTTTTAAGTTCTTCCACCTTATTATAACGGGTAGTTTCAAAAGTTCTTCCACTTTAGAATACTTTCTATTTTTGGAAAGTTTTCATCCCACTTTTACACCTTAAAACCCCACTTTCCTTACTTCACACTACTATTTAATTATTTTCTCTCTCATACTTCCAATGCAATCATTACTTTACACTACTATTTTATTTTTGTCTCTCATATTTCCAATATAATCATTACTTTCCACTACTATATAATTAAAATAATACCCACTACCACCAAAGATTTCATCTCTCTTAATATTTGTGAAAAACCCAAAGTGGAAGATAAAAAAAGAACGGAGGGAGTACTTTTGTTTTTTTTGTCCGCTTTACTATTAATGTTAGTTTCAGTTTATTTGTCCACTTTAAAATATTTTCATTTTAGTAAAAAAAAATTAATTGTTGGATGTTATCATGCAAAGCTTTCTAATGGATTAATATGAAAGTTTTATATGCTAAATTATTGGTTTTGTCAAATATCTAGCCTTCTTTATGTTTTAATTTGTTTGTACACTTAATTTAAAAAACTCTCATAATCATAGTTATAGTACTCCTTCCGATTCTTAAAGAAATTCATATTTGTCATTTTGGATTTTTTATTTTAATTTGTTATTTTTATAAGAAATCTTTTTATTTATACAACAAATTTTGGACAAACATAACGTTGTTCATTTTCATTTTAATATTTTAATAATATTTACTATGTTCCACTAACTTCATTTTAACATTTTTCTATTTCTTATAATCCCCGCATCTTTCGCACTAACTTTACAAAAACAATTTTTTATAGTTGTGGTCTCCATATTTTTATAACTAACTTTCTTTTAATATTTTTTTTGATTTTTTTTGTCCACGCTTTTCCTCTATCAAATTAATTATTTAATAAAATAATATCTCTACTATTTAAAAGTAAATATTGTTCTTAATTCCTGAGAATAATCCTTATGAAACCTTTATTAAGAAACGGAGGGAGCATAACAAATAACTAAAACGGAGTAATTGATATAATTAAAATAAATATTAACTTGCAAAACGAGACGATACAGTCGTCATAGATATTAAGTAATACTCCATATGGTGATTAATTATTGTTTTATTGTGCAGAAGGAATTCATCGAATTGACCGTCCGTGTGTTATTTATAAACCTTGTCGTAGACGCGGCGACCCTCCCCATGGTGTCGGAAAACAAGTTGTGGATAATAAGCCAGCCAAGAAGAGCGTAATTGAACCCCAAGGTCGAAGTGGCTACAATGGCGGACTACCTTAGAGATTACGGAATAGTCCCTCGTTTCATTCATTTTGCTACATTTTATCTTATCAAAACTCTTACATTAGTAAAAATTGTAGTAAAATGAAATAATACTATGTTTTATGTGAAACTCGAACTTAACTTATGACTGTACGTTTGTTCGCAAAAATTATTAATTTGTGTTTGTTGTGTAAAATAAGTTTATGTATGTTGATGATTGAATATCCAATATGTTGGAGTAATTTCAATTTTCAAATAAATCATATTTAAAAATTTTAGTGTATTTTATTTAATTATTTATTAGTCATCTTATACAACTTTTTTAGTATATTTTTGTTGTTCATGATCATGGTATAATATATTGTTAATAAAAAATATATATTGTTAGAGTATAGAAGTATAACCTATTATTCGCGCCTTAACCGGCCATAAGTTTAAGCTTTTGGTTGATATGGTTCTTTTAACATGGTATTAGAGTATATAATATATCACGGGGCCTCAACAATCAGCTTAAGCTATTGATTGAGTTGTTTTTTTAACATATAATACTCCACCAATTTCTTTTTATTTGTCCACTTTACTTTTTCAAGTATTTCAACGCAAATTTCGAGCCTCGACATCTCATAGTACGCATGATAAAAAAATTGTAAAATTTATATATTAAGATTCTTTGCATCAAGACGAATCTAATAAGATCCCGCATAAATATATTTAAATATATTTTGTCACACTCTCCTTATGGGTATGAACCTGCCATCGTCCTTTCCTCTCCATACCCTGATTATAGTTTTTTATAAACGAGACACACTGGGTATGATTATGATGATAAATATATTTTGTGTTGAAACTACTTTAAAAATCAAATTTAAATTTCTCTCATATAGTGAAAAAATTTTAAGTGGAATCATCGACTTTAAAAGTGTTTTCGTAAACGTAAGTATACTTAAAATTTGAAAGAAATATACTTTGGCATTAAAAAAAGGAGTGTCAATTAATGATGATCAAAATAATAATAAGGTAAAATTAATGGAATAGATTAAAAATATTAGATAAATTTTGTGGGGTGGACGAAGAGAATTTTTGGGTTTTTTATGAGACATTAAAGTTCTTGTAAAAGTAACAATCATAGAAATTGCAAAGAAACTTTAAAATTTGCTATACTTTCCAAGTTGATCGTGCTATCAAAACTTTTTAAATCTTTTTTGTGTTTGTTAAATAAAAATTGTTTTATTTTTATTTTCGTTATAATTCACACATTTAATTCACCTATTTATCTTAGTTTTTTATCTTATCAATATATATATTTATATATATATATATATATATATATATATATAATATATATATATATATATATATATATATATATATATATATATATATATATATATATATATATATATATATATATATATATATATATATATATATATATTACCTCCATTTTAAAATACTCGCTATATTACTCTTGTTAACACTATTTATCGTTTAAGCTTATTTTATATATAACGATTAATGTTTAATTGCATACTTTTGTAATATTAATTTTATAATTTTTAAATATATCTAATTCAATATAAATAAACAAATTAAAATATTAAATTAAATAATAAATTAAATGTAACAAGTGAATTAATACAAGTATTTCTTCAAGTTTCACGTTAATTCACCTAAGTCTTTTTTTCCACTATACTCCATATCATTATGACATTATCAATAGGACAAATTTAATGCAACTCGGCGTTACAATTGTTACTTTTACAATAGCCGCCAAGGAGCAATTGGGTGACTCACAATTCACAAATCAAATCAATCACTTTATTACAAGGGACCATATGACCATATGACTATGAGGGGACTAATCACTTTGTAATCGAATTAGCATTATTTCTATTTTGATCTGTCTCAATTAAATAATATTATTTTTATTTTTGGATAATGGTCTATTGTTTTTTAATCTCATCAATATATTTTAACTCTTTTTTAATTTCATCCACATAATTCATTCTATCTCCTAATTTATTACCACTTTCTTAAAAAAAAATTGATTCCTCTTTGATTACTCTCTCGTTCCACTATAGTTGTTACTTCCTCCGTTCCGAAATACTTACTACATTTTGTTTTTGGGCACTATTCATCGTTTAAGCTTATTTTATATATTGCGGCTAATATGTAAGTAATAATATAGTCAAGTGGGATCTTGTTTGAATCGTCTAATAATCACATACTTTTATAATATAAACTTTTTATAATTTTTAAATGTGTATAATTCGACATATAAATGAACAAAATAGTACATTGGATTGCGTAAAAAAGTTAAATGTAACAAGAATTATGGAACGGAAGAAGTATATTTGACTTGTTACACAATTCAATGCATTACGATAATCTATTTATTGAATTATACACGTCTAAAAATTATAAAAATTAATATTATCAAAGTATACGATTAGACGATTCAAACAAGATTCCACTTGACTATATTTTTTCTTACACATTAACCACAATATAAAAGTAGAAAAATTAAGCTTGAACGACAAAAGGTGTCAAAAGTAAAAATGTAGGAAGTATTTCAGAATAGAGAAAGTATTAAATGAGATATTGTAATGTAATGTATCTATTCATATAGTCCCTCCATGGTTGGTTGATACTTCTTGGTAAATGTGAAAATTTGCTAAAACTAGAATCTCTAAATTGTGACGTCAAATAAAACTTAAGATTGCCAATCAACTTTATAGCCATTTTAGTAAAGTATATGATAAAATAAAAATATACATTTTTATAAACTCTCGAAATCAAATCTTAGATAGGAATGCTAATTTCGATTTTCACATGGCTAATTGAGTTGCATATAATTTAAAATCCAATACCTGCTCCCTTTCGCTCACTATTGTTGTCTCATTTTTTTTCTTATCTCTCAATGTTTTATTATAATTTTAAATACTTCTAATTCTAATTGTATTTTGAGTAAAAATTATAAAAAGTTAAAATTAATAAAATTTATATTAAAACGAATCAAACAACATCTCATTTGATTATATTTTAACTTATATTAATAAAATAGTGATCAAAAACTAAATAAGACAATAATAGTGAATAGAAATGAGTATAATGAAGCGCAACTAGAAAATCATATTTATCTCAGTTAAGAGTAAGTATCACTTTTAAAAAAGATTTAATTGCTCTATGCCTCTACTATGTAATAAAAGTAAACACAACTAAATTACTTATATTCTTATATACAATATATTTCCCAAGACCTGATGATCATAAATCTTAATAAGCAGGATACACTGGATATAAGGATGATAGTCACTTCTATTAGTATGTTTATGAGTGTAGAGAGAGTTGTTTAGAGTGGTTTGGTGAAATAGTTTTGGAAGCAGCCATAGATGTAAAAAAGCGCAGCTGATCGAATTGCTGAACAGTGGCAGCATCCTTGTCACCTCGTCCGCTACAGTTAACGACCACTTTGGTTCCATTTGGTAGAGTTGGGCACAGTTTGTCTAGGTATCCAAGTGCATGTGATGCTTCAAGTGCTGGAAATATTCCTTCTAATCTGCACAAATTCTTGTATGCTGCATGCAATCCAAAAAAAATAAATAAATATTTTATAATTTTTTTGTTACTCTCTCTACCACAATTTTACAAATATTTCTATTTTCGTCTGTTTGTTAAAAGTTATAAGATAACTTGTGTATATTGTTATTTTTATTTACACATTTTTTATTTGTTTCTAATTACTTTTAATATATATACACAATTTCAGAATTCATATCACTTTCTTAATTGAGAAAATTACATTAAAAACTCCCAACTATTAGCGGTTTAAATATAAAACTCCCAACAATTGATTATTAGTTAAAACTCCCAACTTTAAGCCTATTTTAAATTTAAAGTCCAAGATGGCTTATAACCGGATAAATTGGTTTTGGTAGAAAAGTAGTGGGACCCAATTGTATTTATTAATCACCTCACTCCTTTGAACTTACACACCCTTCAGGTAGCCTCCCATTTTAACAAAATGGTAACCAGTTAAAACAGGTTATAAAATTGTATTGTGTTTTAAATTTAAAATGGGCCTAAAGTTGAAAATTTTGAATAATAATCAATAATTGGAAATTTTATATTAAACCGCGAATAATTGGAAGTTTTTAAATTAATTTTCCCTTCTTAATTTTTGTGTCAATGACTATTGGTTCAATCTCACTTCCTTGGAAAAGTCAAAGTTATATTCATTAATATAATAGTCATCAAAATTTAATAAGACTAATTTGAAAAATGTATGCAGTGTTTGCGAATTAGTTATTGGATAATTTAATTTACCTATCATCTTTGATCCATCTATATAGGTGGACTGTAAATATAGATATTCGATAAAATAATTATTGATTGATATATTGTTTAATTATTAGCAAGGTGAGCTAATAATTAAAAAACCAAGCAAAAAGAATGCTTAGAGTTCAATAAAAAAAAGTCAGCACTTTAACTTGCTTAGTAGTTTTAATTTATTCATTCTTTAGTAGTTTAATCAATTAAAGCTAAGAAAAAAGTCAAAAGTTAATTAATAAATTAATTAAAAATTAATTTTTAAATTTAAAAGTTTATCAAAAAAGGTGAAGATTTTTGATCGGGTGCTAAATCTGTGGTGATAAGGTGATCAATAAGGAAATCCTTGCAAGTTAAATTAGCTACACAAAGCTTACCGAGTAGGGCTTCTTCATCTGTGATTGCGTGGAACTCTGCGCGCCCATTGTCCTTCAAGAAGCTCAGCTCTGGTCCCACTCCTGGACATTCTAACCTGCAATTTCAAGTCCTTCACTATCTTAGTTTCTCCTCATTATAGCTTATACTACATCACATTTTTATTAGTTATTACAGATAGTAACATCTTAATTATAAGGAGAAATAAATAGGACTAATTATATCAACTAATAAAAATCAAAAAAATAATTTATTAATACTATGCTTAATAAGTTTGCATTGTTAAAGCTCTAATATATGTGATATTCTATTTGAGCTTTGATACCATATCAATGAAATTAATAAAAAATAATCAAGCCAAGCCAATGGGTAAACCCTATAATAAATTATATACTTTATGGTCAAGTACTACATAATATTAATATAAATCAACTAGAAGACTTATTATTGCTAGAGTATATAACATAAGTTTTTACTTGATCTGATTTCATGACATAGTATCAGAAGTTGGCGTGATAAAAGGTCACTTGTTCAAATCTCAACCACGCACCTCTCATCTAAAAGTGAAATATGTAGTAAAAATATGAAAAGGATTTGTGTTGCATTCGCACTTCTTACCCAAAAGAATCTCATTTAAGGAGACGTGTTATAATATATATATATACTGAAACGTCAACTAATCAGCTTATGTTTTTAATTGACAACTCCATATGATTTAATTATATAATACTTACCCAACTCCAATGGAGTAAGGACCAATGATTTGACCTTCTTCATCTTGCAACAAATAGCTCATGGTCCCATGATAGACACCAACATCACCTTTACTTAAAGTAGCTGAATGCCAACCACTTTCCAAACCATGTCCAGCTGCTTCAATCCCAATCAATCTAACATCTTCATCATCAATAAATTCATGGAATAAACCCATTGCATTGGACCCACCTCCTACACATGCAACCAGAACATCCGGTTTCCCACCCCATTTATCCATTGCTTGTTTCCTTACTTCCTTCCCAATCACCGACTGGAACTCTCGGACCATAGTCGGTAATGGGTGGGGGCCCACTACTGATGCTGGCAAGTGATAGCTGCTTTCAAAGTTTGCTAACCATTCTCTAATTGCTTCTGAACTTGCGTCTTTAAAGTTCCCTTCAACCGCTTTTACCTTCATTAAATCGTACATTTTTTAACACATTAGTCTAAAACAATTGAAGCACTACTAAAAAATTGTTAAAGATTGCAAGGTTTATCTAAAAGAACGTTAATTTTTTTTAAAAGATTTTTATGACAATTGCACCGTTTTTCAAACTTCTCGATCGTCTCGATTGCAAGGTTAATGAACACTATAATACTCCTAATATATATCTTTGTAGAATAATATTAAGAAATATGAATTAAGATGTTGAATAGAAAAAATAGTAAAAAAGATATAACATAAAAAATATGCTAAATTTCATGTAGTAATCCTGAATTATCAGATTTTTCACTTCAACGAACATTTTTTTAATGCACGTGGTGACCTTAAGCTTGTAACTTTTCCACATACCACAAATTTAACGTATATTTTGTCTACCACATGAAAAAATTGGAAAATGAAAACTCAAGGGGTCACCAACGTAAAAAACCAAAACTCAAGTCGTCACATATAATTTCCCAAAAATATTTTGGAAAAAAAATACTTTGTATTTTATTGATTTTGCTGCATTACGTAGCTTTTTAGGTTTTTATAAATTTTTGTTGGTAGTTAAAAATTTTATTTAATTGATCATGAAAAATTTAGTTCAATTAATACTTAATGTATTATCTTTATATCATTTTTTAACAATATAAAACGGTAAAATTAAGTTGAATTCACTCAAAAAAAAAAAAGTTGAATTCACTCAAAATATATCATGAGAAAAAAATGTGTACTTGTGCCCCTAGCAGCTTGATGAGGTGTACATTAGAAGGTTGCCTCTCCATATCAAGGCTACCCATTAGGATTGTGCAAGAGAGACCAAGCTTGGCGCACACAGCCGCCGTTGCGACACCATTTTGGCCCGACCCAGTGGGCGTGACTATGGTGGTACGTCCCATACGTTTAGCAAGCATGGCTTGTGCAAGAGCATTGTTGATCTTGTGAGCACCTCCATGATTCAGATCCTCCCTCTTTATGTATATTTGTGGGCCTTCCCCATTTTTGTTCTTATAATGATTTGTTAGCCTTTCAGCATAGTATAAGGGTGTTTCCCTCCCTACATATTCTCTTAAGGCTGTTTCCAACTCTTCCTGCCAGAAATTATAAATCATAGATAATATATTATTGATATTAGAGAGAACATAAATATAATACTCCCTCCATTTCAGTTGACTAGTCCCATTTGACTTTTTACGGATTTTAAAGGTTGAGTGGGGTCCATTAAAAAGGTGGTAGTTGGGTATTTTAATTGATTAAATTAATTGTAAAGGTGGTAGTGGAGTATTGGGAATTGGAAAAGTGGGGGTATTTAGGTAAGAAAAGGATAGCCAAAAAAGAAAATGGGACAAGTAGTATGAAATTGCCAAAAAAGGAAATGGGACAAGTAAACTGAAACGGAGGGAGTATATCTTATGGGTTTCGGTTAAAATTTTAAGCTGATATATGTTATCTCCAACTAGCTCATTCACAATTTCACATAAGTCAAAAGTTATTTGTGTCGGACAAAAAAAACGAAATAATATACTCTGTATATCCATGTTGTTTGTCCAATAGAATTTAACACCAGTTATTAGTTACTTTTAGCCTGCTGTTTGTCAAATTAAGAATTTAACGCTATTTATTAATTGCTTTTAGTTTGTCTTTCATTCTGTTGAAGTTCCCATGTGTTACCCACATGTGAGTTATCTCACATCGAGAAACAGAAGAGTATGTATCACTTTATATACTCAAGGAGTGGTTTTAGTAGTGAATTATCTTTGGATTTATCAGTGAACTACTTCTTCTCCTCCTTGTTTGGGTTGCCCAGACACACGTTCTAAATTCTATCACATTCTTAATCTATATATCAAAATCCGAAAAAGTATGATTTTGTTAATTGATTCATTTCAACGTAAATTTATACTAAGCTTTCTACCCACAATTAAAAATATAAAGAATTTAATTAGTGCATTAAATGTACTATCACAAATAAAACAATAATATGGAAATATGTAAAAGGGAGTATTACATACGATGTTGTCCCTAATCCACTTTAAAACTTTAAAATATGAGTATTTGTGTTACAAGTATATTTTAACCTGTCTTTTTCATAATAAGTTCAATCAATTAAAAATTTAAACTTTTACGACACGTTTTAACACCATTTAAAAAAGATTTAAAATAATTGAAAGAGTGACCAACCTGAAATTTGGTGTCATTAAGAGCCTTGTGGAATTCTTCTTCAAGTTCACTTAAGCATGTTATTAACAATTCAGGCACATACTTACCACCAAATTTCCCAAATTTTCCATCATTATTATTATTATTATTATTATTAATATTAATACTATACTTATCACTATTCTTACATGTTACATTACCAGCTAATTTCATGGAATTTGACATAGTAACAATTCCTACTTTCCTTTTTTCTTGAGTATTATTCCATAATTTGTTTTGTGACAAAAGAAAAGATGAATGAACTTTGCTAAAAGTGGTCATTATATTAGACTTAAAATAAAACTATTAATTAAAATATGATGAAAATACTTGGGATTAGGGTTGTGGATATGTTATTGTTTATAGAACATGATAAGGGTGGCCTTAAATACTAATAGGAATGGTTTATGATTTAATATTAGCACGTGTTAAATATTTTATTATTAATTTGCATTGTACTTGGGAGGGACCTTGGTTACCACGTTCGATCAACATCACTTCACCTACAAAGACCCAAAAAGTGTTGTCCAACAATATACTCATTTCAATCCACACATTTATGAGATATACCGATATTTCAATAATTCATGGGTACGCGTATCTTTTAGTGAGATTATTTTTAATAGAATTGATTAATTATATATTTTTTAAAATATTGTAAGTAGACATTAAGAATAATATAAGTAGACATTTAAGATATTGAAAGTGGAAATTAAGGATACAGTAAATAAGCATTAAGGATGATGTAAATAGGCATTAAAAATACAGTAAGAAGACATTAATTTTTCATGGACTGGACTTGAAATACGTCTCTCAAAGAGATATTTTCTCAAGAGACTAACTATATTTTAGTTAAGTTTCAAAGTAGCATTTGATATTTTACAGCAATAAAGAAATATAAAATTTTTTAGATGTTAGGAATAATAAAGTTAACGGAAAAAAAGAGTATCGGACCATATACTTAAAAAATATACTCCCTCGATTCCTTTTATTGACTATTATTGTTCCATTTGATTCTAGATACTGTTTAATCAATCACATTTAATTTGTATTTTATTCTTAATTTTTAAGTTGAAACATAATTAAGTGAGATCCTTTTTGATTCATTTTGATGTAAATTTTACTAAAGTTAACATTTTATAATTTTTAATTAGATACTATTTGAGATATTTGCGATTATATATGTGCAATGGCACAGAAATAATAATAGCAAATAAGAGAAAATATAAAATAAAGTAAGTGAAAAATATAATATAAAAATCACAAACAGTAAAAAATGATAAATAAAGTTAAATGAAAATAAATGTAGACAATAATAATAATAATAATAATAATAATAATAATAATAATAATAATAAGCACGATTTATCATAGTGGATCGATCAAGGACAACTTTTTGTATTCTTAGTACAATTGAATTTTCAAATTTAAGGAAAAAATTTTAGTTAAGTGTGAACACACCAAGTAATTTTAGGACTTCGATAAAATACATGAACCAAATATTTAGTCCTATCATTTTCAGGTACTACTATATATGTGTCTATGAACATCACCTAAAAGTATCATCGTCAATACCCAAAATTAGGGCAGTAAAAAATTGACTCGACTTGTAATACCGCTCGAAATCGACCTGTATTCGACCCGATGGTTGATCCGAGATGCAGTGACCTGTAACCGATCGAAACTCGACCTGATGTTGACCCGCAGCCCGACATGTACCCGATTATTTTTGACCAATAATCGACTGGTACCCGACTCGAGAACAACCGACACCCGAGATTGACCCGACAATGTGGTTAACCGAACTCGATTTGCACCCGACCCGTTACAACTCGAACCCGTCATTAACCCGATAGGTATTCGACTTAATCCCACCCATAAACTCCATTCGACATAAAACTCAATTGAATTAGATTTTAATCAACCTGAATCCTGAGAAGAACTAAATGCACAACTCAAAAATGATATAATCGATCCAAAGTCAACTCGAACCAAAATAATTCGAATTAACGTTAACCTAAAAAAAATGACCCGACCCATAGTCTAATCGAACTCGATTTGACCTGTAGCATAACTAATTTGGATTCGAATTGTATTAACCGAACCCGATACAAATCCAAACCGAAATGGATACGACCTGAAATCGAAACCAACCCAGTATGATATTAACCTGATATAGACCCGTACTCGATTGGACCCGTAACCGAATCGACCCGATACAAAGTGCTAAATCACCCGTGAAAACCCGAACTCGAGAATATCCGAACCAGAAGACGGTCTTTTGTAAAGACGACTACCATAAGTCCAGTCCAATTCTAAATATATATTGTTACAACTCTAAATATAAATTTGGGTTGGACTTTTGAGAGTCGTCTTTACAGAAGACGGTCTCTCAAAAGAGCATCTATTTTTTAATTTTTGTGGAAGATAATTTCATTTTAGAGACTTTATTTATTTTTTTTCTAAATGGAGCCCTTTTATTATGTTAAAAGCTAAAAATTTTTCCACTTCAAGAAAAATAATTCAGGACAAAACATATTGTAACATTATATATATTACTTTAAATATAAAAATGATTTACAAACAAATATCTCAAAAAGTGTTGCTCGGAACCGGACATAAATAACACCATCTAATATTTAAGGTCTCTTATTTCTGATGACCCTAAGTGGTCGGCTACCCTGGATGCCCTAAGAACCAGCCATGCTTGAACTAATTAACTCGACAGGGATTTGTCAAGAAACCAACTCAATTAAAAATGTAAATTAATGTTAAGGTCTTAAGATATGTTTTGTGCTTTGACACATTCCAACACATGAAAGCTTTTTGGGCTAAAAATGTAAACGTAAACATGTCATTCTCAAACTTAACGCGGAATATATTTCGTTTTAAATGAGGTATGAATGAGAATCAAACTCATATCCTCTTATCATATATGAACTTTGTTATCATGTCAAAAAATCAACTGAACCAAAATTATAAGATATACCTCTAAAAGGATTATTCAACTTTCATAATCAAAGTACTAAAATATATGGCATTTTGAACGTGTAAAGAAAGGGAAATATAAGCCGCGGCGAGAAACAAAGAAGAGTTACCATCCTAATTGAACTCCTTATCCTAGTGGACTACCGTACCCAACTTTTTTTTAGAGTTTGTAAAATTCAGTGATACGTAATAATCGAAAATTTGAAATAAATAAGATTATTTATTAAAAAAAAAATATATAATAAGATCATAATCAAACTTATTCTAAAACTAAGTATGTAATCCGCAAATCTTAGGTTCGGGCTGTTCGTATTTAGTAAGTGCGCGAACAGACTGAAAAACTGAAACAAGATGTTCGCTGTTAACAGCAAACAACCTGTTTCTTCTCTTAAAATCAGTATGGTGACCTTGTTTGACGTCTTCGCTCTTACTAAGTGCGAACAAACACTTGATTTTTTTTGACCAGTTTATTACTGTTCGCACTTACTAAGTGCGAACAGACCCGAACCTGTGCTCTGGGGTATCAGGCGCTTATATTTGGAATAAGTTTGATTTGGATCTTATTGCATGCTTTTTTTTATTAAGAGTCTTATCTATTTCAAATTTTCCGTAATTATCCCTCCTATTAGTTTATGTAGCCAATTTTTCCTTTGATACCGTTTATTTATTATTTATTATTTAAATTTTAATTATTAGTTGAAAAATAATTATGTGAAATCTTATTTAATTCATTTTTATGCAAAAATAATCAATATCAACATGTTAAAATATGTTATTATGTTAGATCATTATGAAGATATGAATAAGTGCATTGACATGTTTGTTAAATTAAATAAAACGCATATGTGACGAAGACAACATTCTCTTCGTTTCCTAATGTTCATCCCATTTAGAATATTCTATTTTGGAGAGAGAAATTTCATTAAGATTTTTAAGACATATATAGATGATAAAATATATTCATGAAGAATCTTGTTAGATTCGTCTTAAAGTATACCTTTTTATTATATATTTTTTATAATTTTTTATGATGCGTATAGAGATATTAAGACTCACAATTTACTTTGAAAACTATGCAAAAAGTAAATTAGATGAATATTAGAAAACGGAGGAAGTATTTAATTATATATACCCTATCAAAAAGATTGATTATATCAAATATTAACTTTTTATAATTTTAATATCCACAAGAAAAAGTATTAAAAATTAGAAAAAGGAGTGTGTATTAAAAATTAGAAAAAGGAGTGTGTAAATTAGTGTGTAAAGAAGTTGAGTCAGTCTCCTGAGAGACCGTCTTTCTAAGAGACGTCTCTCAGGCCCAATCCGTTAAAGCTTATTGTCTATATTTACTCTATATTTTTCCTAATGGGTCAACCCAATTAGAGATGATCTCTCAAAGAGGCCGTCTCTCACAAGAATTTGTGAAAGAAGTTTAACTACTAATTTTGGCTATATATAAGAACCATAGAATTGAGAGGACTTATAATACGGGACAGCTCCGTGTACTAAAAGAGTTGGGGCGAATTTAAGGGCCCAGCCCATGAAGCCCATTTTTATTTTTAAAAATTCCGACGTAGCTAAGCCCATTTTCTTTTTGTTTATACTTCACATGTTACAATCTTTTCTGGAGGCACAACTCTCAAGTAGGGATGAACATTTAAGGATTCGAATTGGGTCTAACTCGACCCTTACCCAATCTCTACTTATCGGGTGGAGTTTGGACGTAGACCTTAATCTTAACACAAATTCTTACTTGATACCGTTTTTTGTAAAGACGACTCTCAAAAGTCCAGTCCAATTCTAAATATATATTGTTACAACTCTAAATATAGATTTGAGCCAGAATTTTGAGAGTCGTCTTTACAAAAGACGGTCTCTCAAGAGAGCACCCCTAATCTTAAAGGTATTAAAATTTATATTCAGTTTAATATTTAGATTCAGACCCTTAAAAATTATTTTCTTCAGTAAATTTACCTTTTCTTTTTGGAGAATGAAAATAATTTCATTAATCCAGATCAAAACAATACAAAATCATACTCCCTCCAAGTCTATTTAGCTATCACATTTTCTTTTTTGTCAATCTTTTTTTTACCTAAATACCTCATGTTTACACAAGTAATGTCCAAAATACCTCCGTTTTTACTACTGCCCACTACCACTTTACAATTAATATAATCATTTAAAATACCACAACTGCTCACTTTTTAATGGACCCCACACTATCCTTAACAACCGTATCCAAATAAATAGGACAACTAAATAGACTTAAAGAGAGTAAAAAATAAACAAGAGTAACTACAACTCTAATTCACACCTTCTCAAAACTGCAATCCTAATTTGCATCAGTATAAAATATTTTCATTAAAAGTAAATTTACTCTTAATTGTTTAAAATTTAGGTCTAAAGTTGGATTCTTGATATCCATAAATTTTCGTTAGGTTGGTGCACAATGAAAGTCCATAAACTTACACATGCTACTTTTGAGATTGATTATGATAGATAGTGACATTTATCTCAAGTAGCAATTTTAGGAGGGAGATGGGACTCTTAATGTTGGCAGGACAATGCTTTTATTATTGTTGAGTTTTACAGAGTAGCTTTAACTGATAGTAGTAGTTATCTGGTTGACAAAGTATTTACCTTAATATTTTATCACCAATTACTTTCAAGGAAAGGTCAACCCTCTTTATATAAAGGGTATTCTCCTTTATATTTTCAATACTAATTAATATTTTTAACTTATACGTTAGTTCCTCATTAACTTGGTCAAAATTTGGGTTTGAAACCGCATAGTCCACCCAAATTCAATCATTAAATTAAATACACAGAGTCTTTTGAAAGACCATTTCTATTAGATCGATCTATTATATATTTTTTTAAATATTGTAAGTAAGAATTAAGAATAATGTAAATAGACATTTAAGGTATTAAGATATTAAAAGTAGAGATTAAGGATATCGTAAGTAAGTATTAAGGATAATATAAGTAGGCATTAAGAATACGATAAGTAGACATTAATCTTTAATGGGCTGGGCTTGAAATATGCGTCTCTCAAAGAGAGGGTCTTCAAGAGACTAGTTGTATAATACTCCCTCCACCCCTTTTTATTGTCCACTTTCTTGTGGGCACGCAAATTAAGAAAAATAATAGTGTGGTATTTTAAGTGATTATAATAATTGTAAAGGTGGTAGTTGGGGTATTTAAGTGATTATAATAATTGAAAAGGTGGTAGTTGGGGTATTTTAAATAATACTTCCTCCGTTCCATTTTACTTGCAACACTTACCGTTTTTGGAAGTTTCATATTCTTTGCAACATTACTATTTTTGGCAAAAATAATCAACTTTTTTTATCCTCACTTTATTCCTACCCCACATATCACCATCAATCATACATCATCCATTTAATTATTTAATTTACCCACAACCACTACTTACTCATAATTAAATTTTTTTTATCTCTATTTTCCTAAACAATTAATTAAATATTCTTTTAATTTTGACCATTGAAATTGTGCTCAATTGTGCATCTCAACATTTATTCCAACACTGTTTCCTTAAAAAAAAAACATTTATTCCAACACTCTAAACCCTTAAGTAATAACCCTAAAAAGTACCCCCAACTCTCTCTCCTCTAGAAATCTATTCTAATTCTCCCTCCCTTAACCCAGAAAGCCAACGCCATTAATGGCAATCTCCCACCTCTCCCTCACTAATTCCTTCCCTACTTCCTCATTAAGCCTGGAAACCATCCACGCCGTTATAAAGCTTGCATGTCTTACTCACTTCTCATTTTACCTAGTGAACTTCATTTTGTTTTTACAAAGAAAAAGATACTTTTGGGTTAGATCTTCAACTTCAAAGTATCTGTTGATTTTCTAAATATAGATCGTGTAGATGTTCTAGATTAGTTTCTCATTTTCTTGTGCTTTTTGTTTGATTTTCTGGAAAGTGTGGAAATTTGTAATTTTTGGATCCTGCAAGTTGCAACTTAGCTGTTTTCAGTTTTTTCCACATCTGATTTGACATGCCTTAATTCTTGTGTCAAAACCCAATGGTGCAACTAAAACGGAACAGAGGAAGTATAAGTTTGGGTAGTTGGGGGTATTTAGGTAAAAAAATCTTTGCCAAAAATAGAAAGTGGACAATTAGAGTGAATTGACTAACTAAAGAAAGTGGACAATAAAAAAGAATCGAAGAGAGTATATACTATTCCGTCCAATTTATTTACGTTTATTACGAATGACACAAAGATTAAAAAGATTGAGTATTATATAGTGGATAAAAACAATGAGATATTTAGAAATGAGAGATAAATTTATTTCTATAAAAGGTAAAATGAGTGAAATGGAGAGTATGAGTTTATTATATACGTTGGTCTAGCTGGTTTGTATGCATTATCATGAATCGTTTTATAAATTGAACGTATTACAAAATCAATATATAATAGTAGTATTTAATATTTCTAATTATTATTTTTATATCTTCCTAAGAGATATAAAAATAAGTTTTAATATTATAAATTATAATTATAATACCAATTAACAATAATGCTAATGTCTCAATCCCGAATGAATTTCAATCTAAGGTCATCCTTAGAGAGAGAACTAAATTGAAGCGTATGGAATTATTATAAGAGCAATAAAGTCAAAAAATAAAAATATTTTGAGTTCTTATTAGTAATTTTTCCAAAATAATAGTAACTAGATAATCCCCGTGCGATGCACGGTTTTTTCATTTTATTATTTTTGATTATTTTAAAAAGAAAATAAATTGTAAGTTATTGGTTATTGATATTCAATGAATTAATAATTACATATAATAACTGATATTTAATTTACTTTTAATTTTAAAAATACTATTTTATATGTTATGTATGATGTTAAACAATCTTATTTTGATATTTATATTTTACTAACTAATCATAACAAACAATATTAAAAATAAATTGTAATATTAAATAAATTATTTTGAACATATATTACAATATTAATTTAACTGAACCATTCTAAATGATAAAACATTTATGTATAAGAAATAATTTGAATAATTATACAAATACAGAATTAAAAATACTTTGTAAGGTTGATTGCATTGACCAATTCCAATAGTGCATTTACATATTTTAATTTGACTAAATAAACCAATTTCAAATGCATATAGGCATTGTTGATTATGATAGTATTTATTAGGATAATCAATATTAATGAACACCATTGAAAATCCCATTGGAAATCCATTCCATTATATGATCATCATCCTATATTGGAGGGAAAACATTACTCCCCACAAGGTGACACCTCATAAGTTTGGAGGTATGATGATGTCAGCGTCTTTTGTTTTAGTTATAGATAATATAGATAGATAGATTCTTAATTAAGTGTGAGAAATTCAATGAAAAAACAGAAATTATGAAGATCACATCCTTTTATAAAAGACATGGAGTACACAAATTACAAGTTAGTAACAAAGCTTCAAATGTATGTCCTCCTACATTAATTTACTCATAAAAAAAGAAGGGGGAGATCACAACGATAAACCTAATTTACCAAAACACTCTTATGCAACAAACTACAAATTAAAGTTCTTCAAGTTAATTTAGGCTTTAATTAGCCAATAATTACTTGCTACAAAAACAATTAATTAAGGGAGGCCATTTACCTTTGTTTTACTGAATAATTTTTGGTGAAGTCAATACCCGAACCCAATTTCCTCGTAATGGTAGCTCTATTGATAAGTTCTTTTGAATCGAGAAAATGTTTGCCTTTTTAAACATAACTACGTACATTACGAGGATCACAAAAGGTGCGTTCTTGACTTCCTCCTTGGATCGTACTGTAAAAACCCAAAATACACTTCCCCTTCTCTGCTTAAATTTTTACGATTCCTCTAAGTACTAATCAACCATACTGCAAAAAACCATATACAAGAATTAATGAGTCTCATACATAAATAAATTGGAAAATTAAATAAAAATTATTAAAGCAAATTAAATTATAAAGAGGTAAAATAATGTGTCTAATAATAGAAACTATAAAAATTATTAAAGCAAAATAAATTAAATAATAATTTATTTTAAGATGTATATATATGATCAAGGACAAACCTAAAATTTATTTATTGATTATATTTTTCAAAAAATTATATGTAGTAAGGAAAAAAAAATAAGACGAGTATTTATAAAATAGATTAACACTTTATTAAAAGTGAAATGTTATTCCAATTTATTATAAAACTCAACCATTATATAGAATTATTCCGGTGAATATTAAGTAAAACATTTCAAAAGGAAGAACATTGATATATTTGTTAACGGGCTTGTATACATCAAGACCAGCATAAGAGAAGAGCAAGCTGCACATAATTCCATGAAAAAACTTATATGTTAGTTAACTTCTCTCTAATTGTTTGATGTGGGATTACATGTGGGTAATTTTTCGAAGAAATTAAAGATGAAGCAAAAGTATGTAGTTGAGATGACTAACCTGCATATAACCATGACGAATTGAGAAGTTTGATTAAGCAGTATCACCAGCAACAGCAGCCTTAATCCTTTCAACAGTGCACTTAATCAAACTATTAACAGTAGCAACTGAACCCAATGACAGTTTGGCTGTTGGAACTGAATCCACTAGTATTTGGAATGCAACGGTTAATAATGAACCACCAGACCCGAGATCCATGGATCCAACAGACCCATCGGGTAATATGGCAAATCCAGATGGTAAGAGAGCAACATAATCAGGATCACCACCATTCAAAACTACGTTCATGGCAACAATGTCAACTGGTGCATATATTACATACGACCCTGTTGCATCTGTTGTACTTTCTTGGAGTATTAACATGTTGCTTTGACTTGAATTTGCACTCTACATTTTACCACAAATCATTTTATGTTACCATAACAAGGAATGTAATATACGGTCCTAAGAGATTGCAACATTAATAATTAACACAAGATATTTAAAAATTCATTTTAGTATTTTAGTAGAAACACCTAGATTAAATTGTGCGGATTTTTAAAAAAAAATAAAAAAAAAAAGTTTTCAAAAATGAATGAAAATGTGCGGAAATATATATTATGTAAATATTTACTATAACTTCAAAATATTTTTTTATTATGTCAAAAAGTATTATGTTTTTTAAATTTATGAAGTACTTTATTTCCAAAAAGTTAGGTTTACGATAAATATATATTACGTATAAATATATATATATATATATATATATATATATATATATATATATATATATATATATATATATATATATAAAGGTGTTCATCATTTGGTTATATATCGGGTCGATGCATAATTAGATCTCGTGTTCATATTGGCTTTTACATAATTCTAAATTATGTTTCAAGACAAAATTGATTATAAGATTAGATAAATATCGAGTCGTCGGATTTGTTTAAAATGCCTTAGGTTATGATAATTGTAAAATTAAAAAGCTAAGTGAAAGTTTCAATTAATGGAACTCTTACATTCACTGTTAGAAGAGAAACATAGTTCCCAGGATCACGACCATTTGCTATGTGAGCCATTTCTTGGACTAGGCCACCATTTGATAGTATATCCCACTGTAAAAAAAAACAATTTATTAACTTTATAATGAATATATAATAATTAGTATAACAAATGAAAAATACTCAAGTTTAGATAAATTAAAGCTACCATTTTAATTTTGTAACTGTAGCAAATTGGCGTAAAATTATGCTAAAAATACCTCACTCCTTGAATTCTCATCACGCAGGAAATCAAAGACCCGTTTAGGAGAAACAGGCATCCAAAAAGAAGTAGCAGCACTAAGAACAATGCCTGGTGGTCTACCCGGATCATCCATGCTCTTTCGGGTCATCACCCGAACATCATCAACTCCACTACCTGATAATGTTGTCCACGTGTGGGCTGTAGATGCTCCCACTCCAGCACAGAAGCTCATCACCATCCTTTCTGCTAGTTTCAGCATACTTTTTCTCCCTTCAGCACTTGTTATTACTGCCCAATATATATTTCAAGGATTAAGGAAGATTATTGATTAATAAAAAAATCTATTGGCTAATAATTAATTAGATACGATGCCAAATAATGTTAGAGTGTTAATCCCAAAAACATAAAAGTCGGCAATTAAACATTAGAAATAGCAGTATTATTGTAGAATACAAATTAAATCTAGACCAAAAGCGATTGTGATTCAATGAATATAGCATTTGCATGTGGAGCAGAGGGTTTGGGGTTTGACCCCTAATGGGTGCAGGTATCAATTGGGGGTTCTTGACTGCGCACATCACTCTTTACTCCCTCCTTGGAGGTACATGTATGATTTTGTCCGCATCTTTTAAGAAAAAAAAAAAACCACCCATATACCCTGCCTTATGCGAAATACTGAGAGTGTCTTTTTTACTAATTAAATCTTGCTTGAACGTACGTATACTTGCTCTCTACATGTTACAATTTAAAAATTGACACCATATTTTATTTTCAAATAATGTGAAATTTTGAAAGGGAAAACTAGCTAAAAAAGAAATATTTAAATTGAAAATTCAATAGATAAAATTATTCCAATCTTGATACTTCTCATCTGGAATAAGAAAATTTTCAGTTGAGTTATACTTACGTCATGACTCAAATCAGTTTATTAAAAACACTATAAATATTAACTCGTATGATCGATAATAAACGCTAAACAAACGATAATCGAGTTTGGAAAATGACCCAAGATAAAAATTATATACAAGTGATTGATGAAATGTGAGAAGACTTTAGCAATCAAAATTATGCTTTAAAGTTAAAAGTAACTTGAAAAGAAAAGAAAAAAGACTAATACTTACCACCACCTTCTGTTAGAGGAATATTGTTAGCCATGACACTAGCAAGCCTTTCACATTGCATATCTAAAGTAGATACCCAACGTTTTGCTCCAAAGGCTAGTCCTGAGTTTACTAATGCCCTATATATGTTATGTACTGCTTGATCATCCACTTCCACGTGTTCAACCCACGTCACCTACCCAAAACATATTAATAGTATAGAGTTATAATTCAGTACTCTAACTTAGTGCACATTTAATTATCTGGACGTCATTTTAGGGTTACATAGAGAATGGACGGAGTACGTTAATTGATAAAGCTAGATATACCTTAGAGTAACCATTGGGCAACTCTTGTATTAAGCAACCAGAAGGCCTTCTACGACACCTTGGAATAGGGCTAGGGCGCAATCCATCCAATGAAACATCAACCACTACCCAACTATTGTCCACATTTTTCTTACAGTATCTTACAAAGAAGTTCTCACGTGTGGGAACTAATGGTGATGGGACTTGAAACTCTGCTGTCATCTGTTAAATATCAAAACTTGTTACAACACTAATATTTCATTATCTCAATTTCATTCAGTAGCTTTCACTTAAGGTGGGGTTTGAAAAAGTCAGATATACGCAACCTTACCCTTGTTTATGATGATAACCTAACAAAGAGGTTGTTTAATATTAATCGATTCCTTGGTAACAAAAGTCATATTCAACTTCATATAAATCAAAAGAGTACACATAAATACATAAATAATTTAATGAGTCATTTTATTATAGTCTATTATAATTTGAAACTAAATAACTACTATAAATTTTTTGGCCTCATCAAAATAAGGTGATCATTATCAACAACCTAATGTCCCGCTCGAAAATAGGGTTTGGGTGAGAGAAGGTGACGGACAATCCATAGCCGTACTCCCTTGAGAGGAAATACTAGAGGAAAGCGGTCAATTTTTACCCTCATAAGGTGAGAGCCCAGAACTGTTCTAAACAAACTTTACCTTGGAACATGTTAAGATTAGAATTCTGAAAAATAATTATTGTTTAATAATAAATACATACCACTTGTAACGCTCCGTTGTAATTCCCAGCCACTCCAGTTGACAAAACATCTAGAGTCATGGCTCTTGATACTATACCCGAGAATACACATGACCATTGATTCTACAAACACCAAAAAATTAGATGTTTACAATTAAAATTAATATTACATTACTCAAACAATAAAGATTACTGATCCTATAGTTATCTACAAAACTGATTTTGAGACATAATTTTATATTATAGTGATTGACTTTTAAAAATCAACCAAATTTTATTAAATTTATTATTGTGGTTGTGTTTAAAATCCAACAATTATAGAATTATTACTAGTAAATCATGCCAAAATGTATGTTAAACTAATACAAATTTGTATTAGTCCTTATATTTATTTTTCACAAATTCTTAAAATGAGACAATCTCATGATGAGTTCATCTCTTTGAGCTGACTCATTTATATATAGTGCATGTGTTTATGTGATAAATAAACTAATTATATGAATCTGTATCCTGATGAGACAGTCTCATACAAGACGAGTTGTTGAGTTTTACGTAATAAGATAGTTAGTGTCTTACCACATCCATGAGAATTTCAATCAAGTTCATATGATTCATAATGACCACAGCTGAATCTCTAGAAGCCTCAGATTTAAGACCTAATTGCATAGGCCCAATCCCACGAGGGAAACTTCGAAAATACTCTTCTTCATTAAGGATCTCAGTGGAGTTATCAGGGCTAGGAACCCACAAAGGTTCACCTGACTGAGCCATTTGAATGAGTTCTTCCATGGCCGCAACCGCCAGCTCAATGATCATAGGTTTGTCGGCCTCCGTAAGAGGAGCTACGCTTCGTAGGAGATCCCCTGCTGAACCTCCATAGATGTCACTCACCATACTTGATGGTGCACCAAAACTCCCAACTCCAAGATCAAGAGATGAACGTGAGTGTAGCCCTTGGTTTTGTAAATGAGGGAATGTCACTAAGGGCTTTCCTACGTACTTTGCTGCTATGCCTGATATTCTATCAATCTGCATTCACAAATGATTAGTCAATGTAAGAATTAACATGGTATCAGGGCAAATGTGACAAGAGGTCACGAGTTTGAATCTCAATCACCGTTCATTTAAAATGGAATATTCAGTGTCAGATATGAAAATGGCCTAATTTGTTGCATCCATACTAACCAAAGAGCTCTCGTATACATGAAGGGTTGTGCTAGAGTATTTAACATTTAATGGGGCTTTAACTATAAGTTTAAGCTTTTGTTTGAATTGGTTCGATATGATATTTTTGTTGTAATATGAAATTGAATTGATCAGATCATTGAACACTTGATATCAAGTCTTGATTCTATATGGATGTGTATGTATAGTATGTAAATTGTACACATTACCTATGAGAATGATTATAAAAAAAATATTTTAAAGTAGAAAACAGTGATTCTCATTTGATACATTTTAGTGAAACATACATCTAAAAATATGCTATTATGATTACCTAAATGTCAAATAATTTAGGTATACACATTAAATTAGAAGCTTTGACAGTATTTATCAATTACGTTTAATTTATATTTAATTTACTCTTAATTTATAAAATAAAATCTTATTTGATTAATCTCAAAATAAAGTTTATTAATAATAACTTTAATAATTATTAATCATATTAGATTACAGATATTAAGGCTTGAATAATTCTATGGACATGCACTACAATATAATTTGCTTTTAGTTTAAAAGTCGCTACTTCAAATTTCTACTAGTATATATAGAGGATTAATGACATTTATTAGACCCTTTAGCAGCATAATAAAAAATTACACTAAAACTTTGATCTAGTGACGTTTCTCACAAATGTCACTATAGACTATAGTAACAATTACAAATACCACTAAAGACCAAATCAAGTGTCACTAAATCACTTAATAATAAAACTTAAAATAAAGCACAATATTTATTACACTAAAAATATAAATCATTGGCATTTTTTTAAATGACACTAAATCCAATGTCGTAAAAAGTTAAATTTGTTGTAGTAACGTGTGACTGATTAAATAGGACATCTAAGGTAGAATAAAGGGAGCATTAAGGAATAAGCATTATACCTCTTCTCTAAGTCTAGCATTCTCAATCCTGAGCTGTTGCTCATCAAAAGACATCTCACCAATGGCAGCAGGAGCTCCACAATTTGGACAAGTAGCATTGTTAAGTGCTTCTTTGTACCTAATGTTATCAGCTCGAAGCTTTTCATTCTCAGATCTAAGTTGCTGATTCTCTGATCGTTCATGTTGGGCCTATAACCCAAACAAACAAAACCCAATTCCAAATATTATGATCACAAAAAATTAAAATAACATAATTTAATAATTGTCAGATTTATTAGTCATCGTGCAAATTCAAAGATACGGAGAAAGTATATATTCTAACAAAAAAAATTCGGTATAAGAGTAATGGTTATAAGGAAAAATGTGAATGACAAAACAAGTTAATTGATAGTTACTTGCTCTAGTGAACACTTAAACTCAATAAATCCGTTGTGAACCTCATATTGGTGGTGATTTTTTATCCTTTTAGTTAGTACTCCCTCCGAATCAATTTAATTGTCCCATTTGCTTGGGGCACGGGTTATTAAGGATGGTGTGGGGTCCATTAAAAAGGTGGTACTTGGGTATTTTAGTTGATTAAATTAATTGTAAAAATGGTAGTTGGAGTATTGTAAGTAGTAAAAGTGGGGGTATTTTGGTCTTTACTTGTGTGAACCTGGGGATATTTAGGTTAAAAAAATTGACAAAAAAGGAAATGTGACAGTTGATATGAATTTGCCAAATAAGGAAATGTGACAACGAAATTGGTTCGAAGAGAGTATATTATATATAGTCGACTTTATGTTGTTGAGATTAATGTTCTGACGTTGTATTGTTGTAGTTTATCCCTACATGATGTATAGTTAACTATTACCATGTTTTCTTCTTAAACTCCCAATACATCCATAATTAATTGAAAAGGGAGAATTAATTAGTAAATATAAACTAATCACTCAATGAATTTGTCATTTGCCATTTGGTCCTTTGTAAATTATAGAAGTGCAAAAAATAAATGTTGCTAATAATTTAATCGTACATAACAAAAACTATAAGCTTTATTTCAAAGGACTAACAATAAATTTAATCCCATTAATTAATCAATGAATCTTTACCAAATAAAGCTTTTATGGTCAATTATTAACAGTATATTAAAAATATTATTTCATTAAATCTCAAAGATATTTGCCATTTAATAATTCCTTATCAACAAAATTCACGCTTTAAGTAACACAAGAAAATAATACTACCAATGTTTGAACTATTATTTCATATTATGAGTTATTAATCACAGAATACAAAGGAGTATTAGTGTTATATTTAAATAAATATTTAAATTTACTTTTATATAATTAATTATTAATTATTATCAAAAAAAAATATATATGTATACCTTCATTTGAGTGCGCTTGTTTTGGAACCAAAACTTAACTTGTAAAGGCTCCAATGCTAATCTACGGCTTAATTCTTTCCTTTGCTTGTCATCAGGATGAGGGCATTCCTTGAAGAAACTTTAATTTCCACCACCATAAATTAAATCAAAAACAATTAAATATCAATATTACACAATTTTCAACCTAAATTTCTATAACTAACTAAAAAAATTATACACTATAAAATTTTAGAAAATGTAATTCAAAAAAAATCCACTTTTAAGTAATTAATTATAAAAATCTCACATTTTATTTTTTTGTACAAAAGTTCGACTTTTGCATTTTTTTAAAGGATTTTTTTGACTTAAACGAGTATTTTCAAAAGAAAAAGACGTTTAAGCCTTTAAAAGAAAAAGAAAAAGATGATAACCTAAAGATGGTATTTTTAAAATCAAATTTTCCTAAATTTATGTATTAAATTATGATTAATTACTTTTAAGCCTTTATCAATTTCAATCAAAATTCCATAATTCTAAATAGTCCTATCCATATGCTATTTTATATTAAAACAATGTTAAAATTGAATTTTATCACAATCGGAGCAAATAAAATTTTTTAAATTATGAAAACTTCAACTTTTCTCAAAAAAGGTTTTAGTTTCGTTTTTCATTTATTTTCTAAGCCTACAATATAAT
This sequence comes from Amaranthus cruentus, assembly GCA_019425755.1. Lineage (NCBI taxonomy): Eukaryota > Viridiplantae > Streptophyta > Magnoliopsida > Caryophyllales > Amaranthaceae > Amaranthus > Amaranthus cruentus. Next base: position 2,666,691 of record CM033459.1, on the reverse strand, counting down.
AAAAATAAAAATACCTAAATTTATAAAATTAGAAAATTGTATAAAATGACTAGTAAATTAATCAAAAAAACCATCCAACAATTCAAGAATAATAAACTCATCATCATGAACCCAATATCCCGCTAAAAAACAGGGTCTGAGTGAGAGAATGTGATGGACAATCCATACTCATACTCCTCCCTTGAGAGGGAATACCAGAGGAAATCGGTCAATTTTACCCCAAACTAATTATAAAGTAAAATCAAGAAATAAGATAATTTACTCACTTCTCCATCTCCTGAATCTGGTGTTGAGTATGGCGGTGATACCGTTTCTTCTTGGGGCGTTGATTCGGATCTTGATCATCACCCGACAGACCCTCCAAATTCTCAGTAGCGGATCTACTACTTTCAAATTCATCATCTCTCATCTTCCCCAAATCACTATCCGGATTTTTATGTCCACCACCCATGTCTAGTAACTGGTGGTGCGTTTCAAACATATTTGGCTGATACATTATTTTTTAATTTTTCTTCAATATGATTATTATTTTCTCTTAATTTCCTTATTCCTTTTGTTGTTGCTGATGAATTTTCACTTCATATTATCTACATGTATATATATAGATAAGTAATTGATATCAACAAATCAAAAAATAAGAATTTGTATAATTTTAGATATTGGGGTTTCCAATAGGGTTTACAAAAATGTGATATTTTTCCTCTTTTGGTTTAAAAAAAAATAAAAAGATTATTTCTTCTTGGTAATAAAAATTATTTTTTTAATAATAAAAAATTAAACAATAATGCCCAACTCAATAAACCTATTTTATCAATTTAAAAATTATACTTTATTTGACTCTTCATCATCATCATCATCATCATCATCCTACCCAGTGTATCCCGTTCAAAGAAAACTATGAATAAAGTCTGAAGAGAAATAGACGACGGCGACTCATACACATAAGGAGAGTGCAGCCAAAAGAAATCCCCGGCTTGAGAAAGATAAAGAAAAGCTTCTTTTATTTGACTCTATTTTTTCATATAAAAGGAAGAGAAGAATTATTATACCTGAGGAAATTAAATTATGTTGAATTGAACCTTCATACCGATCTACCAAAAAAGAAGAAAATGGGAGTGAATAATTGAAGTGAAACAGTATTTAGTAGTTGAATAGTAAGTGTAACCAAAAAAAACCCTAATGTTTTAAAGAACAAAGTTTGTCGTTTTATGATTTTTTTTTTATTTTTAATTTTTCTCTCTCATCTGTAATTTCTGGGATGACTTTAGCTCTACTAGATTGACTCGTGGGGGTGGTTTCTGGTTTTTATTTCTCACTCTTGGAAGTCTATACCCTTTGACTAATGTCTTACAACTACAAGAAATTAAAGTGAAAATAGTAATTTAAGTAAATTACTGTTATATTCCATTTACTTCCTCATTTCCATAATACTTGCTACTAATACAGATATTTTACCATACATGATACAACATGTCAAACTCAGTAGCAAATATTATGGAACGGAGGAAGTATTTTGTACTCTCCCTAGCTACTTCATAGAAAAAGGGACATTTACTTTTTCACACTATCCGATGCACTTATTTAATACTATTTAATATCTCTTATTATACATAATAAAATATTATAAAAAATAAATATTAATAATGTTTGTATTGAGACGAATCAAATAAGATCTTACTTGACTATGTTTTAATTCATAAATTAAAAATAAAATACAAATTAAGAGTAATAAGTAAATAGTGTAAAAAAGTAAATATCCTTTTTTCTATGAAGCCAAGGGAGTATTATTTTAGATTACTACCTGAATAATATAATATAAGATTATCTTTTGTGAATGATAACAATTTATTAAATATTTATTGGACCTTCTAGACATAAAATTTCCGTTAGCTTTAGAGATATTTAAATCAATTTCAGATCAGGTGTTTTGAGTCGGTTTACAATTAAGTTTTGCGTCCACATTAGTTTTAACATAATAAATTTATTTTGAGGTTGGATTAAAGTTATTTTTAAACAAGTAAGAAATTTCAGATTATTAGGTCTATTTTAAACAATTAATATATTTGTATGAGTTTAATATTTTAATGTAAGAGAACCATTTATATTTTTAAGAAGGAGAAAATAATATTTTTTTAATTTTTAATATAAAAAAAAAAAAACTAAATGTGGGTTGACAGTGTGAAAAGGGGCTTTGACATAGCACAAATGCCAAATTAGTCATCTTTTTTGGTTTTGTATTTCCAATTTTTGATTTGCCTTTGACACAGATTATAACGCCAACGAAGATCACGCCTTCTCAACTCTTCTTTCTCTTTCTATCTCTAAAAAAATGCGTAACGGAAATAATAGTTCACATTATTCCCTTTTTCTATCATAATGAAAATCCTCTACGGATAATGGTACTCATAAAAATGGATGAAAGATTTTCCGGTTAACATTATTTAGGTTTTAATATTAACCTTATAACAAATAAAAATGAAGTTGATGAAAAATGTATGAAAAAAAAAATAATATTCAATCAAAAAAAATATAAACATTCACGAAAAGAATGGTTTCTCCTTTTTTTGGTGTTCTTATAAGAAAATTTTAGATGCGCACACAAACACACACGCACACACGCACACAGACGCAAGAATTAATATATAAGAAGATATAAACAAAAAAATAAAAAAGCAAAAGGAGAGAAAATTAGTAGACTTACAAGAGGATGAAGAAGATGAGAATTAAGATCTGGATTCAAAAATTGATGTTAAAAAGTTGAAAATAATTTAAGGTGGAGAGAGAAAAAGAGGGTATAGGAAACAGGTGGAGAAGGGAAGTAGAAGCAGAAAGGAGTAATTGCAAAGAGTGTATAGTTTTTGAGAGAGAGAGAATGGGTTAGAGGGAGGTTGCAATTTGCATTTATGGTGGTGGGGAATGGGGATGAGATAGTAAGGTGCTGTATATACATACATATACTATACATGGGGATACAAAGAGAAACTTTTTTTTTTTCTCCTTTTTGTGGTTAATCAATTTAATTTCCTTTTTTGAAAATTAATAAGGTACTCTATTATTTTTAGGTTTTTTTCCTTATAAGAAATGGTATCATCATCATCCCTAATATCCCGTTTAAAGGCAAGGTCTGGGTGAAGTAAGGTGACAAACAATCTATACCCGTAATCCCTTTAAGGGAAGACTAGAGAAAAGTGGTCTATAATGAGTTACATTAATCTAAAGAGAAAGCCAAAAGTTATAGCGAATAAAACTATATAAAGAAAAAAAAAAAGAAAGCAAAAAGTTTTGATTAATGTTCATCATAGAAAATTACTCCCTTCGTTCATTAATGTTCTTCTCATTTAGAATATTCCACTTTAAAGAGAAAAAGTTTGACGATGATTTTTGAGAGATATATAGAAGAAATAATATATTCATTTGAGATGTCGTTAAATTCGTGTTATATTATACTTTATTATTATGCATTTTTTATAATTTTTTATGATGAGTAATAAAAGATATTAAGACATTAATATTGTTTTGAAAATTGTGCAAAAAGTAAATGAGAAGAACAAAAAGAATGGAGGGAGTAAGTTTTTGTGATTTTTTGTTAGCTATGTTTCATTTTTCAATTCTATTTTTAATTAATTTCTAGGGTATGATTATTTTTAATGAGTATTGAAATAAAAAGGGTTGATCAAAGATTTTACATGATTGAAAATAAATTTAAAATTATTTTACAAATACTTAGTTATAAATAAATTATTTATTTACATTTATTGGATGAAGCAAATTCCATCTAATTAAAGATAAATTAATAAAAAGCTCATCTTAAATTGTTTTTATTAAGTTTGTATTTTTTTTTTTTTTTTTTGTATTCTTTTCTAACTTTAAGTAATTTTTAAGGCTAACTTTTACTAGATTATTCTTAATGAGTTTCACTAATAAAAAGTGTCCTAGATACTTTATATAAAAGTGAAAAATATATGCGTATCATCTTAACATTAAAAAATCATTAATTTAAATATAATAGCAAATCAAAAATTAATCTAAAGTTCAATTAAAATATTATCTTATAAGTATATAGTTTCTCACAAAGGTATAATTGAGATTGTATAATTAATAATAAGATTTTTCAGCTTTGAGAAATAAATGTTTGGACAAGATAGGCTGATGGAAGAAAATTACTAAGGATAGCGAGAATCAAATGTCGGACTTTATACAGGAAAAGTGATGGCCGATTACTTTAAATGTCTCATCTTTTTTTTTATATTACAAGACGATAGACTAGAGAAGAGGAAAGTTAAGTAAAAATCATACCTAATCATCATCATCATCATCATACCCAGTGTATTCTGCTCAAAGAAAACTATGATCAGGGTCTGGGGAGGGAGGAACGATGGCATGCTCATACCCATAAGGAGAGTGCGATCAAAGAGTCCCCCGGCTCGAGAACGGTCTTCTAGCAAGAGGAACCTGCAGTTGACAAATAGAATAGAAGCACACACACAAAAACAAAGATAAGATCAAAGAAACAGGTAAAAATCGACAAAAAGGCAAAGGATAAAGACGAACGAGGGGGTAAGGGGACAGGTTTACTAATCTAGGACTTGGATAAGGCGCCGCCAACTGGCCCTATCCCTGGTCAGGTCCTTGGAGAGATGAAGTTCATGCATATCACTTTTGATTTGTTCCTCCCACGTTCTCTTAGGTCGTCCTCGACTTCTCTTACCCTCCACTATGATGCATCCGATCCTTCTTACTGGGGCGTCATGTGTCTTTCTCTGCACATGCCCAAACCATCTCAACCTGTTCTCCCGCATCTTTGCGGAGATAGGTGCAACCCTTAACGTCTCCCTGAACTCTTGGTTTCTTATCCTATCCAGCATAGTCTTACCACACATCCACCTCAACATACGCATCTCCGTTACTTCCATCCTCTGTTCGAAAACCTTCTTTACGGGCCAACATTTTGTCCCATATAACATCGTCGGCCTAATCACAACGCGGTAAAATTTACCTTTTAATCGTCTCGGAAACATTTTATCACAAAGCACCCCGGTTGCTGCTCGCCACTTAAGTCAGCCCGCTTGTATACGATTAGTAACATCTCCATCAATCTCCCCGTCGCTCTGAATCACAGAACCCAAATATTTGAACTTGGACGTACACGCAATAACTTCACCTCCTATGCCTACCTCTGGCTCCCCTAACGATTTTATCCCACTGAAATTGCATCGCAGGTATTCTGTCTTTGTACGGCTTATGTGTAGCCCCTTTCCCTCCAAGGCTTCTCTCCACTCTCCCAATTTACTATTAGCCTCCTCCTTGGTTTCTGCGGCCAAGACTATATCATCGGCGAAATGCATGCACCATGGTACGGTCTCCCAGATGGATTTAGAGAGCTCTTCCATAATGACCGTAAAAATGAAAGGAGTTAATGCTGATCCCTGATGTAGTCCCACATTAATTGGGAAAGACTCAGTCATACCCGCCGGTGTATGTATGTTAGTCGTCACTTTGTATTACCTCGATGTATCTTCGTGAAATACCTCTATTCTTGAGGCTATCCCAAACTAGGCTTCGTGGTATGTTGTCGTACGCTTTCTCCAGCAATGAATACCAGATGCAAATCCTTCTTTCGCTCCCTATACTTTTCCATCAATCTTCGCAAAATATGGATTGCCTCGGTGGTTGATCTTCCCGGCATGAATCCAAATTGGTTCTCCCTAATTAGCGTCTCTCGTCTAATTCTTTTCTCGATCACTCTTTCCCATAGTTTCATAGTGTGGCTTAGAAGTTTGATCCCTCTATAGTTCTCGCAACCTTGTGCGTCACCCTTGTTTTTAAATATTGGGATAAGTGTTCTAACCCTCCATGCTTCGGGCATCTTCCTGGTCCTCAGGATGACATAAGAGCACACAATTGTGATCTAACAGGGTCGACTCGTTTATAAGAGCACACACCATGAGTGACAGCTCAGGGTCTTATTATTTTTTTTTTTTGAATATTATTATTTTTTAATGTATTTAATTTTTGTTTATACATTAAAAAACTATAACATTTTTGCATAAATGAAAAAAGTGATAATATAATAAATGACAATGATTTTTCACAATTAATGTTCATTTTGACCTTGTTAATGACTAGTTAATTATTTATTTTTAGGTTATTTGTTGGTGGATATAATTTGATATTTTTTTAACGATAGCCAAAATGTTTAAGTAACTAAATAATACTCCCTCTGTTCCCTATTGATGTTCCCATAGGGAATGTTCACGGGAATTAAGAAAAGTGAAATCTTTTAAATAGTGGAGATATTATTTTATTGAATAATAAATTTGATGGAGGAAAAGTGGAGACCACAATATTAAAAAAGTATTTAAAGAAAGTTAGTGGAAAAAAATATGGGGACCACAACTAATAAAAAAATGTTTTTATGAAGTTAGTGGGAAACATGTGGGGACTATAAGGAATATAAAAATGTTAAAATGGAGTTAGTGGAAGATATGTGGAGACCATACTAAAATATTAAAATGAGGATGGGTGAGGTTATTTTTGTCCAAAATTTGTGATATACTTCCTCCGTTTCATAATATTCGCTACATTTTTTATTTTGAGAAGTTTCATATTACTTGCTACATTTTCATGTTTAGTAAAAAACCAATCATTTAAAGTTCCACCTACTCCTATTTTTATCCTACTCTATACCTCATTAACTTTTATACCTACCATTATTTAATCTTTATAATATATTCACAATCATTTAAAAAACCTATTTTTCTTTTTCATTTTTTATCAAATAATATTAAAAAAAATCCTTAAAAAGAAACCCCCACATGCTCATAATAATTGCACAGTACTTCCTTAATATGTGTACCCATGCATTTGTAGCAACTAAAACAGAACAGAGGAAGTAAATGAGAAGATTCCTTATGTGAACAACAATTGAAACGCCCCAAAATGAAAAGTGGGAACTTTTTTAAGCTAGGAACGAAGGGAGTAGTATTTTTAATTTATTGTATTTTTTAGGTTAATAAGTTAATCGAGCATATTAGTGTTTTGACTAATTGATAAAATTACTGATTCATCAATTGTAACTTAAAAAAAATATAACATCAATATTTTAATAATTTATTATTTCGTTTTCGCTATGACCTTTAATATATCCATATATCCAAGATGGTCCTATGATCTAAACTTTGTTTTAATTAGTTGTGTTATACTTTAATGAAATTTGTTGTGCGGAACATGCTACGTAAATCAATTTTATGGTCGTTACGTTAGCTTGTTTGACTTTTAACTTTCCTTTTTTTAAAAATTTTAAAATTATTTTTCACCAATAATTAAGTTTTTTTTTACTGCCCTTTCCGCTTCATTCATTCTCTCACTCTTCCTTAATTTAAGTTTCTTGCCAAGTGCATTATTAACGTATTTTGAATATCCATGTATAGAGATTTTCTGTTTTATTTTTTACCAATCTTGCAATAAGTAAACCAAATCTTAGGGGTTTGATTGCCAGCATATTCATTATTCCTAAACTCCCTTAAAAATATCCATGTACAGGGTAAAAATGTGCAGTAAATTTTTTACTTCAATTTTATTTTTTTCTCTAAAAGTTAAGCATAAGAATTAGAAATTAAGATAAAACAAAATTTAAAATGAACTTGTATTTGATGCCTTTTATTATTTTGGTTCTTCAAGAATAGAATATTGTTTATTTACATATGTTTTTGTTTAGTAAAATAAATTTAGCCTCAGAAAATAAGATCTTGTTTATTAATTGAGTTAAAACTCATTTCCGCACGATAAAATAATATATTAAATAATATATTTTAATAAAAATTAATAATTTAATCGTAAAGCGGGCGACACTGTCAAAGACAACTGTGGTCACCATTGCCAGCATACAGTGGTGTTAGTCTACCATATATAATCACAAAATAATAAAAGAGCATCGCCTGTTTTGATAGTACACCGGCGTCAAGTTTTATTTAGCGTACACTTATGTAGCGACGCGAGAAAAGACCTTCATGCGGCCGATTTAAGTCGATGCCATGTGTCGTCGCTTAATCATCTTGTTTATTTTGTTGTTAGTCTACCATGTAAGCACAAAAGGAATAAAAAAATTAATCTTTATGTGATTAATTGAGTACGTGTATTTCTTCCATCTTTTTATAGGGGCACGACCGCACGAGTATAGGCCGTTATCTACCTCCTCTCAAAACACTGACTTGTGTGAAATAATGATTTGATGACAGTTCTGACCCTATTATTAGGCCTCTTAAAATCCTAGAAGCAATTTTGAAGCAAAAGACTTGCCAATTATTTGAAGTCGGTCTTCATTTATATTAGCTAAAAATAATTACAATATATATTAAAGTCATAATCAGCCATCTTAACTTAAATACTTTACATGTAGCTTTATTAAAATGAACTTATTCAATTTAGTGGCTTAATTTTATTTTTTTTCTTTGTCCTAAGGATATTTGTTAAACTAATTCTCATTTAATTACTTTAAATTTTGCAATAAATTATTTAAAATATTGATATGTATAGAAAAGCTTATTAACAAAAGCTTTATGAAACTAAAAACTTAGTCATTGATATTTCATAAAACAGGTGCTCTCTTGAGAGACCGTCTTTTGTAAAGACGACTCTCAAAAGTTCAGCCCAAATCTATATTTAGAGTTGTAACAATATATATTTTGAATTGGACTGGGCTTTTGAGAGCCGTCTTTACAAAAGACGGTCTCAAATAAGAATTTGTATTCATAGAAATATATTGTAACCAAAATTAACGCAATTCTTTCTAATTAATTCTAAAATATTTTTCCTATTCTTGCATGGATAATAACAATTAAGCACGAAGGGAAATAGAGATAATTTGTAAATAAAATATTTTGCAAAAATAAAGTCTAGTAGTCATGAGAAAAAGAAAAATTTTGCAATAATGGAAGGAGTAAATAATCGAATGTAATTTGGACCTACTAGATGGCATAAATAGGAATAATTAAAAATTAATAACAACTATAATGGATAATCATGATGGAAGAACTAAATTTAGAATGAAAATATTTAAGTGCATCTATTGTATATGTGTTACTATCAAGGGATTTAGAACAATTTCATATGATGTCGATGATGAAAATGTATTTAAGAAGGTTTGAATCTAAATATTTATATACATAACAAAATATATACCAACTTAATCAGCACATATAGTAGTATCTCTAAATATATGATATTAAAATTAATTTATATGCTGTCAGTTGACTTTTTAATTTCAAAATGATATATGTATTATGTAGTCACTTTGGTGAAATTTTATTGGACGCTTCAGCAGCAAAATAAAAAAATTATTTAAAAACTTTTTTCGACGTTGAATTTAGTGGTATTTTTCATAAATGTCACTATAGGCTATAGTGACAATTAGGGATGGCAACAGGTCGGATCTTGACCGGGTCCAGGTGGACCCAGATCCAGATTCGTTTTCATGACCAAGACATGGATCTGGATCCGTGGGTCTAGAGTTTCAAGACCCATATCCTGATTCATGGATACTGCAGATCCAATAGCAAATTCGGGTCCAAAACGAGTCTGGCTTATTTTTTTCTTCTTTTAGGGTGATTTTGGATCGTATTGAAATTGTGAAAAAGCTACATTAATTAAATGATGATAATAATATATAAAATTACACAACCGATCATCCAAATTAACATTCTACAACTTAAATTATCTTGAAAACACCCACCTAAAACCTTATCAATTTGATTTTCAATTACACAACAATACACTGTCATAAAAAAATAAATTAAAAAAAACTAAGTTGATCTTAGTGTTTGGCAAGGGAAACAGAATGCACACTAATGCAGCATATTTAAGAAGGAAAGGAAGGTTATGGTTTTATGTGGGGCTAGGATCTTTGGCCATTAGATTAAATGGATTAGTACAGAATGCACTAATGCAGCATAAAAATTAAACACATGGATTTTAAGGTGATGTTTGGCCATTGGGTATTAAATAGCCTAGTAATTTTTAGGGGTTATAAAAAGAAAAACGAGTCCTACGGTTCTACAGGTCTGGGTATTTTCTTGAGATTCATATTCGGACCTGCGAAATACAAACATATCTGGATCCGTCGCATCACCCGACTCGGATCCGACGGGTCCAATTTTTTGGTCCAATATCCGTTATCATCCTTAGCAAAAATTACATATATCACTGAAGACAAAAAAACAAATATCACTAAATCATCACTTTATAATAAACTTTAAAATAAAAATAATATTTATATTATTTTTACTGTCACTAAATATTTATATCACTGAAAGGTCAATTTTGTTGTAGACATGTAGTGCGGAACTATTATATATTTGCCCTACGTATAAACATAGATCCACGATCGGGACAAATTAGGTTTGTGTATATATAACAGTCGCTCTCTTGAGAGACCGTCTTTTGTAAAGACGACTCTCAAAAGTCTAGCCCATATCTATATTTAGAGTTGTAACAATATACTATTTAAAATTGGATAGGGCTTTTGAGAGCCGTCTTTACAAAAGACGGTTTCAAGTAAGAATTTGTGGTAATGTGCTCCATCGTATATTATTTATTCAAGATAATAAGATGCTTTGGAATTTTATAACTTCTAACTTAAATTATTTACAAATTTAGTAATTGATTAAGAGTAATCGAATATTATATAAATATTATACTCCTTTCAATTCATTTGAGTTGTCTCATTTGGTTGGGCACGGATATTAAGAGTGGAATAGGGTCCACCAAAAAGGTGGTAGTTGGGGTATTTTAATTGATTAAATTAATTGTAAAGGTGGTAGTTGGTGTATTATAAGTAGTAAAGTGGGGGTATATTGATCATTACTTGTGTGAACATGGGGTATTTAGGTAAAAAATTCATTGGCAAAAAAGGAAATGAGACAACTGAAGTGAATTCCCTATAAAAGAAAATGAGACAACTAAAATGAATTGGAGGGAGTATAAATTATTTCATGTCATTTCGTGATCAATTTGGAGGAATCATTGTCATTAGTTTTAAACAACGAAATGAAGAATCTTGTGACTCGATTTGGTTCATATTAATATTTTTAAGCTTAGATTTATTTTAATAACTTAAAACTTATTTTTACTGAATTAATTTTATCATTATTAAATCCAGGGGAGGTTCTGAGCATATTTAACATGTTTAACCGTACAGGGTCTAGAAAAATTGGAGCCTCAATATTAAATTACATAGTATATATTTAGTATCTAAAGATAACTGTGTTACAACATAATTTGTTAAATCGCATAGGACCTTCAAATATATTTTCAGTTTTTACTCCGTCCCCGACTAAAGCGAAAATAAAAATTTATACAAAATTAAACTTACTTTTTAGTAAAAAAAAAAAAGTGTGTATATATACCGACTGAATATTCACATTATGATTAAACAACCGGAAATTTCCGATTTAATTTCCTACTACTTTCTGTTATTCAGAAATTTCGATTGCTTTTCTTAGTTACTGCACAATCAATTAAATAGTTGGATTTTATTACTAAAGGTCGTTTGGATTGAAGGTAAATGTTCAAAGGGTAATTAAAAGTCAAAATAGGAAAACAAAGTGAGTTAAATAGATGATTGAAGGAATTTGATTGTTAGAGAGGTGAAATAATTAATTAGAAGGTGATGAAAAATGGAGAAACTAACACTTAGTTCTCTTATTTTGGGATATAAATTTATCATAGGGGAGGATGGGGGAATTCTTTACCTCAAAACGAGCAAAATCAACCTCATTTTTTTCATTTGTTTTTTAATTTAGCCTCATTTTACATCTATCACAATTATTTCAATAACGCCATTCGCATCTCTAAATATCTTTCTTACATTAGTTTAAATTTTTTATCTCCTCATATATTTACTTTTAATTCAAGCGACCACTTAATATTGAAAAGTTCAAATCCTCGTCTCCAATTTATTTGACCTAAGTTTAGATCCAAAGTTTTTACCTCTTTAAGCTTTCACCTAATTTTTTTGACGCTAAATTAAAACTAAAGGATAAAAAAGATAATTAAAATTCAAAGATCAGGCTAGAACTTCTAACACATATATATGTGATACTTCCATATCTAAAGTGAATATTCATAGAGATTACACATTGATGAGCGTTAAATGATTATAACGATTACACAAAATCAAGAAAAATTATGCAATGACAAATTCTAATTTCCCAAATTTAAAGTTTTGGCACGCCTTAAGTAATAAATTAATTATGCAATGATAATTTAATTTTTTATTTTATTTTATTTATTCGGTTGTTCTTCATTCTTTGAAAGTTGTTTTTTTCTCTATAAATATGCCTCTTAAGATTGAAATAAAAGTTTCTTATTACTAACAACTTGTTTTTAAATTTTTTAAACAACTTATTAATTTTTAATTATTTTTCTAAAGTTGTTTTTTTCTCAATATAATTTTTTAAATGTTGCTTATACACTCCATCATCAATGAGCTACATGCTTGGTTGTGTCTTAGCTAGGAAAGATACCACCCTTATATTAGTATATATATATATATATATATATATATATATATATATATATATATATATATATATATATATATATATATATATATATATATATATATATAATATATATATATATATATTTGGATTGATGATAATTTGTATATATTTTGGTTTAATTATTTTAGCGATAATTCTTAAATCTATGTAACTAAGTGATGATACCTCCAAAAAAAAAGTAACTAAGTGATGATATTATTAATTTGTTGGATTTTTTTTTAGTTTATTAGGTTAATTAAATAAATTATGTACTATTTGGGAACAAGTATTTAATTTTAAATTATGGATTTCAATTATGAAATCATAAATGAAGATTTTGAAAATAACAAGGTTTGGGTGATCATTCACAAATTCTCAACTTTAACTACTTTAAAAACAATGGTGGAATTTGATCTAAATCCAAATTTGAAATATTTTTTTTGTCGAACAATACATTTGAGCCGATTTCAAATTTTCAAATAAAATCATCGTTTCCAAACATGGTATTAGTGATTTCCGAAACACAATTAGTACTTTATTCATTGTCACTCAAAACCATTAAGATATATATATGTTTATGTTTTAAGAGCTCATATTTCAGTTTTGGTTTATGTCAAGGGTCTAACTCAATCGTGATAAAAGGTCACGAACCTTAACTACCACTGAAATTCAAGTGGAATATTTCGCACCAGGCATAAGGAAGACTTGTGTTTGTATCCAAACTTTTACAACGTCAAAAGGCTAGCTCTCGTGTGAGGAGCGTGTTAGAATAGGTAGTATATCTTAATTTCTAAAGTACCAGTTTAAGCTTTTGATTGAGTTGGTTATTTGATATATACTCCAAATCCTTAAAATGTCTGAAATGACATTGAATATAAGCAGCTCAAAAGGCAGATATATAGCAGATTTGGTAGTAAAATCCATGATAAAAGTTATAAAAAGCTTTTGACCTGTAAAAATATGTACTGTAAAAAATGACGGTTGACAGTTGCTTAACATAGAATACGCGGTTTTAATTTGCAATTCGTACATGGTTGAGTTAATTGAACAAGGTGATGCATGTACTAAAGTCAACATATATTTCATTGCATTAGAATGTCGATTTAATTAGGGAAAAATTACCTAAGGTTGCGTTTGGGAACATATATTTCATTTCAAATTCTTAATTTCAATTATGGAATCATAAATGGAGAATTTGAGAATGACAAGGTTTGACAAGTCATTCTCAAATTCTCCATTTTAACTACTTTGGAAACAAAGGTGGAATTCACTCAAATCCAAATTTGAAGTTTTTCGATTTGCCAAACACTTAATTTGACCCAATGCTAGATTTACAAATGAAATCATCATTCCCAAACATAGCATAAAATAATTCAATTTATTCGTGATTTTTCTACAATAATTTCACTTATTGATTAACCTTGAATAATCTCAATTTTAAGGGATATTTTCTTAGAGTAAACCCAGTGACCGAAAGACTTGCTATAACAAGTTTTATTTTTTTCAAAAAAGATAAAATAAAATAAAATGTCGAAAAAAATCTTTAAAAAAATGTTTAAAAAAAATTCATGATTTTCTTACTATTTAGAAAGTTTTATGTAAAATTTAAAATTTTTTCTCTGAATTTAAATCAATTTTCAGTTTACATTTTTTTGGTGAATTACCTACTATATAGCAAGTCATCGGGTTGCCAAGTTTATTTTAGGCAAATTCCCTTTAAAGTTGGGATTATTCATGGTTAATCATCAATAGGTGAAATAATTGTAGAAAAATCACAAATAAATTGAATTATTCTAGGTAATTTTTCCAATAAGGTTTAAAAAATTTATCCTTTGTACTTAACATCTATATTGTGTTCCTTTTATTTACTTTACAATATTTTAATTATTTTAGTTAATGCCTCTATGATTTTATTGAATTTTTATTTATATATTTTTTATTTTAATTATATCAATATAAATTAAATATTTTCACTATTTTTTTAATAACAACTCTTATTAAAATGCACGAGTATATTTGGTCACTTGAATGACTTAATTTTTAATGTTTACTTCACCTAAGAGTCTAAGACCATGCCACGATTATTCATTTTTAAAATTTTTCATCTATGAATGTTCCATTTAATATCAATCTGTCCCTAACTTTAATTACAGGTAGTAATAACTCGGCACTTATTTATACGTCCAGCTATAAATTAATTTTAATGTTATGGTAATGCGTTTTTATACAGGTAGTAATAACTTCAGCTATATTAATGTTATGGTAATGCGTTTTTATACACAGGTAGTAATAACTTCAGCTATATTAATGTTATGGTGAATAATCTCTATTATTAATTATTTTTAAATAATTTAGTTTTTATGTATTTTTTTGACAGCACCTTTTGTTACATTTTTAATCAGCTATTACCCACTAATCGTTACACAAACTTCTTCTTTCACTTCATACTTCTTTGTTTGTTTATCCCTACTCCTCTTTGGTGGTAGTTATTTATTGCCATCCAATATGTTATTAAGGTGTTGTTAGCAAAAAATATACAAAGATTGAATTATTTTAAATTAATTAATAGTACAGATTATTCATAGCAGATAAACAATAAGTGTATCCAGAAAAAATTTTCATATATAATCATTTACATACTGTAATCACATTTCGAAAAGGTAATGCAATAGAATGAACTTTGTAAAAAAGTAGATTAAGCATGGCTATTAAAGATTTTTCTACTAAAATTACCTTAAATAATCATTACAATTTCCGTCATTTAATATATCAAACAACAATATATGGCACAATATATACATCATATAAATTATATATACAATAGAAGAAAATAGATAAATTAAAATGAGGTGTAAATAAAACTAGAAAGCGAGTAAAATAAATAATGATATAAAGAAATTAGAAATACATTAATTTCATAATTAAAATAAGTTGCTGAAGTTTCAGTTTACGGAAATCTATGGTGTTGTTAGCTTCATCTCCAGGGAAGTTCTACGTTTGGTACACAAGTATAGAAGTCAACCCCTATTCTACACAGTACTACTGACTACTCATCTTTCTCATTAAACCACTTTTAATTCTTTAATTTCTTGCTATAATCTATAAACATGTTTCTAAATACTACTCTTAATTATGTTTAATATTTCTCTAATGTTTATAAAATTCGTCTTAACTCTAACTAATACGTACACTTATTCTATCCTTAATGTCCACTTACATTATCCTTAATATCTACTTACATTATCCTTGTTGTCCACTTATTCTATCCTTAATATCTACTTACATTATCCTTATTGCTTACTTATACTACCTCCTTTTCATCTAAAATGTCTCATTTACTTTTGGGGCACTATTCATCTATCGCTCTTAAATTGCATTTTATTATTAATCTATAAGTTAAAACATAGTCATGTGGGATCTTATTTGAATCGTTTTGATGTAAAGATTATTAATATCAACTTTTTATAATTTTTAATTATACTCGATATATCAAGGAGCGAATAAGTGCATTGGATAGAGTGTATAAAGTAAATGAGACATTTTAGATGAATAGGAGGGAGTAATATACTTAATGCCTACCGAAAAGTAATTAAAATGTCTACTTATAATATTCTTAATGTCTACCGAGAAACTTAACCTACTTATCATATCCTTAATGCCTACTTACAATATCTTTAATACTTACAATATACATAATGTCCACAGAGTAAGTACATAAGTACTTATGTCTACTTATAATTAATATTCTTAATGATGCTTACCGAAAAACTTACTTTATTTTTCCCTTTTTGGATTAGTCCAATTGGAAATAGTATCTCAAAGAAATTGTCTCTTGTAATAATTTGTGAATTATATTTATAACAAGTACCAATATTTCTGATTAACTAATGAAATGAAGTATATCATTGTCCTATTGTATTATACTTTTGTTGTTCCATATTATACTTATTATACTTTTCTTTTTTATCTGTTGAGCAGAATACTTGATACATTCAAGGACATTATAGATTGTCATATTTTCCGATACTTCATTCCTTTGCAAGTATTTTATAGAGGAAGTAGTATATTATTATTAGGTTAAAATTGTATAAAAAATTAATCATAATCTTTAATAATTACACTGTAAAATTTTATGTAAGAAGTTTTTTAAAAGTTATAAACTTTGTTTTTTACTTGCAATTTTTGCTTTTAAACATCACCCACGTTTTTAATTGTAATATTTTTAAATATGCAAATAAAATAAATCATGAAATCTTAAAATTAATAAATTTTAAATCGAGATGGTTTAAACAAGATCTTACTATATGACTATATTTTAACTAATAGATTACCGATAATAAGCAAGTCATTATGGTTGATGAATCATGCCGAAGTCAACACAGGAGCAACTAACAAACGAAGAAAATATGTACTTATTAATACACAAAATGTCACAAAAGACCGTCTCATAATGAGGCGTAATGGGCTGACCCAAACTCAAAATTTTCAAAATAAGTTCAAATAAATTATCAATTATGACATTAGAGTGATCAATTTCAAAATAAAGTACACATTAAATGGATCAATTAAAAATTAAAAGTGCAATTTTGACCTAAAAGTGATCAATTCTGACATTAAAGTGATCAATTTCTACTTACAAGTTTATAACTTACAATTGTTATCTTTTAGAGTCTTTAATTTCGACGTTAGAGTGATCAATTTACACCGTAAAGTAATGAATTATATATCAAGTGATCAATTAAATGGTCAATTATAACTTCTAAAGAAATCGATTTTAACATTAAAAATATCAATTATGAATATAATTTAATCAATTGCTAATAGCGTATTTGAAAAATTATAATTAGACTGATTGAGTTATTGGTGTCCTAAGAATGTCTCTCACAAGACCTACTTAATTAACTAGAGCACTATTTATTGGAGTTGAGGAGAAAAGGTTAGGCCCAATATATGCTGGTTCAAAGTCGCCGCAAATGATAATTTTTGGCACCCCACTATTTATACATATTTGTAATTTTGTCAACACATTTAAGAGTGGAAACTTTTACATATTTCATAGAGACAAGGACACTTAATCATAATTGCACAAAAACTATGATCGATGTGTACTAATTTAAACCAAGTGAGGATTTGCATCCATAAAAAATAACACCGAGCAAGAATGAAAATTGTTTTGGGTGTTTTGGTTTATATTTTTTGCTTAGCTTTTTAGTTGAATTTTGGTTTTCTGTTTGTTAGTTGGTTAAATAGCCAAAAAAATATTTGGTAAATGACTTTTAAAGCAGCTGAAAAGCTAACTTTTAAGTCAAAATGAAAAAGCTGTTTCAACTTAATTTTTTGTTGACTTATAGGAAATTAGGAAATTAGGAATACCATATATGTTCATGTGTTACTAAATGGTTGAGAGCGTCCAAAAAAACAACACTCTCTTAATTGATATGATATGAATGAATGAGATTTGTTTTCTTTATACCATGTACTTCATCAGTCGTATTTTACTCTAAATTATGTACTCACATCATTTAACTGTTTTACCCAATTACGTTTTTTTTTATCATTTATATTTTGAGTTAAACATAAAAAATTATAAAAAGTTTACATAGTAAAAAAATTCTGATTACACATTAACTATAATAATATAAAATAAGTTAAAATGATGAAAAACTAAAAAATAAGTTATTACATATTTACATCTTCCTATTAGCGTAGTTTCTCTTTTTCTAAGATGAGAAACTCTTGTGTGGACTTAGTATACACTAAAATAGTGTGGATTAAGTTTTAACACTCTTATTTCTACTCTCTTCACTCTCTTCACTTTTTAATTACATACTTCAAAATAACCGAAAAAGTTCAAGATGTTTCACCTAATTTATTTATAGTAAGTATATTTGGTATCACACACAATTTTCTTTATAAAAATGTTTCCCGGTAATAGATGGGGTGGAAGTATAGGTTATTATTATTTCCCAACAAAAATGGAACCAAAAGTTTGACTTTGTTGTTAATTAATATGAATGCAAAATTTTATTGAAATAAAATGCTATTCCCTCGTTCTTTTTTGTTCTTTCCGTTTAGAATATTCCATTTTGAAGAGAGAAATTTGATTAAGATTTTTAAGACATTTATAAATGATAAAATATATTCATACGAGATCTCCTTAGATTCGTCTTAATGTATACTTTTTTATCATATATTTTTTATAATTTTTTATAATGTGTATTTAGAGATATTTAGACTCGAAAATTGTTTTGAAAACTATGCAAAAAGTAAATGGGAAGAACAAAAAAGAACGGAGGGAGTAATTAATAAATTGAAAAGTTTTGAAATAGTAAGCATTGGGTTCACCCATAAGGAGACCCACATAAGAATTTAGTTAGTATAGTAAGTGTCTTCTTCTAATTGATAAGGACTTATTCACCTATTATTAGCCAAGTACATTCCCCATACATAAGAAGCATTATGAGTCAATAATTATAGTAGTCTCATCTATTATTAATTTTTATTATAATCAAGAAAATGCTGAGATAATTGTAAATTAATAAGAATTACTAGAGTATTACCATATTGATTGTTGTATGTACTGTGTTTTAGAGATAACATTCTAAAGATAAATTGTAACGGTTAGTCGGTTATACTATATGATCTTGCATGATTGGTTATGATTAATGATAAAATATAGATAAATTTAGTTTTAAAAATCCCACATGCGGGTGAAAAACAAGAAAGCGGAGAAAAATAGGAAAATATGTATGATTTATGTAAAATTGGAGAATTGAGTGGATTTAATAATAATATAAGTTATATGTATGAGTAAAAATTTAAAAAAAATTCCTTTATAAAAAAAATAAAAAAGAGTCTTAAGTCATAGTCATAAATAGAAATGTAACAAACCCCATTGACAACACTTATAAACACACTTTCAATATTGGGCCTTGACCATTCCCATGGCCCATACAAAGATCCGACTATCAAGGTGGGCGCAGGGCCGTCTTACCACCTGAATGCCTCACCTCATCCTCTCATCAATGAACAAATTAAAAAAATGTAATGTTGTATCTTGTATGAGACGGTCTCATCAAGAAACGCACGTTATGCATGTGTTAATTAACTCATCTAATTAATATTAGTAGTATGAGAATATAAGCTCTTTGTTCGAGGTCCTATCACCATGTGATTCACTCTCACAAGAGCAGCTTATTAAAAAATAGATTGAACCTAGTATAACTTTTGCTCCGTATCTTTTGATAGTTATATATGAATTTAATGTACGTAAAATAGTGTTACCTAACCTTAGACTCGGAAAATATGGGTTATAGGGTGTAGGTTAGTAGAGTGGCGATTGAAGAGTATAGGCTTCTAAAAAGATAATTTAAGAGTGGTAAACATTAATAATATGGTACACTAAATTTATATTAGACAAATCATTTGCATTCTACACCTTAGAAAATATTGTTTACAATTAATAGTTAATACTAATGAAACAAAAAAGAAATTAAAAAAAAACTCAAGAAATGAGCTGCCCTTATGAGAGATTGTCTCTCGATGAGACGATCTAAAATCAACTAGTTAACAATTATATTAGATGAACTATCTGATCCATATATAAACATCTTACACTCTCCGTCTCACAAAAAGATTTTGAAAAAATGTTTCACAATGCATTTCAAACGTCAATGCTGCACTATAATGATAGAGAGATACATAGAAACATAAACATCCCACCTATCTAAGCCCCAGGCCCACCCAAGACAAAGGTCCACAAAGGTACGGCCATATAGGAAAGGCTGGGTTGGGTTTTTATAATGCCAAATATTCATTAATTTCCTCTCTTATAATTTGTCAGCACGTATTGCAAGAGACCTTCTTATCGTGAGATTATTCATATATAAGTAGTCTAATTGAGCCAATTTAAATTGAAATTCAATTTTTGAGTTTGTATCATCTCTTTAGACAATTTAAATTGAAATTCAATTTTTGAGTTTGTATCATCTCTTTAGACATTAGTACTGTCTCATAATAAGGTTGATGCTTATAAATTTTTGCGATAGTTTACATTATATTTTGATAATCCACTCACTATTTGTTTAATTCAACAATT
Organism: Amaranthus cruentus; assembly: GCA_019425755.1. Taxonomy (NCBI): domain Eukaryota; kingdom Viridiplantae; phylum Streptophyta; class Magnoliopsida; order Caryophyllales; family Amaranthaceae; genus Amaranthus; species Amaranthus cruentus. The sequence continues at coordinate 2,646,054 of CM033459.1, read as the reverse complement.
ATAAATTTGTATCACGATATCAACAAAAGTTACAAATTATAATGAAAAAGACAGTAGAAACTATTGTATAATTTAGGACCAGACCTATTTAATTGCTTGTATTTTAGTCAGAGGAAACAATTTATTAAGGAATCAAACTTGCTAGACTTAAACAACTCATTAGATTTTTTATTCAAATTCGTAAGACGTTACAAAACAAACTCATAAATCCATTTATTATTATGAAGCAAACTAAAAAAAAAAAAAAACAAACCGATCAATTTAAAAACGACACAATATCTTGACACTCTAGGCGCAACACGTCCTACTAATTAACCTTTGGTTCAATGACGGCACCCTTAAGGACTAGCCCTTTTTTCCAATTCCCACTTTCGTGCTCGTAAATTGAAAATTCGATCTGTCCAACATTTTCCGGCGATGCCCGGAATTCGCCGACCGGAATTCGAAGCCATTGACCTTTGGGTTTATCCCTAAGAATTTCTTTGTGTTGTTGTTTGGTACCATTTGGAAGTGTAAGCCTGAAGTTTACAGGGATTTTCCAACCATAAGAAGGCTCTTTTATTAAGACCAAAAATGCAACTTGGTATATAACTCCTGGTGTAAGATTTGCTGTGTGGAATCTTCCATGCACTTCTAGCCATGCAACGCTTATTACTTCGGCTACTTTTATAGCCCCATCATCCCTTCATAGTTCATACCAAAAAAACGTTCAAATTAACTGAGAGATGAGATTAATTTTTACTTCAGAAAACTAGTGAGATTAATTAATTATGTCCGAACTAATTATTTATTAGAATGTAAAAAATGTACTCCATTTAATTTTCTATACTTGTTTACTTTCTTTGGGCACATAAATTAAGGGTATTGTAGGGACCACCTAAAAGTAGGTAGTTGAAGTATTTTAAGTGATTATATTAATTGTTAAGGGGGTAGTTGAGGTATTTTAAGTAGTAAATGGGGTGTTTTGGTCTTTATTTATGTGAACATAGGGTTATTTAGGTAAAAATTTCCATGTCAAAAAAAGAAAGTGGACAAATAAGGTGAATTTACCCAAAAAGAAAAGCTGACAAGTAAATAGAATTGGAGGGAGTATTACAGTAAATAAGTTTATTTTAGTGAAATAATGAAACCATCTCACCATTAGATGAGTCTATATAATTAACTCATTCTCTTATGCTATGTTTGGGAATAAGATTTTCATTTGAAAATATAGATTTGACTCAAATTTAGTGTTCGGCAAATAAAAATATTTCAAATTTAAAATTGAGTCAAATCCACAATTATTACAAAACTGGTTAAAAATGAGGATTTGACAATGACAAGCCAAACCTTGTCATTCTCAAATTCTACGTTAATGATTTCATAATTGAATTCTATAATTTGAAATGAAATGTTTATTCCAAAACGCAACCTAATACATTACTTTAAAATACTTCATTACTATAATCAATGATAAAAACAATATATTTACTCTTTTTTTTCTACCTTTTATTTTGTTGCATGGATGTACACAAGGTTGTGAAATAATTTTTTAGTAAGAAGTATATATGACAAATTATATCAAGCTCAAGAAAAAAATATGTAAATGAAACAAAGAGAAAAAATAAATTTGTACTTGTGATTAAAACATATTATAATATATAATCATTATTGAAAAAAAAAGAGAAAAATAAAAAAGTAGCAAAATCAACCGTACAAAAAGTACTACAACTAGTATAGACGACTAGCTAGAAGTAGTAACATATATACCTTGTACGAAGAGTATAGAAGTACCATTTAGTTGGATCCTCACTCAAAGCCATCTTGAAACCACTGCCAAATATAATAAAACAATTGTTTCCCTTTCTATCCACCCAATATTTCTGAAAATAAATCAACAAAATCAATCACAATAATGGGGTAATTGCCGTAATTCTATAATAAATCAACAAAACTAATTATTATAAATATAATAATAGGATAAATCTATAGTAATGGTTTTTAAACGCCAATCACTGTAATAAAATTAATAAAACAAAAATTTATAAAATACTCATTTCGAGTTAGAGTTTATTGATAGAAATATTTATTAATTTGTGTCAAAATTTTTTTAAAATCATTCCTGTTTCTAATTTAATTATTGTTTATTAGTCAAAAAATAAATAGTTTAAATTTCATATTATTAGAATAAATAATTAAGATTAAATATTGTGGTATTTAGCTTTAAAAAATTAAAAAATCAACCGATAGTAATGACCTAGACCGTTGATAGCAATATTTCACTATTTTCAACTTAAACCTTTAAACTTTGTTACATGACCTATCCAAGATCTTAGCAAGTGAATCTTTTAGTGTATCGTTTTATATATATCATCGATTTACAAATAAGTACTTCGTTCTTTTATGTTTGTCCATCTTGTTATAATGGGTAGTTTCAAATGTTTGTCCACTTTAAAATACTTTTCATTTTTCAAAACTTTTTTCCCCAATTTTACCCTTATAAATCCCTCTTATTTTCCCTATTAAATGTCTTTTCTCTCTCATAATACCAATACCATCATTACTTTACACTAATATTTGATTAAAATAATACTCACTTACTACAAAGATTATAGTTTTCTTAATTTGTGTGAAAAAGCTATAGTGGACAAAATTATAAGAACAGAGAGAGTAACTTTTATGTTTATAAGAATGTAAATAGAATTTCTCAAGAGAAGATAATCAGTCCATGATGGATTTCTTCATATGGTATCAGACCAACGTGATAAGCTTATTTATTCTTTATTTAAAGTACTTAAATATCTTGCGTGAAGTATGAGAAGGGCGTGTACTACATCCACACTTCTAGCCCAAAGGCTCTAGCTGAGGGGACATGTTACGATGTTAGAACATATGTAAGATATTTAGAGCATCAACTATCAACTTAAATTTTTAGTTCAGTTGATTCGTATGTACATACCTTGGTTCTTCCATTCAAAAAAACTCCAGCATACAATTGTTGATAAAGCTTCTCAAGAGACGATCTATCGATGGGTGTATCAGAGTTACCTTTGAGTATAGCCTCACAATTATGTGGAAGCTTATGAGGTACCGGATTATGATTATGATTATAATTATTTTTGACAACATTACTAGGTTTTACATTAGATTGTTGGTAATCTAATAGTTCAGATTCAGAATGAATATACTCATAATCATCTTCATCTTGAGCTTCATATTCATGTTTTGAGGACGCCTTTGCTTCTTCTGACCAACTCGTTCCCATGTTAGCTTCTATATATTTGCCCCTAGGCTTGTTGGTTCACATGGTTGTTAATAAAAACTTGTTATATATATATATACTCTTCAAATCCGTGCTTTTGAGTTTGCCTTTTAGACAATTTTTTGAATTATATAATAAGTCGAGTGAATGAGAGATGTAAAGTGAGAATCAAATTTGGAATCTTTCTTGCAAAGTGATATTTACTCTCCAACTGAAACACTACTAAAAAACATGGAGATTTTAGACGGTTAATTCTAGATGCTTGAGTAACCGTCTAAAACAAAAAAACGGAGCCTTTAGACGCTTAGTTTTCGACGCTTAAATGGGAAAAAATAATAAAAAGCGTCACAAAAATTTTTAAAAAAATAAAAAATCTAACCCTAACGGACCGCCCCTTAAGTTCCCCCAAAAATTCAAAATCCCGCCTCCTCTTCACGCATACACTACAGCCTCATTCCCCAAAGGCCCAAACCCATTTGATCCTGCTCATACTAACCCTAACAGCAGACCTTTCTCCATTACTACCGGCGGCCCTGTAGCAGACCAACCGACTGCCTGCAGCAGCGGCGACCTGTAGCAGACCAACCTCTCTCCTCCTCTCTTCATCTAATCATCTATCTTTCTCTCTCTTTCCCTTCTCATCACTTTCACGATCGAAGGTACCTTTCTTTTCCAGATCCAAACTTTTTATTGCAATTTCAGTTTTTTTACTTTACTAATATTTCGTAATTGTTTTAATTAAGCTGTGTTTCATAATTTTTGGGTAGTTTCAACTTGATGGATTTTTTGATTTCCAGGTGTAGTATTGTCACATTTAAGCAAATGAGGTTTTGGTGTGGTATGTTGATCCAATTCGAACTTGTGTTATGCTGATTATGGTGGATCAATATCAGGTAGTTTTTGTTACTTTTTCTCTTTTTTCTTGTAAATTGCTGTACCAAAGTCTATAATCTTGAATATTTCTTTTTTCTGAGTTCTCCTCCATTACTACCATTGATTATTTGAATTGGGTTAAATTATTTCATTCTTTGAATTATTGATTTTTTGTGTTAGGGCTTTTAATTTTAAGTGGAGTTTGTTTTAATTCATGTGGAGTTTTGTGTTAGGGCTTTGAATTAACAGGTATTAGTGAGTTTCTTCTCACTATCTATCTCTTTTAAAAGCTATCATTTGCTGAGTTTTGTGTTACATATTTATTATTATGAAAAGAAAGCTTTGTGTTGTTGTATTGAGTCCAGCTTGATCAATTTACGATGGGTCTGAAGTTGAGTTGGTAAAGTTGGTAAAATTCAACATCTTTAAATTGAATTATTGATCTGTCAATTGCAATCTATTTTGACCCTAACTAATTTTGTCTAATTATTATATCCTTTTTCTTGGCAGATAGTTTCAATTGGTTTTCTTGGCCTCGTTTGCTTTTGGGATTAAATGTGGATTGATCTTGTTTTATTGGCATTTAATTCCTTTTTTTTGTTTTTGGTCAGCTAAAATACTGGTGCATTTGAAGGTTTTTGATCAATTACAATTTGCCTTTTTTTATCTTAATGAAAGAAGGATTTGGAGATCTTTGATTTTTGGGTAAAGTATTTCTCACTTCTTAAGCTTCAATTTCAATTCGTCATTTTCTATATTTGCAAATTGAAACTTTTCATTCTGCTTCCCATGTACAAATCTCAAAACTGTTGTGTGAGCATTTTAATTCACTTCATAAGCTTGGGTCAGCATTACTCGAAAAAACCGTCAGCTTAAAACAGAGACATGAGACAATAACAACAGAAAGAAAAGGCATGTAAAACAGAATATGAATCAGCCTACTACTCAGCTAACTTATCAAATGAGTTGCAATTGTTGTGAAAACCTAAATATTCAGCCTACATTTTCTCACTGCAAATGGTGGTAGTAAAGGTGATAGCAATTGTGCGAATTTTCAAGAATATAAGCTTTGATATTCACTATTATGTAACTTTGTTCTCTTCTCTGAAAGCTCAACTTTTTGATCCCTAGTCTAATGGCAATTTGTTATAATTTCCTTTTAATTTAAGTGGAAAAAGAATTGATGAATGAGAGAAGATTTTTTATTGTAATATATTAGGGGATGGTCAAGGCGATGGGTCTTTTGTTCTTCAGAAAATGCTTGTTTGTCTGTCATTGTCAATGCACAATCCCTTAGACATAAAGCATTTGTCGAGTTCCGTCAAGATACTTATCGAGATATAAATGTCAATCAGATTTGTGCCTACAAGGATGGGGAAGTCATCATTGACACTGCTGCTGGAGTGCTTGGAAAGTACGATCTCCGCCCAGTTCAGCGTGATTCATTGTTTCCTGTCTTTTCAGTAACAAAGGGCATAACAGCAGGACTGCTTCATTGGTTAGTGGATAACAGGTAAATTTTGCTCATAGCTATTCTGAGTTATAAATTGCAATGACTGAGCAAAGCTATGAACTTCTAGTGGGAGTTTCATAATTTTTCCATTTTTATTATATCATTTAGGAAGAAATACTACTTTGGGTTTTGGGTAATGATTAGTCTGTCAAAGTGTTATTGTGTGAACCCTTGTGCTCTCCACTGTCTTCTTCCAAGAGCATTAAATGTACTAATAAAGTTTCTATTTTTTTTTCCTTTCCTTTTACCCTCTCTTTGCTAATCAATTTGTGTTGGGTAATGATTTTTCTGCACAAATGTTAAATCTAAAAAATTTGGGTGACACCTTAAAAAAAGTGGTCTAGGACTGTTATGAGTGATGGAATGTAAAACCCCGACTTCTTTCGGGTCGGCAACACTACCTGTGGGGGGTTGTAAACTGATACCACAAACTATCAGTTCTTTTCCGGTCCTCGTGCCATCATTTGTGATGCTATGGCAAATCTTTCCTTTCAGTCGGCAATCAAATCTTTTGATACAGACAAAAAAATGTATAAAATCTAATTTTCCTTTTATTTCTACAGCAAAAACTGGGTTTGAAGGGACGATTGTTCGGTCTACAAACACATGCTTGGAACCCATCCCTCTTACTGAGGATGGGCTGCTTCCACCTGATTCAGTCTTGGAAGATCCAGATTGTCACTTCATATACATCTGCAAGAAGATCGATGAGGGGCCAACTAGCGTAGCGTCACATCCTATTACCGGTGATATGATATAACCCAATACAGACCAGTTCAAGTTTCAGAGTATAATTTTTTGATCAAATTCCTCTTTATAGGCTATGCTGTTGTAAGCTTTGTAACATTAGGTGTGCATAATTGTTGTTAAGAAGGAGTTGACGATCGGTGGAATACGTGAACTCTTCTTTGAGAGCCATATAGCCGAGTGAGGGTTTATAGATTTTTCGTAGTTTAATCGATGGTGCTACTCTAGTCTCTAGCTGATTGCTTCCTTTAGTTTTGTAGTTATGGGGTATTGCCGTAGTGTTATATGTACAATGTGTATACTGAATTCACAAAACTCTAATTTGCTTTTGATTAGCTGCAATCTTCAATATATTGTGACTTATATAGTGACTGTATTTTGTAGCTAATACATATTGGGTGATGATAAATAATTATAGCTTTATTTTCATTTAGGCGTATAAAGGCGTCTAAAATATTAAGTATTTTTCGACACTTGAAACTGTCTAAAAACTTGGTATATTCCACGCTTTAAAGCGTCAAAAAATATTTAGTATTTTCCCTGCTATAAAGCGTATTTTCCATGCTTTAAAGCGTCTAAAATCCCGAAAAATATAGCATGGATTCAAGGCAAATATTTCGTATTTTCCACGCTTTAAAGTATCGAAAATATTAAGTGTTTGCTACGCTATAAAGCGTCGAAAATGGTGAAATAGTAGTTTAGTTTTAAGGCGCGAAATCTTATTTTCCACAGTTAAAAGCGTCGAAAAAAATCATTTTATGGACGGAAATAAACGTCTAAAAAAAAGCGTCGAAAATTTGTAACTATTTTTTTATGTGAAAGCATTTTAATCAAATGGGACGAACTCTAAAAAATGGTGTGAATTCATCAACAAGTTGGATGGAATTTGTTTTTAGCTGTAGTTAAATTTTTATTATAAGAATAATCCAATTTTGGGGGTATAATTAATTAAAAATTTAGGATATATGATAAAGATAAGAAAGTATATATTCCCATGTCTTTTGCTTCCCACTTTCCCTAAGGAACAAATTCGATGGAGGCAAGGTTATCATATAGATAAATTTGTTAATTATGTTCAATAGTAGTTTAGAATCTAACCATATATTTTAATGTTATTGACTCAAAATTTGTGAGATCATAATGTACTTAGTTTATAGGAGTATTAACTAATAATGTTAGTTTATGTTTAATTGTGCTGAAAATTAAAACATATTTACTCTTTTAGTCATAATTTTTGATAAGAAAACCACATCAATTCAATTTTTACGGATTAAAGACCTAGACTTTAATATCTTTTCAATGATGTTTTATATGCCCAATTCCGATAACCGAGCGAGAAATGACGATCGTTTAAAGTTAACTTGTGTTAAAATTTGATAAATGTTCAATTTTTTTGCCATAACTTTTTGTAGAAAATTTGCATTAACGCAAGGTTTGCGATATTAAAAAGTAGAATTCAAGAGTTTTCCAAGGATATATTATATGCCCAATTCTGATAATCGAACGAGAAATGACGATGACGATCGTTTAAAGTAACACGATGTACTAAAGATTACTACAAACTTGTAACGATCATCAGTTTTCGTTCAGTTATCAGAATTGGACATATAATATATCGTTGGAAAACTCTTAAAGTGTAATTTCTAATATCGCAAACTTTGCATAAATGCAATTTTTCTATAAAAAGTTGTGGTCAAAAGATTAAACATTTTCAACACAAGCAATAAACGATCGTCATTTCTCATTCGGTTATCAGAATTGGGCATATAATATATCCTTTGAAAGATCTTTAAGTCTAGGTTCTAATGCAACAAACATTGCATAAATGTAATTTTGCTATCAAAAGGTATGGCCAACATCGTAAACATGTATCAAATTACAATACAAACAATTTTTTTAAAATGCTTTTTTTTGGAGAAAAAATTAACGATTGTTATTGACGCCTACCAAATCATTTTGGTGATTGTTTACATTTGCTATATATAGTGTCTTGATATTGAATTTTAGTTCTGTGAGCATTTTTAGAGAGATATTAGAGAGATAAAGTTACGTAAATAAGTCATTAAGGACAAACTTGAAAATTCATTATATAAAAGGTGACTGTAACACCCCGGCCCAACGGACGACCGGTGACTACTCATGGAGATTGTAGACTGGCTCCACAGACCAACACAGGTCTTTCCAGCGCACTTTGGCCTCACTCGTGCGCACCCGGAAAACTTCCCATCCTAAGATTGCTCCACACCAAGCACGCTTAATAGTGGAGTTCTTAGTAAATGGGCTCCCATTAAAAGAAGATACACCTTGTTGATATGATTAGTCTATCAATCCCTTTTCAAGCTAAATCTGGGGTATTGCAGTGACAACACAATAAAAAAGATGGTCGAGTAATACTGATTTCTTAATAATCATTAGTGTTGGAGTATAAAACTATTCGAAACCTCCACCATCAACCGAAGATTTTAGTTAGGTTAGTTGTATAACAGTTGAGCCTCAAAATATTATGCACTCTATTCATATATTCTATCAATCACAATGATTATATATGACTTAATTTTAAGTATAGATGTTTCCTTACGACATTAATTACAAATACAAATACTTTAAAAAAAGTATGATGAATGATGATATAATATAATTTGAAATATCTGACTTAGGCATTATATTGCATGCTGTCAATCAAATAAGTGAGTGCTGAGTCTCCATCTGAAGAAATATTTTATGAATGAGAAAGCACAAGTCACTAAGTCAGCGTTGCTACAAGCAATATTGTATCCATCTAAACAGCTGTTTCCTCCTGACTTTGACGCCAAATCATTCACTAATATCACATCAACAATTTGTTCTAAGCACAATAATTCTGTTTTTTTAATTAATATGGATGCTTGGTAAAGGTAAAGGACACTCTCAATATTCTATACAAGGTAGGGTCTAAATAGGGGTTTTATTTTCCTAAAAGATGCGGATAAATCATAGCCGTTTCCCCAAGAAGGGAGTAAAAAGAGATGCGCGCAGTCAAAAAACCCCTTAATTGATACTTGCGCCCGGTAGAGGTCGAACCCCAAACCTTCTGCTCCTTGAACCACAAGCACTTTTGGTTAATTGTCGAATCGTAGCAAAGAGAAAATTGTTGTGTTTTTAATGTAAATGGGATATTTAGAAATAAATGAGCATGAGTAATGAATTGCGTAGATTAAGTTAAAAAAGAAATTTTATATATGAATAAAATTAAAAAATGATAAGTCATCATCAAAAAATAAAAATAATATAAAATTAAGAGAAAATCCAAAATGAAAAATGGGACATTTGGTATTTTCACCAAAACCAAGGAGGGAGTAGGGTCCACATGAAAGTCAACCATTAGGTAGTAGTTAGGATATGTTAAATAAGAGTCATTGGGTCTAAAGGGGGGAGTAGGGTCCACATGAAAATAAATGGGTAAATGTAATAAGGGTAATATTGTAAAAAATTGTGTCTAAAAATAAAAATGGGACATTTTGTGTGAATTGGCCCAAAATAGAAATGTCTCATTTTGTGTGAATAGGAGGGAGTATATTGGAATCAGGAAAGCTAGATTTTGAAAGTATATGGGCATATGAGCATATCTAACCCACCCATATACTGCCTCCGTTCCATTTTATTAGCAACACTTACCGTTTTTGAATGTTTCATATTACTTGCAACATTACTATTTTTGGCAAAAATAATCTACTTATTTTATCCTCACTTTATTCCTACCACATATCACCATCAATCATACATCATCCCATTAATTATTTAATATACCCACAAGTCACAACCACTATCTATTTATAATATTTTTTTTTTATTTCTACCCCACATATCATCATCAATCATACATTATTCCTACTTTTACCATACTGATTTGACAGCCTTTAAATATTGTGTCAAATCCAATAGTACAACTAAAATGAAACGGATGAAGTAATAATTTAGGAAAAAGAGCATTTTCCAATTGGTAAAGAAATTAAAGAGTGCTTCATCACAATTTACATTTGCTTATTTATAGTAAAGTGTTGGACACAAAAGGCATATTGATGTATCTTGTCTCGTGAGTAGGGATGGTCATGGGTCGGATCTGGGTCGGGTCCAGTCGGACCCAGATCCAGACCTTAATTTTTTTTAAGGATTCAGATCCAGATCCAGACCTTTAGGGTCCAAAATTTTTAGACCCTGACCCAGACCCTTAGGGTCTGGCGGGTCTAGGGTCTAAATCTGGGTCCTAAAAGGATTTTTTTTTTCTAAAAAACTATATAAAAAAAAAAATAATATCATGCAATTTTCTTCTATTCATATAAAATTTCTAAAGCGTTTTCAACCAAATAAGGTGGAGTCTCAAGCTACATAAGCCGATACAATCATACAAATTACATAAACCGATACAATCATACAAACTACAAAGTAAAAAGTCTTAAATTACTTAATGTTCTAAATTAAACATTTCCAAAATATAACAAAGTTTCGAACAAAACAACCAAATACGCATAAAAAACTTATGAAATGAATATTGATGACTGATGAGTGGTATTGAGCAGTAGCACGCTACATGCTTCTGCCTAAGAAAGTAGGTGTAGTGGAGTACATTTAATTTTTTGTTTTTTAAAATATTTTTAATATACATAAAATACATAATATTAATATTATTTTAGAATATATTTATATCTTAGGGTCTACGGATCGGATCTGGGTCGGGTCAGGGTCTAGAAAACATGGACCCGGACCCGGACCCTAACATTATGGACCCAGATCCGACCCTATTTTTTAGGGTCCAAAAAAAGGTGGATCCAGACCCTTAAATATGGGTCGGGTCGGGTCTAGACCCTTAGGGTCCAGGACCCATGACCATCCCTACTCGTGAGAGAATCTATTGTTCTTGATGGTGCATTTAAAGCTAATTGGGAAAAAAGCAATATCATAACAGCTAGTTTCTTGAGAGATAGTATTTTTAAAAAACAAATTTTAAGCACAACCCATTAAACTTTAATGCTTACTTACATTATATTTAATGCTTACTTACCGTATTCTTAATGCATGTTTGTTTTCAATATCTTAAATATCTACTTACATCATTCTTAATACCTACTTATAATATATTAATATATATACTACCTCTGTTTATTTTTATGTACAACTTTTGCCATTTTTGTCCGCTAAAAATTATGTGCAACTCACTCTTTTCTCTCTCATTCTTTTCCCTTAATTACCTATCCTACTTACTTTCCTTCTTCTCTTTTTTCCCTATTTCTCTAATTTCCCCCTACAAACTTTTGCATTGGCAACCGTGCAAGGGCCAAAAGTTGCACATAAAAATAATTCTTTCTCTTACTTACCTATCTCTACTTCCATCATTTTCTCTCTTCTTCTTCATATATATATATATATATATATATATATATATATATATATATATATATATATATATATATATATATATATATATATATATATATATATATATATATATATATATATATATATATAATGGTTTGGAGATGATTTCTCAAAAAAACCGTCTCTCACCAAGAACTTGTGATATCATAATACTGTATATGTTAATATTGCCTTAGTGGTACAACTGTTTCACTAATTTTTATTTTTAATACCCCCTCCAATTCTTTTTTATTGTCCACTTTCCTTATTTGGTTAGTTCATCCAAATTGTCTACTTTCTATTTTTGGCAAAGATTTTTTACCTAAATACCCTATGTTCACACAAGTAAAGATCATAATACCCCCACTTATATTATTTAAAATACCCCAACTATCACCTTTACAATTATTATAATCACTTAAATACTCAAACTATCACTTTTACAGTTATTATAATCATTTAAAACACCCCAACTATCACTTTCTTAATATGCGTGCCAACCCAAAGTGGACAATAAAGAAGAACCGGAGGGAGTAATAGATAAATAGAATTAAATTGTTCAGTTTTGAAAAGAGAACTGAAAAAGTTGTATACGTAATAGTTTTGTTACTTTGACGTTTTTATGTCATATATGTGCATGCTCTAATACCAAGACTAAAAGAAAAAAAAAATAAGTAATATTGTATTGTTTTTGGCACCAGAGCCAATGATATATACTTTTTGGGACGAGGCAAAGCTCTACGCCCTTGTATTTAGAATTTTTTTTTGAGGTTTTGCATAATTAATAAAATTGCATTACAACAAAGAAGTAGAGTTGATTTCGGACTAAAATTGTATCTTAAGTTATAAGGACTAAGGAGTATGTTGCGCGTTCAATCAACCCAACAAATAAATTTAAGCCAAATAAATGAGCTAATGGTACACATAAGCAACTAAACATCTTGTATAACCTTGCTAAATTTAGCTATATAAATTTGGAAAAATTATCAAGAATAATATAATTTTTTGTTTATTTTCCTACAATAATATCAAGTTTTGATTAACTATGTATAATACTAATTTTGGGGGGTGTTCCTAGAATATACCCAACATGTTAAAAATCAAACTATAGGAAATTATATGACAAAATAATTTTGTAAATTAGTTAATAAAATAAAGTTGGTATTATTTTAGGAAAAAGCCCCTCTAAGTTAGTATTATTGATGGTTAATCAATAATTAATACTCCCTCCTATTCACTCAAGTTGTCTCATATCCTTTTATAGGGAATTCACTCAAGTTGTCCCATTTTTTTTTTTGTCTATCTTTTTTTTACCTAAATATCCCCACTTTTCCAATTTTCAATATCCAACTACCACCTTTACACTTAATTTAATCAATTAAAATACCCCACTATCACCTTTTTGGTGGACCCCATCCCACTCTTAATATCTGTGCCCAACTCAAATGGGACAACTTAAGTGAATAGAAGAGAGTATTATTATAGAAAAATTAACAAAATATTGTACTACCTCCTATTCAGCCTAAATGTCCCATTTAGTTTTCTGGCACTATTCACTCATCACTCTTTATTTGTATTTTACTCTTAATCTATAAGTTAAAATATAGTCATGTGGGATCTTATTTGATTTGTCTTAATACAAGGATTATTAATATCAAATTTTTATAATTTTTAGTTAAGAATAATTTGAAATATTAAAGGTTAAAATGTTGTCTCGGCAAGTGTGAAAAAACTAAATGGGACATTTAGGCTGAATAAAAGAGAGTATTATTTATGGTAATTTTTCCATTAAATAATTACCAAAGCAGTAATTTAATTTTGAGCATGTGAATGTTGTGATTCCCAAAACATTTTTTTTAAACAGAAAATTGTTCCCACTATACTTCGTTTTCATTCACAACCAAAAGACATGAAGTATTTCTGAAATGCAGTCATTCATCAGCAACATTATTCACTATTTTGTGCATGTTTGTACTTTTCCTCCGTTCCATTTTACTTGCAACATTTACCCTTTTGAAAGTTTTATATTACTTGCAAAATTACTATTTTTGGCAAAAATAATCTACTTATTTTATCTTCACTTTATTCCTACCTCACTATCACCATCAATCATACATCATCTCATTAATTATTTAATATACCCACAAGTCACAATCACTATCTACTTATAATAATTTTTTTTTATTTCTACCTCACATATCACCATCAATCATACATCATCCCTACTTTTATCATACTGATTTGACAATCCTTAAAAATTGTGCCAAAACCTATGGTGCAACTAAAACAGAACAGAGAAAGTATTTGATTTCTAACAAAATAATTTTTACCAACCATTTCCTAATTAAAATATATTGTTAGTTGTGACGTATTTCTTGGTTGACACTATTTAGTACTATACATCAACGTACATTATTAATTATTTTCCTATAATTGTATTTGATTTGTACTTATCAAGTGAAAATATCGCTACAACAAATTTAACTTTTTACAATATTGAATATAGTGGCATCACAAAAATGTCACTAATTCATATTTTTAATGTAATAATTATTGCTTTTTATTTAAAGTTTCATTTTAAAGTGATTTAGCAACACTTTATTTGATCTTTAGTGGCATATATAATTGTAACTATAGTCTATAGTGACATTTATGAAAAATATCACTAAATCCTATGTCGCAAAAAGTTTTAGTGTGATTTTTTAATTTGTTGCTAAAGGGTCTAATAAATTTCACTAAATCCTCTATATACTATTAGCAATTTGAAAAAGCGACATTTAAATTAAATGCCGCTAAATATTTCCCACTAAAAGCAAATCATGTTGTAAACTTGTGATGTTACCATTTAAATATCTTTTAAAATTAGTGTACACTAAAATAGTGTCAAATCTCTTTCATTTGTTCAATCCCTTCATGTTGCGTTCTCCTATACTTTTTACTACTTTCATTTTTTATAACTTTAACCTTTAACATTATACAAAATGTAGATTTAACCTTTAACATTATACAAAATAAAGGCAAATTTTAAAAACCCATATTTTTTTTTGCTATATTCACATTTAACAAGTCATTCAAGTTAAAACTTGGCCATAAACTCTACAGGTTGACACTGCTTCGTCTGCTGTCGCCTTCTTCGCTCTCCCCTACCATAAACCGAGACTTGGATGATCGCGATGATCTTGCTGAGCCTGATTTTGGGGTGGAATTTGATGACTTAATCTTCTTCCTCCTTGTTTTCTTTGGATTTGTAGGAATATTTGTTGGAGGAAAGTTGCTTAATTTAGCAGTAGATGTTTGTCTCCCAAAGGTCCGCTCAAAATCTGTAACGTCTTACAAAAAAATTACAAGAATCAGTAATAGTACTCAAGGTGTACGTACAATACATTATTAACCTAGTCAATGTAGAAATGTACATAGCTAGTACTAACTATACTATCAAATTAAGACAATTAAGACCATATAAAGTGCTTCATTCATTTAGCACCGGTCAAATTGACTCCTTATTTGATTTTCTATTATATATTTTCCTCTCGTATAAAATAGCGTTAAAGTGTCTATTATTATGAGTCATTCTTAATCAGAGAAACAGAGAGTTTACTATAAATTTGAGAAGTAACTCATAATGATAGAATAGAAAATAGGCCTGGGCAACCCAAACAATGAGAACAAGTAGTCCACTCATAAATCCAAAGAAGGTACACTACTAAAACCAATTGGCAATAATAGGAATTACTTCTTGAGTATATAAAATGATGCATACTCTTCTTTTCCTTCGATGTGGGACAATTCACATGTGGGTAACACACGGGCACTTCAACACATAATACTATAAATTGGTTTATATTAGTAGTAAACCCCTTTAAATTTGTAATTTGCGTAGGCTCATTTCTCAAATTCTAACATATATAGCTTTATAGCCCAGTTAATCTAGACATTTAATCAAACCACTAATTAAGAGACTTATACTTTAATGTTCATTTTCATTGAGGTTTCTAATCCTTCTGATTGGTTATATCAGTAGTCACATGTGAACTATCGATTGTTCCACATTAAAGAAATTAAAAAAAATGAATTTACAGTACTTATTTCTATTATTACCAATTGATTTTAGTAGAAAAATTCTTTAAAAATTAAATTGTTCAGACTTATTTTTTAAATTCTAACAAATAGATCAATCAATTCCAAAACTCTCCTAATCTAATTTAGCATGCCAAACACTTGAAAATCAATAAAGGAATCCTAATCTCAATTTCAAATTGTGTAGTTAGGATACCATGATCTCAAAGTCACAAGGTAGACTTGTTTCCCACCAAATACCCATACTTCTTCACCAAATACACAAATCTTTATTATCTAAAATCGTACCCCAAATCACATGATTCAACTAATAAACCAACTTAAGTCTAATATAATTTGATTTAATATTAATAAGCTTTTAAAAGATTTTCAAACATGATTTTGACCCACATGACCTAAACAAACAAAGTTGACCAACATTTTAGGATATAATTGAAGGGACACAACTCATAAACTATCCTCCACTATGGCACGACTCTAGCAAGAATATAGCTAGTGGCAATTTATTTATTTATTTAATTATTTAGTTATTTTGAGAGACAATAAGAATTAAACCAAAATCTTAATTGGAAAAAATAATATATATTTATAACTGATATAAGACTTGATCCTCATAAATAGCGGCTTGTAGCCTTGTATCATAATTTTATCGTATTATCATACTATTAACTAAAACAACTGGAAAATTCCATGTGGCATGCTCACAATGATTTGCCAAATGATTTGCCACATGGAATAATCTTTGGATTCTTGCTATATTTATTAAACTAAATAAGATAAAGTTGATTTTATTTTATTAAACAAAAACAAATCCATCAATCATACTATTAACTAAAAGAAATAAAAAAATTTCATGTGGCATCCTTTAAAAGATTTTTCACATAGAATAAGCAAATTAATTAATTGTTATATTTATTAAATTAAATTGAATAAAATTGAGTAAATCAATAAAATGCATTTAATCTTGACCAATATCTCTACCATTAAATTATTTTTGAGTAGCATTTATTTATAGTTAAATTTTGAGTAATTAGAAAATATATATACCGCATCATCTATTCTAGAATTACAAATTTAGTTTATACATATATTGTCAAAATTGAGTAATTTACTACATAATATCTCAGGCTTTATTTTTTTAATTAATATATATATATTTATATATGTCGATGCTAAAAAAGCCGTGCATTGCACGAGATTCTATACTAGTTTTATATATTTATGGATGAACATGGGAATCAAAAAGCGATGAAATATTACTTTCTTAAAAGGTAATCAAGCCAAAATATAAAGTCAATAATTGCATTGACATGTACAAAATAAGTTGGTCCCTTTGTATATCTCTCGTGACATGTAAGCCAAAGCCAATTTGCCTCCAATTGAAGGCAACGAATCTTTGAATGTCTGTCTGATCTAGATGCCACAAAATATTTGATGCACCTTACCCATGTCATGTGAAGTGGTAGATCACCCACTAGGGAAAATGTCATTAGCAAGTTCATAAATGTACTATCCAACCTTTTTATGTTTTAGATTTAGATTGGGATAAAAATATTGCACGTCCTAATTTAATGCACATCACTTTAGGTCTTTATTGGGGCTTTGTTTTGTCAAAATTTGGTACTATAGAAAAGGATTATTTTGTACTCGTACTCAGTTTTATACCGTATTATTTAATAGATATGCATAAAGAAAAATATCCTCCAAATTTAAGTAGTTGCAACTTGCAATCACTAAAGTATGATCAAAATAGAACAAAAATCATGATATACGAGGCTAAAAGAATATAATTAATTTACATTATATATTAGTTAATTTATGAGCATTAAAACCTTAGGCTGGTAGCTATATATGCTATGCCTATCAGGTAGAAACCTTAGGCTGGTAGCCATATATGCTATGCCTATCTGGTCATCCAACAAAAATAATGAATTACTGTATGAAAGTTTTCACTTAAACGATGCAAAATGAGTGAAATAAATGACTAAGTTTTGGTAAAATGTCATTACGTGCTAAATTTATGTATTTGTCTAAGATACACCAAATTAAGAATCTTTTATCCCTTATCTTAAGGGAAATTACCTTAATGACAAAGCAATTTAAGGGTGGGTGGGAAGATTAATTGCACAAAAGGTAGTAAAGAGTAGGAGTATACCTTGAGATGTCCACGTCTGTTCTCTGGAACCACCCACACTACCCATTGATCCAACGGTCAAGTCTGAACCTGTGCCAAATTCACTCATCTGCATTGTTCAAATGACTTCTAATATTAGAATTTATTATACTCTAAATTATCTTTAATTACTTACATAAATAATAATACTACAATATAATACTAGTAGTATAAAAATTAATCACAAATTGTTGTGAGAGACGGTCTCTTTGAGAGACTATTTCTAATTAGGTTAGCCCATTAGAAATAATATAGAGTAAATATAGGCAATAAGCTTTAATGATTGGGCTTGAAAATTAATTAATAGAAACATATTACATACCCAACTTGGAGTTGTACCTTCTGGACCATCCCAACCAATATGAGCCACATGTTTTACATCTGTTGGGTGCCCAATTTGCATCTCACGTTCTTTCACCACTGTAATTAGACACATAATTAAGTAATTAACAATATAATCTTATTATTTTGAGGAATTAAATTATTAAAATTATCTAGAAACAGAAAAAAGAAGAAAATCAAAAGATAAAAAGTGAGAAATTTACCAAATATTTGTGAGATGTATTTGAATGATCCTTTGCATATCCCTTTAATCTTGTTTGACATTGCTGAAAAGATTGAAAATTGGGTTTAAAGAGAGAAAGTAGCAAACAAACAAACAAATAAAAGGAAATTCCTTTTTGGCCTACAGAAAACAGGGCAAAAATTAGATAATGATTCACAAACATTGTATTTTTGATGATTAAAAACAAATGATGCAAACCCAAAACAAAAATTGAACACTTAAAAAGGTAATATGTGATGTAGAAGGTTCCAAAAAGTACTCATTGATTCCTTTATGAATTAGGTTTGGTATCACTCTCTCAAGGCCCAATCTAGTAAAAGTAATTCTTGTTGTGAGAGACGGTCTTTCCAAGAGACGCATAAGAAATATGGGCTAAATAGCCTAATTTACACAAATTTAAGAGAAAATAAGAATGTAGGCTTCTTGTTTTGAGGTAGTCTCTTTGAAAGACGGTCTCTCACAAGATTAGCGGAAAATAATTTAGGCAGACTCGAACCAGAATTCATCTTGATTCTCTCTTTATTGGAACATTTACTCTAAAAAGTTACATTTTCTAGCAAGAATTAAGATTACCCAAAAAATGTAATGTATTGAAAAAAGACTTGGTAAGGCTATCACGATAATAATGTCAGATCCTTAATTTCAAAAGATTAGTACAGTCGTTAAAATAACTAAATATTTACCTATTTTAAAAGTTGGAGATTCAATAATGAGAAATTCTTTCTCTTTTCTTTCTATTTTCTTCTGAATCTGAAACTCTGATACATGAAAAGAAAAAACAAGTAGTTGAGTATGTTTTGACTTTTGAGAAAGAAAGAGTAAAAAATGTGATTAAATGTTGGAAAATTTAGGGTTGGAAGGAAGAATTTGGGGGTTTATTCAGGTGTTTTTTGGTGTTTGGATAATGGGGAGAATGGGAAAGGGGGGAGTTTAGAAGAGGCAGGTTCAGAGAAAATGGTGGAGAAACATAATTTCTTAAATGGAAGTCAACTAGGAGGGGATCAGGGTATGAGGAGAATTTTAAGTTTGGTGGAAACCAGAAACTGGTCAAAATATTAAAAAAAATCCAGCTGTGTTAAAAATGTTTTTGGTATTTTTATATTATATTAATTAAAAAAATTGACAATGATTTTGATCTCCATAGGATTTAGACAAAGTATAAGTACAATGTTGATAATTACTCTTGCAACATGTAAATTGACGGGTGATTTCTTGAGAGAACGTCATTTGTAAAGACGACTTTTAAAGTCCGGCCCAAATATATATTTACAAAAGACGGTCTCAAGCAAGCATTTGTGTTAAATTAATGAAGGAGTCTTTTGCCTGGCTTATCTCAAACTTTAGCTTCAATCCTCCTATAAATTTATTCCTGGGTCAATTTAGTATAGCTTTGCGCTTTTGATTTTATGGACCAATTGAAATAATAGAGTTTTCTCTAGACCTAACCCCTCAACATCCTTTGGCATTACAAAGTCTTGTGCTTTAAAATTCTTTTACTCCCAACCTCATTTGGGGCATCCTGCACTAATCCCCGATTTTCCTTATTATATTTCTTCTTTGAAAAACTTAAACCAAATTGATGCCTCTTTCCTTCCTTCGCACTTCTCCCGGCCAGACTATTGGCACTCCTCCTTTGTCCTTTATGCTCGGGCTCTAGATGCGAACGTGGCTGAACTCATTGCAATTACTATTGGCTTAATGATAACCGACTTCATCTCTTGGACTGAGTTTACTATTGCTTTGGATTCCATGTAGTCGTAGAAAGTTTGGCAAGTTGTCCTCCTTTCAATGACATTTATGCTTTATCTTGTACTTTTTGCATGGTTCTCCCAAGATAGAATCTCAAGAAGCAAGTGCGTCATGTTTCAGGCTAGAAGTTCACTTTACTAATTGCCTCTCCCACCAAGCTCAATCTGAAATCCCTTAACAACTTAGAATTTTTAGACTTCGTTATTTGTCCTGTGTTGATGATGTTATAATTATCTTTAGTTTTAGGAACTAATTAAGTTGTAATGATGTTACTTTTGACTTTTAATTCGCTCATGTTGCCTCTTCTCTTCCCCATGTGCTTGAAAAGTATGAGAATGTTAATTTCTCTTTTGATGAACCCTAAATAATGTTTTTCCGCTTTATAGTATATTACATCATTTCCAAAAAAATTACTGAATGAGTCACTTATGTAAATAATAAAGTACAATTCTCCAAAAAAAAACAAAAAAAAAAAGTCGTCAAGTCTTAGTTATTTGGATATGAATCAAGGTTATGTAATAGATTATTTTTCTTTAAACAAGTTATAAATGATTTGTTATCAGCAAATCAATTGGTACTTATAACTGATCAAAGTATTCTGTTAAATTAGGCTGGACTTATTGTGAATGTCAGCAATTATCGGGGAAAACACGAGGTGCACACACTTCACAAGCCAAGGAGATATATGCCATCCCAAAACCATATGGCAATGAGAAGAAGGTCTCCAATAGCTTATAAAGTGTGCACACCATTTTCAATTTGTCGATGTGGGATAACTTATCCCAACACCCCCCCTCACATGCGAACCCCCGTCGAGTTCGCATGTGGGAGTAATCAATTAGGGTAGGAACGCCATTCTTTTCGGACCTACCATTTTAAAATTTTTGATCGAACCATCGGCTCGGATACCATGTTAAATTAGGCCGGACTTATTGTGAATGCCAGCAATTATCGGGGAAAACACGAGGTGCACACACTTCACAAGCCAAGGAGATATATGCCATCTCATAACCATATGGCAATGAGAAGAAGGTCTCCAATAGCTTATAAAGTGTACACACCATTTTCAATTTGTTGATGTGGGATAACTTATCCCAACACCCCTCTCACATGCGAACCCCCGTCAAGTTCGCATGTGGGAGTAATCAATTAGGGTAGGAACGCCATTCTTTTCGGACCTACCATTTTTAAATTTTTGATCGAACCATCAGCTCGGATACCATTGGCTCGGATAATTTATCCCAACATATTCAACAGATCCAACAAACAATTATTTGTCAAAATTGTTTGACAAGCTTTTGAGCAAAAGTTTACGTTTCACCTAGCGAAAGCTCACACCTTCGTCTTATGCGTTGCACTTAAGCTCTACACCTTTTGCACCATGTATGGTTGTACTGTTATGAACTAACGTATCCATACAACACAGCTAGCAGCTCAAGTGCATGCACGGAAAATATGACATGGTCAATTTAATATTGTTAACATGGGTGTGTTTTGGAGGCTTTCAAATAATTGCAGGTACCTCTTTTTTTGAAGAGCATATAGAGCTAGGGGACTCTCTGACCGTACTCTCTTATATGTGAATGAGTTGCTATCTATCTTCCCTCCCAAGACCCTGACCATAGTTTATCTATAAACGGTACTGAGTATGATGATGGTTTACCATTATTCACCAATTTTCTCTTACGATTTCAAAAGCGCGTATTTTGCAATATCCTTGCAGGTTCCCATGATGCTACTTTTCCCTTTCTTTCTTGGTCAATTATAAAATAAACGCTTCAACTAAGCTAGTGTCCAGAAAAATCACCACAAAATAAAAACTTGGAAATTTCAAATTTCATATGGAAAATCACACGAAAATTAAAAAAAATAATAGAAAAGCTTGAAAAAAAAATTTTAAAAACTTGTTAATAATAATAATTCATCATCATCATCAACCCAATATCCCGCTGGAAAACAGGGTATGGGCGAGGGAATGTGACGGACAATCCATACCCTTACTCCCTTGGGAGGGAATACTAGAGAAAAACGATCAATTTTACCCCCAGAAAGAGAGAGCCCTGCATAGAATGAAGCTAACTCATAGAAACAAATGAGCGTTATACATATTTGTGTTACAAGTGCTAAACCAAGCAAGCCATCATAATGGTTTGCCAATGAAAAGTTAATATAATCCTTGCAATAATTTTGCCTTCTAACTACATATCTATAACTTTGTACAAGGTGTGGAAAAGTAACTTAAAAATCATATTTTGTACATAGATATATACTATACATAAGATTTCAAATACTTAAAAGTTAATAAAAACAAATAAAAACAAAGTAACAATAACTCCCAAAAATATCTACGAAATCTCTCTAAAATTTAGTCCTAAAACCAAAATTTTAAACATTTACATATGCAAACAAAGCAAAAAGTCTTTTCCCTCTAATGAATGTACAAAATCTAACTTTTTACCCTTAGTTTTTCCTCACTAATTCTCAAAATTCAAACCGGACAAAATAAGCTTGTAATATTTTTACATTTGTCATTTTTTTATATTAGTCATAGTGGAGAGTATAATGTATAGAATGAATAATTTGCGAATAACGATAAAATTCGGGCAATTTGTGAATTACAACCCTAATCTTATTTTACTTCTTGCGAATTACAGCTACTAAAGTATAATGTCTACAACATTCAGGAAAAATCAGAGGATTTCAACTAATAAAACTGTCGAAATCCCGCGAATTGGCCTGAATGTTATAGATATTGATACTTTGACGGTCGTATTCGCAAAGAAAAACATTAAAGTTGTAATTTACCAACATCCTAAACTTTAAGACCGTAATTCGCAAATAATTCTATCACAATTCAATAAACCACCATAAGGTTGATAAAAAGAGGGAAGAAAAGAACAAAAATAAGCACAATTACAGCTAAAATAGCATAACAATACCATTTCCTAGAGTTGTTTTGATGCTCTCTAGCCTGACCAAGTTGTTGAGTTCCTCGGCTGACGAAGGAACTTGCATGAGCTACATGGGTTTCGATATTATTTAGTTGTTGGCCTTGTGCTTCAACTAATGCAGCCATATCAAGAAATATTTGGTGAAGTTCAATCAAATTCTTCTCAATCTCTTTAACTGCGTCATGTCTTTCTTGTAATTCGGATATTGTGTCTAATATTTGACCTCTTCCTTGATCTTCTATGGCTTTTTGCAATAAATTTTCACTTTCTCCACTTGCTATTAGATTCTCTATCATCGTATCATCCGCCTTTTCTCCGGTAATTGTGAAGTACCTAATAAACATTTAATTTATGTTATCAGTCTGATTCAATTGAGGTCGTCTAAAAAATTAATGTTGACGAAAAACTAATACAATACTAATAATTTTTTTTTATTTTATTATCCTAATTAGAGGTGTTTAATGGGCCGGGCTCCCATTTTGAGCCCTTATTCGGCCCGTTGTTAGAAGGGCTTTGTAAGGGTCGGGCCAAAAATGGGTCGTGTCGAAAACGAGCTATACTATAATTACCATGAAACGGGCTATAAAAGGGCTCAATAAGGGCCGAAAACGGGCCTTTGTAAATAGTATAATTAATATATAATTTAAATATTATAAATGACAATGTCAATGAAATTATTAATATTATAAATGGGTCGGGTTGGGCCGGACCGAACTTTAAAAGCCCGGTCCATTTAAAGCCCATATTAGATTCAAAGGCCCCTTATCTGGCCTGACCCGTATTTACTTAAGCCCGACCCGACCCGACCCTTATCCGGCCTATTGAACTCGCCTAATCCTAATGCTATCAAAAACTAATTAGAAATAATTTCTTTTATGTTTAGATGTGTATTGTTCTCCGAGGTATATGTATGCATTGTAGGTAATAGGTAGGCTTAAACTTTTTTTATTAAATTATTTCTCAAAAGACCATTGAAGTATTTATTTGTAATATAAAATTAATTATTTGTAGAAGTAGATCAATATACAACTTCTAAGTGAATTATTTAGTTGGTCTATTTTTTCTGTCACAAGTCAATGTTTTAGGTTATGGCTAGACATACACGCACATTGTAGGTAATAGGTAGGCTTAAACTAGACATATCCTAGTCATTTATAATTTTGTTATTCTAAATTTCCATCGGAATAAACATATTAGATTAGGTAAAATATCTTATAATTAAATAAACTGCTGTAGTCAATTATAATAATTAGATTATTGACTATTTATAGTTCAAGCAACAGAAATAATAAACATCCGTTTAAGCCCAATCCATTTAATGTTTGCTCATTTAAAACCCATAAATTTTAAAGTTTCCATTACTCAAGTCTAATTATGACCTACCAAAATTTTTGATCGAAAACTATTGATTGGTGGAAGATTTTCTGTTCTCCCTTGTAATTGTCCCTAGAAGGTATTAATGGTAATGGACACTCCCAGTATCCTGCACAAGGCAGGGTTCAGGTGGGGGTTCTTCTTTTTCCTGAAAGATGCGGACAAATCATACTTATTCCCCTAGGAAGGGAGTAAAGAGAAATGTGCGCAGTTAAGATATCCCCAACTGATACCTGCGCCCAGTAGAAATCGAACCTCAAATTTTTTATTCTACATGCAGATACTCTATCCATTGTCCCTAAAAAATTCTCCTAATCCGAAATTAAAAATTGACAAATCAATTGCACAAATTCTTAACAAATTTATCGACAATCCTCAATACCTTCTCTCCATAGTTTCCTTATATTCAGATTGCATCTTGCCTCGCAAAGCTTGAAAATTATCCATCAAGTCCTTAAGCTTCTTCCCTAGCCCACTTACAACCAACGTCCGAGTCCGATCAGCCGAAGAGCCCGGCCCGCAACCCGGCACATTACTAGCTTGTGCATTAGACTTGTCTAAGGCTACAAGTTTAGCCTTAATAGCCTTAACCTTTTTAAGAACAAGGGACACGTCCGAATCCATTCGGCCACGAAGCTGTTTCATGGTCTTAGCATTATGAACAACCTTAGATTCTTCATTACAATCTTCAAGTCTTTTATAAATCTTATCAACATCTTTCATGTCATCTTTTACCTTGTCTACATCTTCAAAGAACTTATCTAGGTTCATCCCTTCCGTTCCTGCTTCTACATCATTGAATCCTTGTTTGAACTCTCTATCTGAGTACTTTTTAAATGAGTTCGAGAATAAATCATTCATTATTTTGATAATATATCCGATATTATGTTGGATAATGAAAAATATCACTATCAGTCGTAATATTATGTTGGGTTTCAAACAATTTTAATTTTATCTTGTTCGTTTTAATGTAATGATAAAGAGAAAATGTGGTTTTGAAATCACAGGTGAATTTAATTTTTAACCATAGGTTTATTAGATATTTAGATTAAAAGAGAGATTGAAGACAATAAAAATAAAATTTTGTTACCAAAAGAAAAATCAAAATCATTTTTTTCTCTTGACATAATAACGTTTTCTTTTTTGTGATTTTATTATTTACAACCATTCAAAATTTGCCTAAAAAACATGGAATGGTTGAAAGTGAGACAATAATCCAATATTAGATTGCTTATACTCTCTCAAATTTAATTTAGTTGTTTCATTTTATTTGGCATAAATATTAAGAAAATGAGGGGACCACCTAAAATTTTCTAATGTTTTTAATATTAAGAATCGGAGGGGAACCACCTAAAATAAAAGACCCATGTGCAATATAGAGTTTTTTAAACATAAAAGAAAATAAGGGGACCAACTATAAATACAGATCTAAAGATAAAAATCGAACAAGTAAGGTGAATTTATCCAATAAGAAATTAAAACAAGTAAAAAAAACCGGAGGGAATATTTCTTAAAGTCATACTAACTGTAGCATCTTTGTTGCCTTCACCTTCATTTTGAGAATTGTCCGTCTTACACCAAGAAAATGTTATATACCCAATAAGCTTTTATTTATAGGTAGCTTTTGTTGTTCAACGCTAACAGATTCCCCGCTAAAACTTTCCTTATTTACCAACAACTTCTAATACGGTATGTTTAGTAGATGGTAATAAACGGTGATAATACAAATAAAAAACTGAGGTAATTTTGATTAAAAAATCTCTTGATTACCTTGATGTACATGCTTGTCCAACTTAAATCATCTCATTTTCTTTATAAAATTCATTTCAATGTATTACCATTAGGAGAACTCGTATTAAGTGGTAAATGGAAATTTGTAAACAAAAAAACTTTTTTGTGATTAAATTTTCATTACCATGGGAATAATATGAAACTTTTGATGAAATTTTACACTATAAATAATTTCTATTATCACCATTTAATACCCCTAACCAAACGGGCTGAATAAGTACTAAATATGTTGGCAGTTACCTACAAGGTATTTACAACTTGTTTTATTATTGGGATTTCCCGCGCAAACTTTTATTACGTTGACTTTTAATATCATGTGAAAGAATCAATTCAACTAAATATTTAAGCTCATGATTAAAATATCAATGTATGTTATATGAAGAAATTTTTACACTCTTTAAAATTGAAATTACAATGAAAGTTTATTTGCGGAAAGACATATGAAAAAATCAACAATAATTAAGTCGGAATATATCATTTTGCACGAAGTAGCTTCCCTGCGTTGTAGGAATCAAATGGAACATCTGCACCGAATTTAAACACCATATATTAAAATAATATTAAAATTATGCTTTCTAATCTATTATAATGTATAACAAAGCCTAAATAATTATATTAATTGCTATTGTTTATATATTATTATATATTCATCTTTTTTTGGCACTTAGAACTTAGAAGTGCACCTAACAATAATTGTCAATAAAAACTATAATGATCATTAGTCAATTAGTCATTAATCACCATTATCTCTTCTTAACTTTTCAATTCTTAAAACTTTTATATTTTTTTATTATTAGTCATTAATTCATTTTTTTCGTATAAAGGCTGAATAAAAGAATAACTAGGTGAAAATCGAACTTATAATTTGACCTAAAAAATAGTACGCGCTTCAATTGAAATAAGAACTGATTTTCATTCTCTTCTTTCTAGAAATTAAAAATTTAAATTGTGTAGATGTAGAGTTTTGATTTCAATTTTTAAAAAATCTAATCAATTTAAAAATACATGAAAAACAAAACAGGGTCTCGTTTATCTTCGCTTCGTCCAAGCCTAAATGTCCCTTGATCATACTAAAAAATAATATAAAATAGGAAAAATTATCGTGAATAACACAATCTTTTGTTAATTTTCCTACAATACTACCAACTATTGATTATCTATCAATAATATCAAAACTTAAAGGGGTGTTTTCCTAGAAAATCCCTAACATGTTAAAAATCAATCTATAGGTGATTATAAGACAAAAAAGAAATTGGTAAATTAGTTAATAAACTAAAGTTGGTATTATTCTAGGAAAATACTCAGTTAAGTTTGATATTATTCATGGTTAAGCAATAATCGATATTATTGTAGAAAAATTAACAAAAAGTTATATTCACGGTAATTTTTCCAATATGTAATACCTGGCTAAATCTAAGCTGATGCTCCTCCTCAGCCAACTGCAAGCTACCACTTACAAAGACAATAATACCCCCATTTATAGACGAAGGTTGAGAATCAATGGTGCTGATGGAATGACGACATTGATCAAACGGTAGACTATTAATCTTACTAACAATTTCTTCTACCCCTTCAAACTTTTGCCCTTCAAAACTAAGCAAAGAAGTTGGCTGATAAAGAAAAAATAGGGATGCCCGATCATTATCAAATAAATTATAGTAATGATTCACAAATGCATTTCCTACCCCTTCATATTCATTTTCCATTTTTTTTTCTCTCTAGGAGCTTTTTCTTTTTTCCCTAAATTTAATTCTTGGGGATTATTATTATATATAGAGGAATAACATAGTTTGCCATGAAGATTAAGCAAGGAATAAATTTTATAAAATGCAGCATATAAATTAAAGATAGTGTAAAGTGCATGGGAGCATCAACTTTATCTTACAATATAAAAACATTTTTTTTCTCCTATGTTTCATTCATTTTGCATTATTTCGAATTATAATGTGAAAGTTTTTTCTCCTAAATAATTCAGAATCAGTGGAATAAAAAAGTATTAGTTTCTATTCGAGTATCATATATACCCCTCCACTTGAATTAAAAATGTTGATCCAACAACACATATTTTTGCACTGACAAGAAACCAGCTCCATTAAAAGGTTATATTTATTGTTATGACTTCTAACTAAATTATATACGATTAAATTCTAGTTATTTAAATCAATTCAGTTGAATTTCTTTACATGGTGCCTGAACACAAAATATACATTTATATATATTTAATGCTTTTTTTTGGGATCTTACTATTATCATCTCAACTTCTCTATTTGGTAGAATTTAGTTTAGCTTTATTCAAGTTCAAAAATCACTTTTAACTCTAACCTTTTCAGTACTCTATCCATTTATTCTATATAATTAAAATAAATTCAATTTAATTATATTCCACTAGGTACATACCCGTGCTAAGTACGGAATTATAAGAATTTTTGAAAATATATATGAGAAAAAAATTGGACATTACAAATTATTGTAGAAGAGAAAAGAAGCATTAATGGAAAAACATATGAGGCAAAATCAAATATGACTTAAATTAATTAAGCAAATCAATGGAATAAAATTAAATTCAAAAACTACCTCAAATAACTTAAGTAGCATTAGGCGGGAAAATAATTCATAAAATTGTGACACTTGTTACATTTTTCTATTGCTTTAGTATAATTTATATAATTTATGATGATTGCGTTTAATTAATTTAATTTTTTTAATGAAGTTATTCACGGATTTAATCATGAAAGGCTATCTAAAATTATATGCTGTGGTTCTACGCAATGGTGTAACTCTGATAAAAGCGACTATAGGGTGAGGGAACAAAGCATCTCTTTTTTTATTATTTTTTTGCATTATGTGATGCTCATTTGTGCTTGTGTTTTATTCCTGCTTCAACCTGCCTTTTCACACTATTTAAAGCAATTATTTAATGTTTAATATCTTTTATCGTACATAATGAAGAAATATTACAAAAATTGAATATTAATAATCTTTGCATTGAGACAAATTAAATAAGATCTCATTTGACTATATCTTAATTTATGGATTAAAAAACAAAATACGAATTAAGAGTAATAAATGAATAATGTCAAAAAGTAAATGTCCCATTTTTCTATGAATTGGAGGAGAGAGTGCTATTTACCTTTACCTAACTTGAATGAGTGTATTATCTCAAAAAAAAACTTGAATGAGTGTAACTTGATATTCAATGATTTTCACTCATGGTATTACATGATGACACTAGTTTGTAGAAGAATTTCAAAAATTTCTAATCCATAACCGTGATTGTAAATCATCGTAAAAAGACTCCCCTAAAAAAAACATCATAAAAAGATAAAAATAATAAAATAAAAATAAATAAAATAAAAAAATAAATTAAAATAACAAAACTCTCACCCTATCACATCCTACTACATAAGATTATTTGTTAACCTCATATATAACCATTATTTACTAAGCATTTCTCGAAGAAATTTAATTTGAACTCTAAAATATGGCGTAATAAGTTTCAGTGATACAATTTGATTGATGATGAGAATAGATTAATGAATTGGTTCTTTGATCATTAGTGTGCAAGGCGATTGATAAGAAGTACCCTTCAAGTACTTTTTGTAGACATCCCTCTTTCAAATGGTTTGGTCAGCTAAAATCCCGATGTCCCTATCAAAAGATGCCACCACCACCGTTGTGGGTGTTCGTTGTAACTCGCCCCTATTTGGATCGTCCTCATCTTCATGGAAGGGTTTTAACATACTCACATAGAATACCTAGCGGCTTTTAAGTTTGTCGGGAAAATGTCACATTAGACACAATTTTTGGTGCCTACCACTCATCAATGGGCTTCATCTGAATATCTGATCATGTTCCATCATCATGTGGCCATCCTTGATACAAAGACCCAGGAACAATACTTCTTCCTGGGCAAAAGAACACTTTCTTTTTCACATACAACTCGTTTTCGTGCAAGACCATAAGAGTTCTCTAAACTAATCTAGACTACATAAGAAGTATATACATGATTTAAGATGACTCTAGACACAATCTAGAGTATTCTAGGCTAACGGCCCCACCCCGCATTTTCCAAGGCAATTCTTGAGCTGTTTCAAGTCACCTCGAACTTTAACGAGCCACAACAATAATGCCATGGTGATCCTTAGGTCCTAGAAACCCTTACGTATAATTTTCATGGCAAACATATATCATTTGCCCTCTTAACATTTCAGATGTTAACATTTCAGATGTTTTCACTAGGGTCGGCATGGAAACCTCAATGGGTGGCAGTCACTAGGTATGCTCAATGGGCTTAAAAGTAGATGTGCATCAGATAAAGAGAAAATTTGAAATGAATAAGATTATTTATAAAAAAAAGCATACAATAAGATTATAATTAAACTTATTCCAAAACTAAGCGTGTAATTCCCAAACCTGAGGTTTGGGCTCTTCGCACTTAGTAAGTGCGAACAGCTTCTTGTCTTAAAATCAGCAAGTTGGCCCTGTTTGACCTGTTCGCAGTTACTAAGTGCGAATAACCACTTGATTTTTTTACCAGCTTGCTACTGTTCGCACTTAATAACTGCGATTCTGCGAACTAACCCGAACCTATGCTCTAGGGTATTAGACGCTTATATTTGAAATAAGTTTAATTATGATCTTATTGTATGCTTTTTTTTTTATAAATAATCCTATTCATTTCAAATTTTCAGATAAAGATTTAGCTAGACAGAGTAATATTGAAGTCTCCATTTTAAGAATGCTAATGTTTAATCAGGAAGGCTTACAACAAGAAAAAGTGTCATGTTTCTTAAGAGTATCTAAGACAATGTGTTAATGAAGTGAGAAAATATGTGCAATTTTTCAAGTGTTTGTGCAACAAAGGTGATACTTTTTTAGGAGACGACATCCCAAAACTCCAGTCCAACAATTTACATAACCTAACCCAATAAAACGAAACCTTTCAAAACTAGAGGGGTATACTTAGACACTCTGAATCCTCTTCGGAATTGCCACAAAGACAAAATGTTCTTCGATTCTACAACACGGCTAGAACTACACAACAAAGATAACAGACAAACAAAAGCAAGAGAATTATTTGGTCTCACTCATGCGCACCTAGGAAAGAGGTCACCCATTCTAATATTACTCCCCCACCAAGTACGTCTAACTGTGGAGTTCTTAGCAAATGAGTTCCCATGAAAAAAAGATGCACCTTGTTAATATAAGTTGTTTATCAATCCTTTTTAAAGCTAAATATGGAGTATTACACTTACTTTTGAGAACTATGGAGAGCGAGGTCGAGAATGTTGTTTAAGAGATCTATAGAAGCCTATTCAAATTGATTACTCACTTTGTATAGGTATTTTCCCAAGGGTCCAATACTCCGTTCTTTACTACTGTCACTTGTCATTACAGACAAACGCACTGAAAGTGTTTGGTTCACTATGCACGAGCCAGTAGGCAAACAGGCCCATCAAGTGCAATAGTCTGATCAAATGTACTAATTACAAATCATTTACAAATTTCAGTCACCACTAAGATATTCTCCCATAGACAATCAAGTTCATCAAACTCAAGGGATCATAATCAAAATGTAGATGAAACAATACAGTTCCTTGATATAAGCAGCTATTTAGCTGATTACACATCTATAATCATCCCTATATGAGCACATTATCCATAGTTTGACAAGTATTAATACATTCAATCTTATAAATACCATATGAATTCACTGCATATCTTTTCTTCAGCACTCTGTCAACTACAATTAGCCATAGATATACTAATCATACACTAACGCAATATATATACTATTCATTCACAATTTCTCATAAATCCATCACTAACACTATGTTTTCCTGTTTGGATAACAATTTTGGAGAGAAAAAAAAGGGAGGAAAAGGGAAGGAAGGGAAGGGAAAAGAAGGGTAGAGAAATAAAAGGGAAATAGCTCCTGTTTGTATTGGAGGAAATGGAAAGGAAAGAAAGAGAGATAGAAGTTTTCCATTCAAATCTTTCTAACGGAAGTTTTCCATTCAAATCTTTCCAACATTGGAGAGAATGAAACCTTAACAAAAAGTATTTATCAAATCCTTCTAATTCCCTCCTCTCCAAATTCCTTCCTTCCCACTTTGCTATCCAAACAAGGGATTCTTCCTCCCTCCATATCCATCGCCTTTCTTTCCCTCCACTTCCTTCCCTCCAAAGACACCCTAGATGAAAAACCTGTGTACTAGATAGGTTGTGTTCTTGTTAACATTTGATATGCAACACATCATGGACAGCTACCCTATATAATTTTAGAGTACCAAAATCTTACATGCTCCCTTCCATAAACCCAACTTCATCAAGGATATCAATTTCTTTCAACATAATGACAAACAAAAATCACATGCATCTGCAGCAACATTACACTCCCATGCAATCTTACCCTCGTTAATAAAAACACTAGCAAAGAAATTAATTCCGAAAGACCCTTTTTAGCAAACATCATGTGCAATGTGCACATCACATGAATGAGTGCACCTAGTTTAATGAGTTAGTATTTTACTATAGTCCATTGTAACCAAAACCAAATTCAACATTACATCTATAACACATAAAGGAAATAAGCTGGAAACAAAACTAACAACAAGAAAACATACCTCTCATAATCATCAATAGAGCACAAAACTGAGGAAACTAAAACTCAAACTTTTCATTCTATGGGCAATAACAACAACATCACGGTTACAATCTAGTAAAATTGTTCTTGCAACCAATATTTTCTAATTCATACACCCAAACTCAACATTAAAAAATGCAACCCCCAAACCCAATCACCAGCTTGAAGGCCAGTAACCATGAATTCCATAGCCAGTCTTCCAATTATCAAGATAAACAACCTTCTTAACAGCCCAAAACGAAATGATCAAAGCCAAAGCCATAACAATCCTCTGAAAAGTGAGATTCTTGATCTTAACAAGTCCATGTGTAAGGAACCCAAGAAGTAAACCAACAATAGTATACAAAAACCCAACAGCAAACCCTTCAGCACCCAATTGCATCCCAGAACCTTGGTAAAAAAACACCAATTGAGAAGGATCATTCCTATCATTTATAAACATTGGCATTTTCCTTATGATATTATGCATAGTCCCAGAAACACTAAAGAAGTAAACAAAAATTGCACCAAACAACCAGAACTTATAATCATGTAACAATGTCTGACCAGCAATAATCTTCTTGAAAGCAAACGGTGCCCATATCATCAAAACTATCAAAAAGAAGACAATTTGCTTACCAGAAAACATGGGTGGTCTTTGCAATGGACCAATAGTGAGTTTAGTCCTTGACTCGACAAATTCCGCCATTGAATCAGCGAGTCGAGAGAAATCACTTTGATCCATATGATCCGAGTTTTTCAAATTGTCAACATGGGGTTTAACGAGACGAATGTGGGGAAGAGAATTGACCCCAAAAAGGGAGAAAGATCGTTGAGAATCCTTGAATTCGATATCGAAAAAGAAGAGTTTTTGGGAATTTTCATTGTTACGATAAAACGAGGTAGCTAAAATGTTGAATTCAGATTTGAGGGTAGGGAGTTGGAGTTCAGATTTGTCGTGGAGTTGAACAGCGTCAAAGAAGATGATGAAGGAGAAAGGGCGAGGACGAGGGAGGGAATTGGTACGGCCGAGGAGATGGTCGGTGAGACGGATTACGCCGGTTGAGGATTGAGATTGGAGGTGTTGGAGTTCGGAGATTAGGTCTGAGGTTGGGGAGGAGATTATGGAGGATGGGAATGTGAAGGTGATTGTGAGAAGGAGGATGAGGATGGTGGTGAGGTGAGATGGAGAAGCCATTGTTGAAGAGCTTCAATTGGAGATCTGGATGGGGTTAGTAGTCTAGTCGATGGAGGTTTGAGAAAAATAGAGGGGTTTTGCGGAAGGTCAAGGTGGAGTATGCAACACGGTTGAAGTCGTGGATGTGGGTTGACTAAAACCATTGTTTGGGTACTTTTTTTTTTTTTTGAAACTTTAATTTGTTGAACATTTATATTAAATCCTACGAATTATTATCGAGTACTATAAAAGTATAAATAGTGGTACTATAAAAGTATAAATAGTAGTGAGACAATGTGTACAAAAAGCACAAGGTTCAAAGGGGTCTAGGGGAAGGATAAAAGACAAATTGAAAAATCAAGTTAGCAGGAAAAGTCGACTCAGCTTTCCTGATAAAGAGCCTAAAGCCGACTAACTTTAGGTACTGGATTGAACATATTGTACAGCAGGAAAAGCCAAGTCGGCTTTCCTGTGGGTGAACAAAAGTCGACTCGGTTTTTTGTTCTGACAGTCCAAATATATTTTTTCTTATTTTTTGATCAATGAGAATTGGATTGTGTTCTTGTTTAACTTTGATTTTGAAGTTACAAGTTACTTAATACTTGGAATAATGCTCATGAATACCATAGTTATAGTGGTATATTGATTGATAGTTATTATACTTGATCATCAATGAGTGATTAAATGTCCATGACACTTTAATATACTTGAACTAGTATAAATAGAGGCTTGTGGAAGAATGTCACTCACACCAAATTTCTGAATTCTTTATCCTTGTTTTCTTTCTTACTTGTGTTCTTTCAAAAAAAGTTATAAACTTCTTAATATAACTTCCAAAGTTTATAATTTATCAAACACTTTGTCATTAAGTGACATACCCTATGTACTAAGGGTGTGTTGTGTTGTTTGCATCTCATTGTGAATTTCCAAGTCAAAACCCAAGTAGCTTTGACAATAAATATTAAATTTCCGGGTAACGGTTGTCGTTACAAAGCTCCCTACACCACAATTTACCAAACACGTTTAGTTTAACTTTTTAACCAACCAACAAGCAAAAAGTCGATCAAAAAATTACCAAACACCCTCATAATTCATTAATGATGAACTAAACAAAGCTAGAAATAAACACTAATAAAGTTTCTGGAAAAAAGCATGTCAAAAAAGACCTCTAAATGTTGAGGGTACATAACATTGCACTAATGAAGCTCATACTGAAATATAGGTCGAGAAGACTGCAAAATCATCTGCAATATCTGTTTCATGATCTTTCAGACATGACCAAAACCATCTTTTTTATTATGATTCATGGTAAAGCATTGGTTATAACAAAGAAAGATTTGGCTACAATAAGACTGCTTTCATCCAAATAAGGGTTTTGGATGAAAATTTTCCATTACCAATTGTCCATCAGCTGTATACTAATCATAGTAAAATAAGCACAATACAGGTTACTGCCCTGGTATGCAGAATGCACATAGAAGTAGCTCTTCATTTTCAGTTCCTGTTCTAGTATGAAAGCAGTATCCTAATTGCCTCAACCTCATCATCATCATCATCATACCGGTTCTTCCATAGAAACTATGATTAGAGTCTGAACAAGGTTGGAAGACAGCAAACCATAACCTTATCGAAGGAGACAAGTAATTGCGCTAGTAGGACCCTCGGCTCAACCTCATATGTGTTTTCAAACACATTCGCTTAAAGAGCGAGACACGAGTGTTACTTTTTCATCCACCATTCTACACTTCACATCATCATCATCTTATCCGGTATATCCTCCTTATAGAACATTCTACAATTTACAATACTGCAACGGAATACTGCAAAATCTAGAGATTCCAGTGTTACCACAGGATACTTTTACCGTTTCAGGCAACACAAAGGCCTCATTGAAAACCTCAATCAGACAATGAAACTCACTAAACAAATGGTCGAGCAAGGTCAAAAAGAAACACTCATAAAACCCAAACTCACAATTTTATAAAGATCAAAATCAGCAAGAAATCTCCGGGCAGAGCTTATGAAAAATGAATCAACGAATATAATGCGTGATAGTCAAAGCTTAACCAATGTAGCAACTACCTAGTTCAAGGCATCATTTAAAAACAGATATCAAGCTTTTGTAGGTTTTTGAACTTGGCTTGAGTCCCATTTTTAGCATATCATCATGAACTTGCATAGCTTTTCGCATTTCCTTAACTTGAGACAATCCACTTATCATAACTAAAAAGCTCGCCCTATTCACTACATTATTCCTCCTCATGCACTTAAATATGCGGAGTGCATCATCAATTCTCTTTTCTATAAGGAGTTGTCGAAGGAGTACATTATAAGTTGTGACATCCCATCGTGTATCTGATTTTTCGACCTTATCGTGCAACAAAAGTGCCGAATCAACCTGACGTATAGAGCAGTAATGCTTCACCAATAAACGACAACAACCAGAATCGGGTAATATATCTTCTTGCAACATTACATTCAATAAAGCTTCGGCTACGCTCCATTCATCTTTCCCACCTAGCTTCATCATAAACTTGGAAATTCCCGAAACAGAAGGACAAAACCCTTTCATGATCAAACGAATCAATAATTGATTCACATTCTCCGATGGAGTACCGTTACAAAGACATTCTGCCAATTCTTCATAACAAATCTTCTTCATCATAGCCTTCTCCTTTGTAATGATCTTATACATCCCAATTGCTTCAGTTACTCTTCCTCCTCTACAAAATGCTCTCAACATAGCCTCGAACGTTGAAACTCCCAATTCAACTCCTTCAGCTTGTGCTCTACTAAACAAAAACTCAGCTGCATACGACTTTCCCATATCACAAAACTTCCTAATAACATCATTATACTCCAAAAACAAGTTTTCAGAAAGCAACCTTGACTCTCTCATTGCACATATAACTATTTCTATGACCTTTGTATTCCCTAAATTACAGGCTGCATCAAGAATGGAGCCATAAGTCGAAAAACCCGGTTCGATATTTCTTTTGCACATCTCCTTAACTTGATCAATTGCAGCCTCAAAATGTGTATTTCTACTATAACCATCAATTACTAAGTCAAAAATCACCAAATTACATACACCTAAATCCAATAACTTGACAATGTTCTCAAATTTCCCATTTTTACAAAAGATTTTAGCAATAACAGTCCAAGTATTCATATCTAATTGAATCCCATTTCGAATCATTGAACCATACAAACAATAAGCCAATCTGAACTCACCACCATGGTCTAAAACATCAAGAATATCATTCAAGCAACTAATTTTAGGCAAATAACCATATGCTATAGTTTTCTTATACACTTGTAAACCATCTAAATAAAAACCTTTTTGAGCATAGCATTCTATAATTGAGGAAAAAGCAATAGAGTGCAAGTCTGTACCTTTACAAGCTTGGCACATGGAAGAAACAATATGGGTTGGTGAATCCACCCCAATAAATGATTCCAAAAAGGGTTTACTTAAATGGGTTGTTTGACCCGACCCAATCAAAATTTGGAAGATTTTACAGTTAATTTTGAGATCTGCTTGAAACCCAACAAGATTAGTTTTTGCCCAGTTGAAAAAATTGAGGGAAATTTTCGGGCTTTCCTGGGTTTTGTGGAGGATTTGAAGGAAAATTGATGGAGTTAGTTTATGAGAAAAATTAAGGGTTTTAAGAAGGGGTGCCCAATTGTGTCTTTGAAGAAGAATATTTGAGATTTGTGAAATGAGTTGGTTTTCTTGAGCTTGGACTCTCCAAGATACGGAAATTGTTGACGAAGATGACGAATTTGAGGTGAAGTTTTTGATGAAGTGGTGGCAATGTCGGGTTTGAGTGAAAGGCATTTGTTCATACGTGAGGTTGAGTTCGTTTATGGCGAATTATAAGAAAAGTTTTAAAATTAAAAATAAATAAATAAAAATAAAAAAAATGACGGCTGTGGGATTTGAACCCACGCCCTTTCGGACCAGAGCCTAAATCTGGCGCCTTAGACCACTCGGCCAAACCGTCATTAATTTATACTTTTTCTATTATTTGTTTAATTAAAATGTACTAGCATGATCAAGGCCCATAGTTTTATTGAAATTAATGAAGACCCACAAATAAATTAACCTTTGCATGCAGAGAACTTTTGAAATAAATATATTTTTTAATATAGAAACTTAATTCTCTTAAAATTAATTCGCAATATAGGCGACTCTTTGTTTTAAGTCTCTCATTTAGATTAGCTCTATGTTAGTAACATCAAGCAATGCATTACTAGTTAAAAATGTCATAAAATATTTGCTGGATGTTAATGATAACGAGCAAATTAAGAGTTTAATCACAAAATTTATAGTTTAAAAAGTTAAAAAATATATATAAATTTATGTATTTACTAGTAACATTGAACAATTGAATACATTTTTTTTTAATAATTTTTTATGGATATAGCATGAAAAAGAGAGTGGGTGAACATTATTTCATGGTATACTTGTTATAGTGATCAAGAATGATTAATCCATCATATGCTATTAGTTAAGTCAGGTTAATACATAGGAAGAAAATAGGGTTAAAGAAGCTTGAGTGTCTACATGTTATTAATGTGAGTGTTTTCATTAAAGGTGGAAACTTCAAGCTTGGAAGTGTTTGTTTAAGCCTTGCGAGGGGTATTTCATTAGTATTGTTCAATTATTAATGAAATACATTTGAGAGAGAGGTGTCCAAGACATGGTTAAATCAGTGTTCTTATTTGAGTATGTATTTGTCTCTGCTTCTTTGTTCTACTCTATTTTTTTCATTGTTTTTTATTTTTTTTCACCGTTAATGAACTCCTAATAGCTTTCATTTCACAAAATCTTAATTATTATAAGTTGTTTACTACTTCCCATTTGTCAATGATGAACTTAAACAATAAAACACAAGACACCGAGGAAATGCACCAGAGATTTGATAAAAGCTTACAATTCTTTTAGTTGAGCCGGTAGTTAAAACAAATATTACATTAGTATAGTTTGAAAATTAATAATAAAATTGATTATAAAAAAGCTTAAGTTAGTTGTTAAAGCTTTAAAATGAGACTTTTAAGTTGAGACTTTGAAGATAAAAAGTCTTATTTCTTATTTGTCATGGTAGGGACTTGAAAAAAAGAGATAAAATAAAACTCTAAACTCAAATACCTACTCTATCCAAAACATTTTCTTTTTGGAGATGTTCTTCCATTTTAGTCTTATTCCTTATTCTCATTCCCTTTAAATAAACAATAACTTAGACTTAATTTTGATCAGGTGGTCTCTTGAGAGACCGTATTTTGTAAAGACGAGTCTCAAAAGTCCAGCCCAAATCTATATTTAAATTTACAACAATATATATTTAAAATTAGACCGGGCTTTTGAGAACTGTCTTTACAAAAGACGATATCCTGGCTTCTGATACCATGTCAAAGAACCAACTCAACCAAAAGCTTAAGCTTATGGTTGAGGCCCCAGAATATGTTGTACACTCTAACACGCCCCCTCACACGAGAGGCCATTGGGCTAGAAGTGTGGATGCACGTAGGTGCTGAATATTCCACGTTAAATGAGGGGTTGTTGACATTCGAACCCGTGACCTCTTATCACATTGGCTTCGAATGTTAACAACCCCTCATTTAACGTGGAATATTCAGCACCTACGTGCATCCACACTTCTAGCCCAATGGCCTCTCGTGTGAGGGGGCGTGTTAGAGTGTACAACATATTTTGGGGCCTCAACCATAAGCTTAACCTTTTGGTTGAGTTGGTTCTTTGACATGGTATCAGAAGCCACAAATAAGAGTTTGTGATTTTTAATATAAAGCCCCGTATCCTTGGCCAAATCCCTTTTGTCAAATACCCCTAACTCCAGCCCTAATAAGTCCCTAACCGTAACTCAAATTGATCAGGTTTCAATTACTTCTACTATTAAATAATTTGAAGTTCCAAATCCCTTTCAGTTTTCGCTAATTTCGTATTAGTGTCGGTCTCGTTCAAATTCCCCCTTTTCCTTTCCAATTTCTCTGATACTCCTATAATTTATCGATTTTGCGGAACCTATAATTTCTAGGGTTCCGTCGTGTCGTTCAATTCAGTACAAAAATCAAAACCCATAGCAAAAGCACAAACGTCATAATTTAATCCCACCAAGCTCTCAATGGTGTGCGACAAGTGTAAGCTCTTCTCTATTCTAGACTCGTTTTGCTCAACTGCAAGTTATTCATGAAATTAATCTCATTTGTTGTTTTGATAAATTTTGTAGGTGAGAAGAAATTAGCGAAGGTGATTGTTCCAGATAAATGGAAAGCAGGTGCTAGTAACACCACTGAAAGCGGTGGACGTAAGATCAATGAAAACAAACTTCTTTCCAAGAAAAACAGGTTTCTTTTTTTTTTTTTAACACTATTTGTAAATTAAAGTATTTCATGCTTGGAATTGTTGTAGAATCAATTATTAGATGCTGCAATGGTGATATTTATTTTATAAAAGTTGGTAACTTTACATTTTATTGAATGAATATTTTTGATTGATTAAATGAGGTTTTTGATTGATTATTTTGTTTAAAGTTTATAATTTAGGGCTTGGGATTTTGTAGGAGTAGCTTTTCCCCTATCTGTTATATCATTTGATCTTTTGTTGAAAGTTTATAATTAAGGGCTTTCCCCTAGTGGCATGACGTAACAAACATGGTGGAACTAGCTCTGTACTATGAAACCTTTTTTATGTTTAAGCAGTTGGTACTCAACTATAATCATTTATTATCATCTCATTGTAAATGGCATTAAGCGTACTGCGTACCTTAATTGCTATCGCCCCTAAGGATTTATTAGTTCGACACTCACTAGTCACTACCTTAGGTGATACTTTAGTTTGGGAAATGTTTAGCCTGCAAGATCTTTTAGCTCTGGTTGTGGAGCTGTAGCAAAATTCTCTCAGAGATTTGATATTATTAGTTTCAAGTGGGGGCTAATACTTCCATGAAAAGTGTCTTAATAATGTCATGTTCATTTATCTATGCTTTATATGGCTAGTGTTATCACAATCTTCTGTGTCTGCACTTTATTTTCCTCTGAGTTTGGAATTTGGATTATAATACTGGATGAAATACAGTCTCTACATTGCATTTGGAGGCTTGCAGTAATGGTGATGCTGTTGATTTGATTTGCCTTATTTTCCAATATACATGTCACCACCAGTCACTTTCTCTTGCAATAGGCTTGTGTTGTATTGATTACCTTCCTTTTTTTCCCCTAATAAGCATTCTGCATTATATTTTAAAATATATAATTCCTATTTTGCAGATGGACTCCTTATGGAAACACAAAATGCATCATCTGCAAGCAGCAAGTGCACCAGAATGCCAAATATTGTCATACTTGTGCATATAGTAAAGGTGTGTTTGCTCTGTATTAATATGCACTTCTACACCCCTCCACAAAACGCCTCACTCTTTGTCTTATTGGTTTAAAATTGTGTTTGCTCTGTATGTTTCCAGGTGTATGTGCAATGTGCGGAAAACAGGTGCTGGATACCAAGTTGTACAAGCAAAGTAATGTATAATGCTAATTGGATTTATCCCGGAACGATAGTTTCAGCTCCCGGACCGTATATGTCCCGACTCAAAATGATTGATCTTTCTTCTGTCATCTGTGTTAATTTGAGCTTTGATGGAGAAAACTGTATGTGTATATGTACTTT
Source organism: Amaranthus cruentus (assembly GCA_019425755.1). NCBI lineage: Eukaryota > Viridiplantae > Streptophyta > Magnoliopsida > Caryophyllales > Amaranthaceae > Amaranthus > Amaranthus cruentus. The sequence goes on along the minus strand of CM033459.1, from coordinate 2,604,120 downwards.
TAACTACGTTTCTGTTACGTGAACGTTGGTTGAGGATAGCATTCCAGATTTGAAAATATAAGTTTTTGAAATTGGAATAATATGACTCAAGAGATCTCATATTTTCACTTCTCTGTTTAGTCAATGGTAGTACAGAAGGATAGTTGGTATTTGCATATGATTAATGTTGAATACTTCTATGTGTTTGAGTAATCGCCAGTGCCTAGTTAATGTACAGTTCCTATTTTTCTTCAAAGTAGGTTCCTATTTTAGTTGACACTAGCACGACAAAAGACTCTGCTGGTTTTAATCTTCAGCCGATCTCCTGAGAGACCATCTCTTAGAGAGACGTTTCTCATGTCCAACTCATTAAAGTTTAACTAAACTAAAAGATGATAATAGACTGATCAAATTAGGGATGATCTTTCGAAGAGATCGTCTCACAAAAATTTCTGTTTAATCTCAATGAACGAGATTTTCTACAAGCAATTTTTGAATTTTATTTGTCCTAATTAGATTTTTAAAAATAGTTGTTGGTTTCATTTTTAATGTAAACATATTTAATCTACAAGCAATTTTTAATGTAAACATGAGTTCTCAAAGCATCATGCACTCATTGATACTAGTTCATGTTTTTTATGATTTTAACCTATCAAAAGTTTCAATAATGATATCCTTCTAGATTTTCCAATGAGGAATTACAGAGTTGTTTTAATGTGAATGAGCTGTTATGTTATACTCATGAGGTAGGTTTTCCCAACCTTTTTTCTAAATCGACTAGTCAACGCTTGTATATTCTCTATACAATTCATTGTCCTTTTTATCTTGTAATATTTACGGTATGTTCAGATACAAAAATTGAAGGAAAAAGAGAAATGAAGGAAAAAGAATTAAACGGAGGACTTTGTCCCCTTTTTAAACAAAAAAAAAAAAAACAAATTCAACAACCAAAAAAACAAAAAAAAACACAATTTCATACCTTTTTCCTGTCCTTCTCTTTAAAAAAAAGGTTATCCAATGATTTTAAAGTCCTATGAACTCTTTTAACTCAAAAAAAAGTCCTGTGAAGTATGAACTCTGTGACACCTTTTTTTTTTTTTGACAATTCTACTTTTTTGACCCACAAATCTTCCTTTACCTTTGTACTTAACACTCTAGGTAACAATCTCATCAAGTAAAAGCTTGTTGTTGAAAATCTATTCGTTAAAGACCACATCATAAACATAAGAGGATAACTTAAGAAATTGAAATTCTCTGCAACCATCAATTATTTAACACATTGAAATTCTCTGCAACCATCAATTATTTAACACGTTTACTCCCTCTGTCCCAATTAATTTGAATCATTTCTATTTTTCATTTTGGTATGTCCCACCACTTTCTTTTAATCTCATTCGTACATTTTAACTCTCTCAATTTCATCCACACAATTCATTCTTCCTTCTCATTTATTATCATTATCCACCTTTTTTTCCTAAAAAAATAAAACTTTTCTCTTTTGCTTTAATCTATCTCTAAGGGGGTGTTTGGCAGATGGAAATGAGAATTGTGAGACTTAAAACTGAGACTTAGAATGAGACTTTACATGAGACTTTAAGGGAAAATGTCTCATGTCTTTGTTTGGTAAATGATGAGAATAAATTGAAAAGTAATTTATAAATACACTAAAAGTTCAAATTTTAAGTCTCACCCAATGTACTTCTCCCTCTAGGACACGGAAAGGTAGGACTTGGAGGGGATGAGACTTAAAGTCTCATGTCCCTTCCCCACAACCAAACAAGAAAAGTTATAGTCTCACAAAAAAAAGTCTCATTCCCACCTACAATTCCCACCAAACAAACATCCCTAAGGGGGTGTTTGGTAGGTGGGAATGGAAATTGTGAAACTTAAAGTTGAGACTTAGGATGAGACTTTATGTGAGACTTTAAGAAAAAATGTCTCATGTCTTTGTTTGACAAATAATGAAAATAAAGTGAAAAATTAGTCATTTTGAGTAAATTTCAAGTCTCAACTCCAATTACCTCCTCCCCCTAGACATGGAAAGGTGGGACTTGGAGGGGATGAGACTTAAAGTCTCATGTCCCTTCCCCACAACCAAACAAGAGATATTATACTCTCATGAAAAAAAGTCCCATTCCCACCCTTAATTTCCACCAAACAAACATCCCCTAAAAGTCATACATCAATATTCAACCCAGAAAAAAGTTTCAAGTAAAACTCCATTGGTCAAAACTAATTCAAAGCCTAATTTGTGTTTGTTATTTGATATTGTTACCACAAAACAAAAACATATAAGACATTTTTCAGCAAGAAAAACACATCCTCAGAATTTGCAAAGAAACAGTACAGAAATATGTCAGCAGAAAACATAGGTGTTCATCATCGGGAGTTGAGCTTGAGCAGTGATCGTTTTGTGTATCCACCTCCGGACGACCCTACATCACCATTGCAGGATTCTCAGACTTCAGAAGAAGAGCTTGGTAAGTTTTTACTGTCTTACAGTTGGTATAAATAATACTCCCTTCGGTCCAGTTTACTAGTCTCATTTGACTGGGCACGGATTTTAAGATAGTAGTGGGGTCCATGTAAAAGGTGGTAGTTGGGTATTTTAATTGATTAAATTGATTGTAAAGGTGGTAGTTGGGTGTTGGGAATTGGAAAAGTGGGGGTATTTAGGTAAAAAAAGATATCCAAAAAAGGAAATGGGACAAGTAAAGAGGAATTGCCAAAAAAGTAAATGAGACTAGTAAACTGGAGCGGAGGGAGTACTATTTTGTTGAATTTTATTATGTTTGATATGCTAAGTCTAAATAAGATCTTTCTCACTTTAAGGTCATAAGTGATCAATTTAAGATTAAAAGTGTACATCGAGTCAGTCCAATAAAGATAATATTAGTGTGAGATCGTATCATTTGAGAACTTGTCTTTGTAAACTGGGTAGTGGGTTCCTCTTGTTGATAAATGACCCTTATATGCAGATTAAAAATTGTTGAATATGAGATCCCTTTTTACTGTCCTTCGTTTCTTCTGGCCGTCTCTTAGAATACGCCTGGTTAATCAAAATCCAAAAGAAAAAGGTAAAGCACCATTTCAATATCCCGCTCAAGGTAGGGTCCGGGTGCGGAGTGACATATCATACCCGATACCCGATACCCTCAAGGAGGGAGTAAAGAGGAATGCGCTCTGAAAAAAAAGGCTAAACCTCACTCAAGGATCACAAAGATGAAGTTTAAGTGAGTGTTTATGGTGTCAAAGTTTAGGAACAAAATAATGTAAGTAATGAATGAATGGAAAAATAAACAAAATAAACAATACAAGATTTTTAAGGTGGTTTACCTATTGGCTACATCCACCATCTAGCCTAGGATATATTTTAATATGTGTTTAAAGGAGCAATACAAAACTTAAAGGAATTACTACTGGAGGTTATGTGTAGAAGAGATGGGCTAATTTTGGGAGAATACTAAGCAAGAAGGAGTGCTCTAATAATGAGACTTTGGTGCAAGTAATAGGGACCTAAAACTAAGGGGCTAATTTTGGGAGAATACTAAGCAAGAAGGAGTGCTCTAATAATGAGACTTTGGTGCAAGTAATAGGGACCTAAAACTAAGGTATTTATAATGATTAGTCTTGGTGCTCAAGTACCCACTAACACCTAGTACAATGTAGTAGTGTACTTATTGATTCTTCATCATCCAATCACAATGTAGTACTTGGTCCCTAAGGTTTGCTTCATTAATAGCTCGATGTACTTCTTGTCCGAAGCTTGCTCTTCTAGCCTTCACATGTGAAGATTTCATACCCATAATATCTTGTGCTTGGGATTCCCATCAAATCAAGATCACAAACTATGTGATACTTTGTCCTCTTCTTACCTTCACTAACTAAAGTGATTAATTAACATAATCATATTTTGATTACTTGGTGAACATAAGTCACCAATAATCCTAACACGCTCAATCGAGAAAACCCCCAGGTGATATGTGCACCCAATCGGGGTCGAACCCCAAAGTTTCTGCTCTATCCATTAAGCCAAAAGCAATTTCGTTTGATTGATCAAAATTTAATTAAATATTAATTCTTTGAATTTGATAGATGTTCTTGGTGACGAATTCAAACAATCAAATGAAACAATAAAACTGTACCAAGCAGCATTAATGGGAGACTGGGAAACAGTGAATGCAATTTACACAGAAGATAATGGATGGATTAGCACAAGGATTACAAAAGGAGGGGAAACAGTTCTTCACATAGCAGCAGCAGCTAAACATATTAATTTAGTTAGAGAAGTGGTTAATGTTATGGATGATGAATCTCTGACTTTGGTAAACAGAGTTGGAAATACTGCTCTTTGCTTTGCTGCAGTTTCTGGGGTTGTTGAGATTGCAAGAATGATGGTGGATAAATGCAGAACATTGCCAAATATTAGAGGTAGTCAAGGAATGATTCCCCTTCTCATGGCTGTTTTATTGGGTCATCAGGATATGGTGTGGTATCTTATGTCTGTCACCGACTATAATTTATTGACGGTTGAAGATGGCATTGAGCTACTCACCGGTGCGATTGATACTGATTTATTTGGTAGGTTTTTCATGCCTTCTTTTTCGAGTCATCGCTGTTTATGGACTAGTTATCGATATGTGGTGGCTAATCGGAAATAACCTGTTGCTGTTACAAGGTGGGATCGTATATATCCGATCTCCCAAACCCTGTCTAGGTGGGAGCCCCTTACTGACATTAAGATAATACGATGTTGTTTGTGTTTTGATTAAGCTACACACCTACAAGGACCGAAGCTAGATGCCATGAATGTGTATGCGATTGTGAGAAATCCTATGTCGTTGTTATATTAATTCTTTGCCATTACTATTAGTTGAGTTTACTCGTAGGTGAATTATAAGTACTCTGTCTTTTCGAATAAGCTATTATGGGAAAATAACTTGTTGAAAAACATAATGTAACAAAATTAAAAGGACAGTGGAGCATGTCTCAACTCTCAAGACTCAAAAGTATGGCATATATCAATGGATCATTACGAAGAGTAGTTTTGTTTCTAGGAACATGAGGGATTATTATTGAATCAATCTAATATGAATTAATCAAGAATGCCTACAAGATCATTTATTAATCTATATTGTAAAGTATGCATCGTACAGGTTCAATAACTAGTTAACAAACAATTTTTATGCTCTGCAGACGTAGCGTTGCATATTCTACGGTGCAATAAAAATTTGGCTGTTTTTCGGGGTAGAAAGAAGGAGACGGCATTGCATGCATTGGCCCGAAAGCCTCCGAAGAATGATAGATATGAGCTAAGCATGTGGCAGAGGTTTAAAATGCAAGGTTTGTTCAATGAATCTTACATCTAAATATGCATCAATTCATGCGTTCCCTCAACTTTTGAAGTTTCCATATTGGTTATTAATGGATTTTGTCCCCTTCGTCAACCATGATACGACTTTTCTCCCCCTCCCCCAACCTTGAAGTTTGGCTCAATGTCACATGATTCGCTAATCTACTCGCAAATCAGGAATCAAAAAAGCGATTTATATTCCGCTTTGGGCCATTCTTGGGCAAACTTAAGGAAATCCTGAATTCAAAAAGCGATTAGCTAGCAAATTATGTTACACGACTCTGGCTTCACCACTAAGTAGATGTAAGCCTTTTCATTTATATCACTAACATATTTTCAGATAGGCTAAGGAGTAAATTTTCGTGCAGGTTGTAGCATAAATCACGTTGAGCATCAAGTAGCGTTGGAACTAACAGAAACACTATGGGGCGAAATCATAAAATTGAAGCACGAGGAAATTTCTAAACTGATTTGTTTCCCATGGAGATTATTATTTGTTGCAGCACAATTAGGAAAGGTCGAATTTCTGATGGTACTCATCAAATCTTATCCTGATATACTTTGGAAAGTAGATGAAAATCGATACAGCATTTTTCACATTGCTGTAATTCATCGTCATGAAGAAATCTTTAAGCTTATATATGAAATAGGAGCGATCAAGGATTTAATAGCTACTTACAAAGATGGTCATGGAAATAACATGCTCCATTTGGCCAGCAAGTTGGCCTCTCCGAGTCGACTTAATTCTATATCAGGAGCGGCTTTACAGATGCAACGCGAATTACTCTGGTTCGAGGTTAGTCTCCATTTTTGATCCCTCATTTTGATTCATCTAAGCTCAGACCTGCCTAAGCAATCCCTCGGGTTATTGACATAAATCAGAAGAATGACAGCCGGGTTGGTTCAACACATATGTATGGATCAGTTTTCCACCCACCCTTGTACTAGGATCCTTGATTCGCCTTTGCAGGGCATAACTTTCTATTAGCCTATTGCAATGACCTGATAATTGGGATGATGGGTTTACGAAGGGGTAATCAGGTAATTACTACATTATGAGTAACTTAGGGAATAAACTAGTCTTAAGTGCTAGTTTTCTTATAAATAAAGGGAATTAGAGGTTCATTAGCATCAAGAAATCAGTAAACACATTGTGGGTGGGTTTTATACTCTTTAGGAGATCTCAAGCGTCTCGAATAGCTTGATCTATTTTTTTTTTAGGGCTCTAATATTTCTTTTATCATCCAATTTATAGTATAATTTCTCTTATGTCATTTTATCATGTCAATTTCTATTTTACTGTTTTAGTCCAATTTATCGTTTCATAGCACCTACACTAACAATGCCATAGATGTAATCCCAAAAGAGTCGCCCCAACTTATAGGTTGTTTCCGATTGTTTTAATAAACCATTTTATTATATTCTATTATAATCCATAACAAAAGAACTATAAATTTATGGCATCGAGAAAAAAAGACAAACATGGAACCAAGAAAACTTTATAAAAATTCAAGAACTCATCCTGCACTTGCTTCATATCAGAACTTCAATCACCAGATTTATTTTCTTGATTGAAGTACATTATAGTTATAAAATGCTAATCTATTTTTTGTTGTTGGGAATTTGTATAGACGGTCAAAAAGATAGTGAGGCCAGAGTACGCTGAAGCTCAAAACAAAGACAACAAAACACCTCAAGCTTTATTCACAGAGGAACACGAAGGACTAAGAGTAAAAGGGGAACAATGGATGAAGAAAACATCCGAATCATGCGCTCTAGTAGCAACTCTAATAGCTACAGTCGTTTTCTCTGCAGCTTTCCAACTTCCAGGAGGTCTCAACGAAAATGGAAGTCCCGTCTTAGTAAACAAACCGTCATTTATGGTTTTCGCCATGGCAAATGCAATATCATTGTTCTCCTCAACCGCTTCCATCTTAATGTTCTTGTCGATCTTAACTTCACGATATGCTGAACGAGATTTCCTTATGTCGTTACCTTTAAAGCTTATGAGGGGAGTAATCTTGCTTCTTATTTCAATAACAACCATGATTTTAGCCTTTACTGCTACATTTTTCATAACATTTCAACAGGGTAAGGGTGCAAAATGGGCTCCAATTCCTGTTGCTTTTATTGCATCTTTACCTGTTATGCTCTTTGCTTGCCAACAATTCCCACTCTTGGTTGATATTTATTATGCAACTTATCATTCTCAGTCTATTTTCCAACCTTATAAACCAAAATTGTTTAAACTTTCATCGCAACCTAGCGCGATTTCTTCTCATGGGCGGAATGTTGATTCGAGTACTTCCCGGAAGATTGATATTCCGTTTACGATTCTGATTCCGGAAGCTTCTAAAGTATGGAAGTATACAAGGAACTCTTTCTCATGGCATAGAGCAGCTTCATTCATTGTAGACCCTGAAGCATCCGATCCACCCTCATTTAACTCTTGGCAGGTAGGACAACAAAGTGATGGCTTATGACTCTTGAATTTGTGTTATTATTTTTATTTAATTTAAATAACCACGCTTCTCTTAAAAACACTCGTATAAAAGGAAGGGTAGCTGTTAAAAAGAAGCGGATGATATTTTTGTTTAATCCTGATCACTTCATGTTGGATCTTATCTATTTTATCACACCTTCTCATACGACAGTATTTTGCGTTGGATCTTATCTATTTTATCACACCTCCTCATACGACAGTATTTTGCGTTAGAATTATAGATGCAACATATGCCTTCATCATATACTTCAATGTTAATCCACTATGAAATTCAAACTCGTTGGACTTGTAAAATGGTTTAGTGTAACATTTTATTTTTCGTTTTGGGTAACATGGACATTTCAAAGTTTGTTAATTTCAAATTTATAATGGTAAAATTATTTTTTTGTCATTTGATTTTGCCAGAAACTCATGCTATATTTTTATTTTGGCTTTGGTCTTAAGTACTTCTATATTTTACTCTTCCAAATGTCATTCACCAACTTATTTCCTCTTTTGATTTCCTTTATATGTATTTTTAATTCTCTTGATTTTTATTTTATTCTTTTAGTACACATTGATTAATGAACTAAATAAACAAAATTGAATAAAATACAACTTTTGGGGCAACAAATTTGTTGAACAAAAAATATCAAAAACATCAATAATAATTCCTTTGTTCTGAAATACTTGCTATATTACGAATATTGGCACTATTCGTCATTCAAGGCTTCAAGCTTATTTATTATTGCGGGTAATTTGTAAAGAAAAAATCCAGTCAAATAGAATTTTAATTGAATTGTCTAATCACAAATTTTCATGATATTAATTTTTATAATTTTTTTGAAAATAACTTTAATTATACATAAATCAATATAAAAATAATTAAAATAAAATATTAAATTGTATAAAATATAAAATATTAATCAAATCTTTAGTCAGATGACTTATGAGTTAATTGATTACTGATTAGAAATTAGAATGATGTTACTCGTATATCTTGACCCAAAATTCTGCATTTTCCTGCTTGCATCCACTTAATTCTCTTTTTGGCCGGTGGTCGGTGCGGGGCGGGACACTTTACTTAATTAGTTGAGAAGCTAACGGTGAAGACTTGACTATCACACTTACTACGTATCTAAGAGTTGCATGCTTCTCTACATCAGTCAATTTGCTAAGAGCTCCACAGTTAAGCGTGCTTGGTGGGGAGTAATCTTAAGATGTGTGACCTCCTAGGAAGTTTTCCTAAGTGCACACGAATGAGGACAAAGTGCGCTGAAAAGACTTGTGTTGGTCTGTGAGGCCAGGGTACACTCTCCCTGAGTTGTAACTGACGATCCAAGGGGTTGAGATGTTACATCTTGTTTTGAGATTATCTTACTGTCAAATGATCTTATATATAAGACGGGTATCACAAATTCAATTCTGTATATATACATTGAGTTGAATAATAGTGCACTAAAGTTACATAATGAATTCAACGATCAAAATTATATATACTAAAGTTACATAATGAATTCAACCTTTTACTCATCTGGTACGAATAATCTCACATTTTGATTATTTTCTAATAATTCAATATTCGTGATAAATTTGCCTACAATATACCTTATTACTAACAATGGGTAATAATAGTTAGGGTATGTTGCTAGAAACTAAAATAAAGATTGGACTATTCACAACGAACTAAGAGCAAACGTTAGATTATTAGAAAATAATCAAAAGGTTGGATTATTCACGGCGGAAGAACAAAAAGTTAAATTATTAATATCAATTTTTCGAATATATTAAAATTATAAAGTATTATAAATTTTTTATGTTAAAGTATTTCATTATCACGAGAATAATACAATACATTTTAATAAAAATTTTACAAATCATTTTCATTAGTCATTAATACCTCTATTTCATTAGTACCAAAAATCAATAGAAAGTAGCCTAGCATTATGAACACGAAGGAAGGAGGAAGTATACTAAGTTTCCTTGTTCAAATCAATATATGTATCACCCACAAACTCTCTACCAATGACATAATACCTCCTACAACTCCAAAACACTACAATATCTCCAAAAAACTCCAACAATGGATCCTCTACAACCTGCATTTAGTAGTACTATTCACTTATATAGATCATCAACCTCCCCGGCACCTCGATATGCTTCGATGTGGGATTCTATTCTAAGCTCTTCTAATGGGATTTATCCAGTCGCGTCCGACATTGCTGCTAGAATAGCATCTGTAAATAGTTGTTATTCTACTTCTACGTCGTCGGATGATTCCGACAACGAAAACATTGCTGCCCGAAAGGCGTCCGTTTGGGGCCCAAACAACAAAATCATGGGCATGACGACATCTGGAATTACCCCTGTAGGGCCTCCTACTAGGGCTCTAAGTATGACCTCAGGTAACCAAGTGTTTGAAAACAAATATTTCATTTCAAATTATGGATATAGGTTTTTTTGGCTGATCCAGTTTACGCTCAATGATCACTAGTAATCTCAAAGTGATCACTTACGATCTCTTCCATATCTATATACGTGGTTTCCTTTTTCTTAGAATAAGTAAATTCAAATGAGACATAAGCAATTTAAAGGCATAAATATAACATATTTTGGAGCCTCAACCAATAATTTTAAGCTTAAGCTCTGATACCATTTAAAAGAATCAACTCAACCAAAAGCTTAAGATAATGGTTGAGGCCTCAAGATATGTTATATACTCTAACGTATAATCCGAGAACGACCAAATTGAAGGATTTATGTAGTTTGTTATTTATTAAATGTAAATTGAAGCATAATATAATGAAGTGATTATTGTAAATGTATGTGGAGCAAAGCTGGATGGAGGCCAACAGATTTGTACAGTCTGCTACACTGGGATGTCTTTCCGGCGGTTCCTGATGTTTATAACACTCTACTTGATCCAATTTGTGGTGGGCAACTTTTTTCTTTATTTTCAGTTCTGATAACTAACTATTATCCACGTCTAGGTTGTATCACATATTTTTTTCAGAAAAAAAAGGTTGTATCACATATTCTTCAAATTACAATATTGTATTATATGTTGGGGTGTTTGGTAAATAACCGTTAATTATTAGTTGTTGGTTTATAATTAGTTAATTTTTTGACAAGGTGACAGTGTATATGTTTTTGTGATCTTTTAAACTTGCTACCTAAATAAATTAACTATTAGTGATTTTGTTGTTCGTTGTTTATTAAATTAGAAGAAGTGAGTCAATAAATCAATGTCTAATGAAAGCCAATTAGAGTAGGATTTTACATATTGTATAGATATCCAACTTAAGCCATTCAGCAAGTCTTGTTTGATAACGTTTTACTTTAAACGAGTCTATACAAGCTGCTCAAATCATTTTTATTAAACAAATAAAATTTTAAAACTACCTCTAATTTGTTTATTTATTTAAATTTTTTTAAAACATTAGAAATGGGCAAGCCATAATTAAGTCGTCTCAGATAATACGGTTTAAATAAAAAGTAATTTGTCAAAGCCATTTTCTAATTTTTTTGTCTTTTTTACCGCCCAGAAAAACCAATACTCAAAAAATCAATACAAAAAAGCGAACTACCTAGTAGGCTCTTTTTGTACGTTAATGCATAAAAACTTAATTTAGTGAATAAAAATCATATCAAGTAATTCATATCAGGCACTGCATTTTTTTAAAAAAGTACTTAAATAACTCACAATAAGATTTGAACCTTTAACCTATGAGTTGTAAGACAAAGTCTAAATTAGTTATGCCATTCAGTTTCTTTATTAATAAGGGATTTTAATTAATTGCACTTAATATGTGTCCAGCTGTACAACAAAGTTCAAATAGATTATGCAGTTACAATATCCAATACTTACTTAAAATCCAATTAATTTTTCTTAACTATCCTTTTTTTATGTATAACAAAATATCCAATTGAAAACATAAAATTTTTATTTATATATTTATAATTTATCAATTTTTTTGGAAAAATTAACATTAATAATCCAACATGTTGCTCATCTGTTGTGTATAATCCAATCTTTTGATTATTTTTTAATAATCCAGTGTTTGTCCTTACTTCGCTGTCAATAATCTAACATTTATTAGTTTGCTAGAAGAATACCCTATTATTAGTAATAAGTAGAGGTGTTCAACGGGATGGGGCGGGGCGGGTCAAAATTTAAATGGGCCGGGGCGGGGCGGGTCATGTTAAATGATAAACGGGCCGGGCCGGGTCAAACCCATTTAAATTTGACCCTTTTTAAAAAAGTTCATAGAATAGCTTTTTTTATTATATTTTATGGCCCATTGGGTCGACTTACTTATGTATATAATAATAATATTTTAAAAAATAAAAAAAAGTGGTTAATTTTTTTTCCGCAATTAATAGTTATAATTATCCGACCCGGCCCGGCCCTTTACACCAAGGCCCGTTAATGACCCGCCTCATTATTGACCCGACCCGCTAACGACCCGTCAAAATGTGACCCGACCCTTGACCCGTTGGGTCGACCCGCCCCATTGAGCACCTCTAGTAATAAGGTATGTTGTGGGAAATTTTTTTACAAATGTTGGATTATTAGAAAATAATCCACAGATAGGATTAATCATAGCGGATGAGTGAAAGGTTGAATTATCAATGTCAGTTTTTCCTTTTTTTATTGATTATGCTTCCATTTAGTTTCAACTCTGAATCCGCCTTATTTGACTTTTGTAGAATCGAACCAAAAATTTTATGTTGGCAACATCAAATATATATTTTTAAAGCACATAGGGCAACGACTAGCAGTGGGTGATATAGAGGTAATCATGTACATCTATGGAGTTGTGAACAATCGTGCTGTGGAGATTGTTAAAAAAATAGACCCAACAAGAAGTGGCTCATTCAAAGTAAACTCTCAGAACAAGATGATTATGTTAGCCTCAACTATCATTTTCTGTGATATGAAGGATCCTTTAAGTAATTTAAGGCATGCAAGCAAGTGCTTTCAGGATAACTTACTCTCACCTCTGCATTTTGCTGCCTACATTTCTCAAGCACTTACTGGCTCATATTTAGGTTTGTTTATATACTTCCTTAATCTCAAATAGTCGCTACATAAGAATCATTATTACTATCATCTTTGAAGATTGTTTTATATATTGCGGTTAATGTGTTTCATATTTAATTTGAATTAGGACAAGGAGCCCCATTTATGATGGTAGGAATGGATAGCATACTCGGAATTTTACGAGGTTCCTCCAACCGTTTACTTGGAACAAGAGACGTCGAAACCTTCACAAATCTATGGTCAATACGGAATCCAAAAGAAGCCCAACACTTAATAACATTGATCAGTGATGATTACAACGGTCATATTTCTTGCAAGGAATTCTACAATTTATTATACTGTCCAAATTTAACAGGAAAACAGAGAATTGATCAAATCACTGATACTCTAAGCCAACAAAACCCATCAATGTTCTTCATTTTGATGGATAAAGACGAAGATGGGTTCCTTTCCTCGACGGATCTCCGTAGTTTTGCTGCCATCTTCGACCGATGTCCGACAGACGAAGCCGTTGATCGCGCTACTCGGAGGCTCGACAAGGATGGTGATGGTAAGATCAGCTTGGATGATTTTTGTAGGGCAATGGCGCCTATTTTAGATGGCATGACTTGGGACTTTTGGTTGGTCGCTATCTTGCTTACTTTGGAGCTTTAGTTCGGGTTTTATTTATCACGATTGGGCCGGACAAATTGAAGGTCAATGAGCTTTAATTGGGTAGGGTTTAAATAAACTAGATTTTAAATGGATTATTGATTATGGATTTTAGTTTTTTAAACGAGCTCTTTAGTTTTTTTTTACATTGCCTATTATTTCCTTTGTTCCACAATACTTGCTACTGATACTGATAGTAATGTTTTCCCACACAACATGTCACACTCGATAACAAGTATTATGGAACGGAGAAAGTATATTATAGAAAACTAAATATTGTCCTATAGATCAATATGATGCTTTTTAAATCAGATCGATAGAAGTATGATTACAATGATTTCTTATTTTGATTTATGTAATAGTAGATGTTTGTAATTATATAATGTATGATTTCATTTGAAAATTTGGAATTGGCTCAATTTATTGTTTAGGAAATCAAAATTTTTTAAATTTGGATTTAGATCAAAATTCACCATTGTTTTTAGAGTGGTTAAAGTTGAAAATTTGATAATGACTACCCGAACCTTGTCGTCATTCTCAAATTCTTTATTTATGATTTCATAATTAAAATCTATAATTTGAAATAAAATACTTGTTTCCAAACACTACATAATGATATTCTTGTAAGTAATTATTTAAATTTTGGTTAACTCTATTTCGTAATAGTAATAAATTAGATAGTTTATATGCAATGTATGGCTTTATCAAAATTTTTGACATATTGGTTTATTATATTTATACTCCCTCCAATTCACTTGTGTTGTCCCATTTGGGTTTGGCACAAATATTAAGAGTTTGTGGTAGTTGGATATTTTAATTGATTAAATTAATTGTAAAGGTGGTAGTTGGGTATTGGAAATTGGAAAAGTGGGGGTATTTAGGTAAAAAAAGATAGACAAAAATGGAAATAGGACAATTGATGTGAATTGTCCCAATAAGGAAATGAGACAACACATGAATTGGAGGGAGTATTTCCTACTGCTTTGAACAATTGTATACATTACGTACATCATATCATATTTTGCATTGTACGCAATAAATTATATTTTATACTTTTACTTTTTTTCTTTTGATTTAAAGAGCAAATAGTTCGTACCCTGATCGAGTACAGTTCAAAACTGTGAGTTTTTTTAATAAAAATAACTTATTAATTTTTGCTAACAAACATAACTATTACATTAATTTATAGAAGTGTTGAATATTTATTATTATTATTATTATTATTATTATTATTATTATTATTAACACGCTTTAAAATCAATAAATATATAGAAACAAGTAAAATTATTTTATTAGTGTTAACGATAAAAATAATTTTTTCCTCACAAAAAATATAAGTGACTTATATAAGATAGTCACACCCCAAATTAAATTAAGGAAAAAGTGTCAAAAAATACATAATAAAAATTTTTTTTCAAAAAAGTAACTAATAAAAAAAATTTCGAAAAATACCTAACAAAAAATTTTCTTTTCAAAAGATTACCAACTAACGACTGGGGTTAAGTTTTTCGTTCTCTCTTTCTGCCCATCTTTAGAAAGTACCTAATAAAAATTTTATTTTCAGAAAAGTACCTAATAAAAATTTTCTTTTCAGAAAAGTATAAGAACACAACATAATTATCCAATACAAACACCACATAATATATTATAGATGTTCTTAATAAACGGTCAACTTAACACCAAGTCACCAACCGTTACTTGCTCTACGTTTGTGTTAGATGATGTTCTTATGTTGTGTTTGTATTGGATGATTAGTGAACTTTTTTATGGATGATGTTCTTAGTGTTATATATTATGTTATAATTATGTTGTGTTCTTAGTACTATTTGGAAAAGAAATAAATAGGCGAAAAAAAAGGTAACGAAAATGTTAACCCCAACCGTTAGCTGGTACTCTTTTGAAAAAACAATTTGTTAGGTATTTTTTGGAAATTCTTTTTTATTAGGTAATTTTTTGAAAAAAAAGTTTTTATTAGGTAATTTTTTGAAATTTTCTTTTATTAGATACTTTTTGACACTTTTTCCCTTAATTATCATTGCATTTGAGTAACCAATTAAGAGTTTAAGTAACAAAAACAAATCTTAATAAAAGTATATTATTTTTTAAGTTTTAACCATCTCAAAATATCCATTACACTAGCTACATAATATTCATTTAATAAAATAAATTTGAAAATATTTTTTAAATAATATAAATAAATGAAATATAATTATAGTTTTCTAATACATAAAATGTGATTTGACTCAAAAAGTAAAAAAAATAAATAAATAATAAGAATAATACTATATTCAAAATGAGAAAAGTATAGAAAGTCAAAAATAACTGCCAAGTAGAATTACTATAGTAAATGTTTTATCTAATTTAACTCCAAACTTAAATAAAAAAATATTAATTAGTTTTCAAATTAGATAAATATTGTCATGTAATCAACTATTATCTACTTTACATAAGCTTTTGATCTTATTTCTCGTCCTAAGATAAAATATGCATTAAGTAAAAATTTTACTATTTTATATTCTTAATTATTTTTAGGAAAATGATATATACAGTCGTAAGGGTTGTATATAAGAAAGAATCTTGTATAATTACTATGTAATTGATTATTGTTTTTTCTTTGAAAACATAAGATTTAATTATATTTTATTACTTTATCATTAATTCTTTCTTGGAAATTTAAAATAACCTTTAAAAAGTAATAAATATTTCTAATTTTCCATACCAAATTCTTTTGAAAATCGAAAATCATTAATAATAAATACAATTTACTAATTTTTATGTAGAGGCGTACAACCCTAAGGGCTGTAAATATCATTACTCTTATTTTTATATGTTCGATTTATTCATTTAACATTTTTAGTCGTACTATTACTAAATTATATGACATGTAATCAATTAACACCTAATTAATGATATTTGTCCATTTTATGTATCTTTAGGTGATGACACTTGAAATTTTCTAAGACTTTTATATTATTGTATGATATGATATTGTATGATATAATGTCTCTTAAGGAGATGACACTTGGAAATTTCCAAGACTTTTATAGTATTACTAGTATAAAAACTCGTGCAATGCACGAAGTTTCTAATAGAGATGCAATTACATGCTATCAATATAAAATTATAATATTTCTAATAAAATAGGTAGAGAATTTTAGAATATATAGTGCTTCTAATGAAAAACTTCGATCATTAATTAATTTGGGTTATCTTCCAACAATGTTGTCGTAATATTTTTTGTCATTCTCAAAATAATTTTTGATTATCATGTATATTTTTATTCTTGTTGAAATATTTTAGAAATTAAAATTTTCATACAAAAACTTTATTAATTAGAAAATATTTCAACATAGAAAAACAATTATATATTCTAAGAAACTTTAAATGGAAATCTTATATGAGTAGCTTTTAAATTTAAAAATATAATATTCCAAAAAAATTTAACAGATTATATGTAATTACGATAAACCACTCATATATTATAAGACTAAGTTAATGTTAAATTAGGTAAGAATTAATTCATATGACAAATCCCTATGAGAATGCGATGTGGAATTTTACATTCTTTTTATTAGATTGTATGATTATATTTAATTACGATATACCACTCATATATTATAAGAATAATTTAATGTTAAATAAGGTAAGAATTATTTCATATGATAAATCCATATGAGAATGCCATGTGAAATTTTACATTCTTTTTATTAGATTGTATGATTATATATTATATATTATATAAGATATATGATGATATGATATGATATGATTGAAGACAATATATACTCCCTCCGTCCCATTGAATTTGCATTATTTTTTATTTTAGTCCGTCCCACTTATCTTGCATCATTTCTATATTTGGACAATGAACCATCACTTTCTTTTAATCTCACTATTAATTTATTACCACTTTTTAAAAAATATCTTTATTTTTCTTTAATGCAATTTTAAGAGGACAGAGTGTAATAATCAATCCACAGTCCACACTAACAACGACCTATGACGAGTAAGAATGATGTGTCGACTCGTCCCTCGTAAATCTTGACCCAAAATTCTGCTTTATCCCACTTGCATCCACCAAATACTCGTTTTCGCCGGTGGATGGTGCGGGAGCCGGGAAACTATTGTATAAAAGTACTTAATTAGTTGAGCTGGTAATTGGAAAAGACTTGACTGACACACTGTTTTTTTATAAAAAAACAAAACGACTTGACTATTACACGTTTTTTTATTACTATTACCATAAAAATAAACATGATATATTTAATATAAAAACGTGTACACCTACAAATCATTCACATTACATTTGTTTGGCTGGCCCGCATTATAATACTCCCTCCTATTCAGCTCAAATGTCCCATTTGCTTTTTCGACACTATTCATCTCTTACTCTTAATTTGTATTTTATTATTAATTTATAAGTTAAAATATAGTCAAGTGAGATCTTGTTTGATTCGTCTCAATGCAAGGATTATTTATATTAACTTTTCATAATTTTTTATTATACACGATTAGATATATTAACGATCGAATAAGTGAATTGGATAGAGTGTAAAAAGCAAATGGGACATTTGAGCTGAATAGGAGGGAGTATTGTTCTTCAGATTCATATATGTATCATGCACCCGTGAACTCTTTAGAAACCACATCACATACCTAATACCTCTAACAACTCCAAATTAAAACACTACATTTTCTCCCAAGAACTCCATTCTCCATCAATGGCTCCTCCCAATCGTTCATTTTCACGTAGATGGAGATTGAGGTCTTACATGATTAACAACTCCAGCAATAATAATAATAATAATAATAATAATAATAATAATAATAATAATAACTCGTATGGATCATCAATTTCCCCGACACCTAGATCTGCTTCCACGTTAAGGAACCCTAATCTGACGTCCTCTGTTGGGATTAATGGTCATTCTACTTCTACAGTGCCGCCTTTGGATGATCAATCCAACAGAATTGTGTCAAATTTGCATTCAAACAACAATACCATGGGCCCCATGACTTCTGGAATTACCCTTCCTCCGTCTGGATTATCAAATTCCCCGGCACCTCGATTTGCTTCCACGTCAGGGAACCTTAATCTGACGTCCTCTGTTGGGATTTATCCCGTTGCGTCCGGCATTGCTCGTAGGGAAGCAACGATTGTGTTATCTAATGGTCATTCTACTTCTACAGTGCCGCCTTTGGATGATCAATCCAACAGAATGGTGTCAAATTTGCATTCAAACAACGCCATTTTGTATCCAAACAACAACACCATGGGTCCCATGATCGAGGGTAGTGAAACAGAAAAAATAATTCACTTGTTGAAAATGGCGGATGCACTAGAAGATCGGGAGAGAAAAGAAAGGAAGGGAAGGAGAAGGAAAGAAAGGTAAAAGAAAGGGAGGGATAAGGAGTGAAATTGTATATTGTTTGTTTAGAAGGGAAGGGGAGGGAAAGGAAGGAAAGTGTTTTCCTTCCAAATCTTTCCTCTTTAGGAGAGATTGTCTTAATAAAACTTATCCAACTTTTCCTTCCAAATACCTCCCCTCCAAATCCCTTTCCTTCCAATTTGCTATCCAAACAAGAAATACCTCTTTCCTCCAAATCTCTCTCCTTCCTTTCTCTCCATTTCTTCAATCCAAACACATCCTAAAAGTACTACAATTTTTTTAAGGTGTAATTATTTGTGAGGTTTTGTCCGAATGTTTCGGGTGATATGTCAGTTGTTTTTAGTAATTTTTTTTAAAAAAAGTGAGTATGGTTGTAAGTGAAATTTAAAATTGCTATGAGTGTTTGGTGTGCAATATTTGTGTTAAGGGTTCGTTATTAAGTTTTTGTGTTTTATGGGTTCTTTTTTAGCCAATAAAAAATGTTATGATGAAATAGACGGGATATTCTGTAAGTCGAGGTGAAGTAGCAATCTTCACATGTGTGAAAATCGTGCTCAAGGTAGAAAACTAGAGAAGATTTGTTAAGTTATGGTCATGAAGTCAATTGTGTACTCATGAAAGAATATGTGTTAAGTATTGTGTTCCTGATAGTTGTGTGTGGAAAATTATTACGTTTATGAAAATTGTGTGTTTATGTGATGTAATATTGATCCATAGCAATGAATTGTTTTTTTTTTTTTGTGGTGAATGTGTGTTGAAGTCATATCGCAATATTGGGGTATCATAGTGATGTGTTGGGTATTTTAAAAAATTTTAGTTTTAAGTTTCAGTGGTGATTCAAGTATGTTAAATTCCGCAGTAAGTAAATCAAGTTCAAGTCAATGATCGTTTTATGTAAATTTTCAATCAAGGGGGGAGCTAGTGTTATATGTTTGGGTGTATGGTAAATACCCGTTAATTATTTTTTACAATAGTAAATAGCTTTATGGCACGCTATTTCAACTTTTTGCTAATTTTTTTTAATATTTCACTTGCATTTTAATTGTAACTTCCATAATGGTATGTTTGAGAATGATGATTTTATTTACAAATATGAATTTGACTTAAAGTTAGTGTTTGGCAATAACAAAAATTTAAATTTGGATTTGAGCCAAATTCATCAATGTTATAAAAGTAGTTAATTAAAATGAGGATTTGAGAATTACACCCCAATCCTTGTCATTTCAAATTCTTTATTATGATTTCATAATTGAAATCCACAATTTGAAATGAAATGTGTGTTTCCAAACGCATCCTAAATGAATATATAATTGCTAAAATTTTTGAACAAAATATCAATTATACACCTTTTTGAGTTTTAATTTTGATTATATGTACATTTATTCATTTATTTACTTAATTTTAGTGCTTATTTTATGATAATCATCCGTGCTAGTCAAATAAAATATATTTTAAGACTAAAAAATAATTAATTTGAGAGATATCAAAAATTACCGGTACAAAACAAAATTTGAGCATCTCTTTAGTGATCCTTGTAATAAAAAACGTGCATTGACAATAATTAGGTGTGCATACATTAATATTGAACTAAGAATAGTTCACTTTCTCTCAATTCTTATGATACAATTTGATTTTATTATTACAAAAAAAATTTAATTTTTCAATATCGAATCAGTAGGACGACCAATTAATTACTATCCCCAATTATTTACCCTCAACCTTTTTAAGTGAGATCCAGGCAAGACCGTAAGAGTACCTTTTACCTCATAAAAAACTATCTAAGTCAAAGAAATGTTAAACTTAATATTGATAAATTAAATAATTAATCTTAGTTTATATTTAATTTGTTCTAATATATAAACTACATTTTTTACTTTGAGTTGTCTTAATTTTTAAGCTATATTTTTTTGAGCGTACACCCTACTATTCGCTTTCTATTAACAAAGACCCTTGACAATTTATTTCACATTTTTATTTCACTCTTAAACTTAGTTATTCATTTTACCACCACAAACAAATAAAAATAAATTTTTACTAAAGCAATAAAAATTAAATGTTGCATAGAAATATGATTTAAGAAGAAGTATTATTCTAAGCAGAGGTCTTAGTAAATAACGGTGGTTTGAGAAAGATAGCAAATCACTCTCATGTGGTAGGATTTGATAGGGTGGGTGTTTTGTAATTTTAATTTATCTTTTTTAATTTTTTTTATTGCATTATTATTTTTTTTTGTGATAATTTACAAATCACGGTTATTTATTAGGAATTTATTGTTAGTCTAAACATATAGTATTATTGTAATTAGGCTAAGTATAGTCATCAAGGTCATTTTTTTATTATAAAAAATGTAAAAGGATTAGTTATGAAATAATGTTACTGGATTTGTTACTCGAAAATAGCGATGTTGGGACAAATAGCAGGAGGAATCGAACCCCTGCCCTTTTGTAAAAGACGCGCATAAAATGACCAACTCAGCTTATGTGAAATAATGAAGTTATGTATAGCGTAATTAAATTTATCTCGAAATCTCAGGGGTATTAGACATTGAATTCTCTAATCTTATTCCAGCAATAAAAAAAGAAAATTTTAATTTTAAAAGTACAATTTTTTTTTCTTCCATTTTTGAAATTTTATTTAAACTATCTTCTAAATGCATGCTTATAGAGTGTTAAAATAATAATCTAAAAAAATCTAAACCAAATTCTAGAATAGTCTAACATTAAGAAAAATCAGCTAAAGTAGATGAATGTCCTAGAAATTTGCCAATTTTACCGACATTGAACTCATATAAATATGAGTTAGATAGCAAGAAAGCTAATACAACAAAATATAAATAATGGGTTAAGCCACATAAGGGTATCCCACAAAATTACAATATTAAGTAGTAAGTAAAATTTGTGACTTGTGAGTTAGAAGATATAAGCGAGACATGAACTCACATAAAAAATAAATATGAGTGTAGAACGTATCGGTGCGGAACAAGAGTCTCGCAATATTCTTGTACAATTTATGATGTAATTAAATATTTATATTCAGTAAATATAATATAATATTTATTTGGGTCTAACTACAATTCCGCATGCGCGGCGGGAACAACGCTCAAATTATTTCTCGAGAAAGAACGACTACTATTCCACAGTGGTGGCTGCTGTCTGTACTGCCTCTAGTTAAATTCTAGAACACTTTTGACTTAAGGTCACTTTCTTCATAATTAATATAATTCGTTCCACTATTTGAAACATTTTCATAGAAGGTTCATAAGCTATGAATTAATCAAATTTGATATGGTATATATATTTCACTGGTTTTTTAATTGAAATTATTTTATTGTAAGATGAGGTCAATTTAAATTATTAAAAAAATTGCTTTCTATACAAATATGAATTTAAATTTCATTGTTTTTTTTGGTTTACTAGCTAGTAGGCTACTTGTATGGGCCCATCTCACGGTGAGATGATCTCATAGAAGACTTACTGTGCATATTTATATATATTTCATATTAATGAAATTATCAATTGTATGAGTGTCTATACTAGATTCTTATATAATAATAATTATAGGAGTAAATATTATTCCCTTCGTTCTCTAGTATTGAAGTCCTCATATGAAAGGTTCAGTAGAATTAAGATGAAATCTTAAAATTATTCAAAAAAAAAAGAGGAAATCTTAAAATAGTAGTAATGATAAAGTTGATAGTTTAAACAATATACTATAGAATTGCGGAATTACCTTAAGCATTTAAAAAATATTGAAATAAAGTAGAACTTCAACGAATAAAAAATATTTAAATAAAATTGGTATGAATCATGTGGAGACCATAAATACTATATATGAGTTAAATAAAAAATTGAGAAAAATCCGTTATCAAAACAACAATTAATACATCTCAAAACGGCAAATAAAAATACTGAAAAGATAGAGAATAGTACTCTCTCCGTTCCCTATTGATATTTCCATTGGGAATATTCACGGAAATTAAGAAAAGTGAAATTTTTTAGATAATGAAGATATTATTTTATTGAATAATAATTTGATGGAGGAAAAGTGGGGACCACAAATATGAAAACAGTATTTAAAGAAAGTTAGTGGAAAAAATATGGGCACCACAACTAATTAATAAATGTTTTTATGAAGTTAGTGAGAAATATGTGGGGACCATAAGAAATATAAAAATGTTAAAATGGAGTTAGTGGAAGATACATGGGGACTGGGGACCACAATCATTATTAAAATATTAAAATGAGGATGAGTGAAATTATTTTTGTCCAAAATTTGTGATATAAATAAAAAGATTTCTTATGTGAATAACAATTAAAACATCCTAAAATGAAAAGTGAAAACTTCTTTAACAAACGGATGGAGTAGTACTTAACTCTTAGGAAAGAACATAGCGACTACGTCCAAGTAAACCAAGTAATTTGGATTGACTTAAGCAGTTGACTCTTGTATATGTACCATAATAATAAGCTTATAACAGTGCAGATATTTAGTAATTAGAAAATGGAAAACGAAGAATTAAGCCAAGAAATGGCCACTTTATTCGAAGAACATCCACTTTCCGATCAACTTCTATCTTTACCAACACCGTCAAGAGTCATTGGAGCTCCATTTGATCAACCCGAACCAGGTAAGACCCGTTTCATTTTTTTAAGTTGACATGTGAGCCGTCTCATGTCGATTATGTCATTTTATAATCTTAAATAGTAAATTCTAGTATCGTGCTACTATCAATTTCAATTGGTTTTAGTAGTGAATATTTTTTGAATTTTAAAAACTTACTAGTTCCTTCCCTATCAATTTGAGTTATTTGTTTCCCCTCTCATGTTGTATTATTTTCTTATTTGGCAATTATTTTTTATGAGAAATTTCATATGATAATCCTATAATATTGAGTTTTTCACGTATTAGGAATCTTTTTTCTTAAATCTACATGATAACCATGAAGTTTACCAATAAATTTTTAGGACTTTTTTCACTAAAAAAATGTTTGGGAAAGTTAATAAGTAAGAAAGCCAAGTTTTTGTGAGACTGATTACGAGGGTGTTTGGCAAATGACTGATAGCTGATTATAGTGGCCGATTTGACTAGTTGATTTTATTAACTGGTTTGACCAACTGATTTTAAACCCGCTTGCTATGTTAGAGTTGTTCAAAAACAACTTATTCGTATCAATAAGTTGTTTCAACCGGCTAATTGACCAAACATTATCTCCAGCTGGTTTGACCACCCACCCAACCCTCTATTTATATCTAAATAAGCTAAAATTGCTCAATAAGCTAACTTGCCAAACATCCCCTATAGCTAAAAGGATCCAAAAGATCACATTTCCCCTGAATTTCCCAAATTTCTCCCTAATCCTAATTCCCCTAACTTCTCTAATTTCCAAACTCATAATCTCCTTAACCCTTATTTCCATAATTTCTCAAACCCTAATTTCCCTAGTTTTCCTAATTCTAATTTGAAGGTATTGATCATGTGTGAAGAGTTTGAAAAAGACATCCCAATTTGATAGTAGAAAGAGAATTGTAAAACTAGGGTTAACCAACACTAGACAAAAGGAAAATTAACGTTTACAAATGTTGTTTTAGTAAAAAAGGTCACGGAATTGGGTAAATCTCAAGAGTATCGCATGGATTTTCAAAAAACTCTGTGTACCACTTAGAATACACAATACCTTTAATTTACCACGTAAATTATCCCTTCTTTAATTCTTATCTATACTACCTGTTTTAATATTATCCACATATCATTTAAGACCTTGGTTAAAGTTTCTATGAGTCGGATATAGAGGTATGTATGATAGATGATCATGAATTTGTTTTCAAGTATAGATATAGAAACTTGCAACAAAATAAGTGTTGTGTGCTCTTTATTGGAGTGCAGATACAAAAAGCATGGAATTCTTGCACTATGGAGTTAGACTATATCAAGCAGTGATGAAAGGTGACTTGAAAACAATAAACATGATCAAACATCAATCCTCTTCTTGGGTTCAAAAGAAGATTACAAAGGGAGGAGAAACTGCACTTCATATTGCAGCAGCAGCTAAGCATATTGAAGTTGTACAAGAGCTTGTAAACACTATGTCTTATGATGCTCTTGCTCTTACAAACAAAGTCGGAAACACCGCACTTTGTTTCGCTGCAGTTTCTGGTGTTGTTAACAATGCCAAAGCCATGGTCGACAAATATGGAGCTTTGCCTAATATTAGAGGAAATCAAGGGATGACTCCTCTTTACATGGCTGTATTGCTCGGCCATCGACAAATGGTATGGTATCTTCTTGGTGTTACTGATGAACAACAGTTGACAGACGAGGACTCTATTGGCTTACTTACGAGCTCCATTAACACTGATATGTTCGGTAATTCTTCAACCTCACTCTCCTCTATAGACTCGGTAATGTATAAGCAGAGGTGAATCTAGACGATGGGTCAAACACTCATTTTTAATTGTATTTAAATCCAAGTAGTCCATCTTTATCTACTTATTATTAATGGAGTTTTTAATCTTATGAGTCGAGCTATAGCCTAGATTCCATGTTTATGATAAATATTGTGACTATAATGTCGAGAAACCAATTCAACGAAAATTTTAAGCTGATGGTTAAAGCCTCATGATATGTGACATACTCTAACACGCCCTCTCACATGAGAGCCTATTGGGTTAGAACTTAGAAGTGTATATGCAGCACAGGCCCTTCTCAAACCTAGTGCGAAGTATTCCATTTGAATTTAAAAGGTGGTTGCGATTCGAACCCATAACCCCTTGTTAGTTTACTTCTGATACCATGTCAATAAACCAACTCAATCAAAAATTTAAACTGATGGTTGAGGCCCCAAAATATGTTATATAATTTAATATATAGCGTGTTTTTTTTCTACTTTAATGTTATTGTATACATGCCAATGATTCATAAAGAAGGGATTCTAAATGGATAGAGATCATTTCCATGAAACAGATGTGGCCTTGTATATTCTTGGTAAGAATCCAAAGCTGGCTTTTTTACGAGATGCAAAGGAAGAGACTGCATTACATGCGTTGGCTTGCAAGCCTCTGCAGCCTGTAGCCAATGAACTGAGCATTTGGAAGAGTATGACTGTGCAACGTAAGTACACTCGCTTATAAAATTCTTCTCTTATGTAGTATCTGCTATGCTTAATGAACCTTATACAGTTATGCTCTTTTTCAGGAGGTAGCATACAAGAGAAAAGGGTCGAGCCACAGCTTGCAATTGAACTAACCCAAAGACTTTGGAATGAAGTCATTAAACTGAAGGAGGAGGATATATCTAACTTGTTGGGATCCCCTTGGCGGCTATTGTTCGTTGCTGCAAAAATGGGGAAGGTCGAATTCTTAACCACTCTAATCCGATCATATCCTGATCTGATATGGAAGGTAGATGACAATAGACGTACTATCTTCCACATTGCTATTAAGCACCGCCATGAAGAGATTTTTCAGTTGATATATGAGATTGGGGCGATCAAAGACTTAATAGCAACCTATAAAGATGATTATGGAAATAACATGCTCCATTTGGCCGGCAAGTTAGCACCTTCTCATCGACTTAACTATGTGTCCGGGGCAGCATTACAAATGCAACGCGAAATTTTGTGGTTCAAGGTAATGATCTTGGTATTATAAGCCTTTAATTTGTTTGCTTCAACTATACGAAAATATGGCATCATCACCCCAATGCCAATGGGCTTTTTTAGACGGGTTTTGGGTTTGATGTACGCAACATTATTCTTTTAACTGAAGTAAGAGGTTATCTCGATTCTGATAGGCAAACTAAGTTGAAATCAAAATGATGTGTTGCCATGTATTGTTTGCTTGGTTGTAGGCAGTGAAAAACATAGTGAGACCAGAGTATGCCGAAGCCAAGAACTGCGACAAAAGAACTCCACATGCCTTGTTCAGTGAAGAACATGAAGGTCTGAGGGCTAAAGGTGAAGCATGGATGAAGAAGACTGCCGAATCATGTGCTCTAGTGGCTACACTTATAGCTACAGTCGTATTCTCAGCCGCCTTCCAACTACCCGGAGGTGTTAATGACAAAGGAAATGCAGTCTTACTAACGAGGCCAAGCTTCGTAGTATTTGCCACATTTAATGCAATATCATTGTTCTCCTCCACCGCTTCTGTTCTGATGTTCCTATCAATCCTAACTTCTCGATATGCAGAAAGCGATTTTCTCATATCGTTACCTCTAAAGCTCATGACAGGTCTTACGTTACTTTTTGTGTCAATAGCAACCATGATAATAGCCTTTACTGCTACATTCTTCATAACATTTCATGAAGCAGTGAAATGGACTCCTATTCCTATTGCACTTATTGCGTCTGTTCCAGTTGCCCTTTTTGTCTTCCAACAATATCCTTTGTTAGTAGACATATACCGCTCAACTTACAAATCTCATCAGTTTTTATTCCAATCGGGCAAAAATAAACTATTCGACATTTCTTCGCAGGATGATTTTGTGTGCAGATATCCGACCAGAATACACCCAGCAACCTCAAAATCTTCTATCTTGGTTCGTCACAAATCTTCACATCGCCCAACAGCCTCGCAGATAGTAGCACCTTGTGCATCAGAACCCAATACTCCTATAAACGGCTCCCTCAATGATCGTTTTTAGTGGCTCTATGAAATGTGTTATTAGCTTCTACTCGGCTAGTTCTCTAATCAACTTTCAGGCTATTTAATTTGTTTTATAATGCTAAACATTGCATTCATTCTTTTAGTTAGTCTGTCCTGTAGTAATTATTGTTCTGCTATCAAGGACTAGTATTGAACTCTAATTCTAGAATCTTCGATATTTTCCTTTCACCATTGTAATAGCGGTTCGATTCTCATCATTGGAAGATAAATTTTCATATAATGTGTCCGTTCGTTCTTTAAGGTTATTTAGGTTTTTAACCAAACGGGTTGTTGACCTAGCCTAAGCTGACAAGCTTTTTTATTTGATCTGCCCGACCCAGCTCAGTGAGCACCTCTAGTGTCAAACATGTCGTATATTGTGTTATTTCATAAGAGCGTGTTCTATGAAATGGATGGGCACTTTGAAACAACGCATTGTTTGAATCATATCCATTGGAATTGGTACTATACATAAACAAAATGTGCGAATACACAGGAATCTACTATTTACACATTGAACTATTACTAAGAATAGAGAGAAAAAACACACCTTTCAGCGAGTTTGGTTCATTAGAAATTTACTCAATGTTCTGAACAAAGTTTCACACCACTTTAAGAGTGGGTAGTTAATGACTCAGGCATCTTGAGCAGAGTAAAGCTTCACCTGTCTGGGCCAAACTTGACCATAGATATCCTTCTGACTGTATTGGCGATCCCAAGACCATGGAATGTCTGTATTTGAAGATAAATTAGATATATAAGAGTGTGAATAGCTTAAGGAACCCATCTAGAGAATTGATAAAGACATAAGAATGTCTTTCCGAAAGAAACAAAACATGCAACAGAAAATGGGATGACAAAAAGTAACTGACCCTCAGATGAGTACAGTTTTGGAGGAAGTTCATACGGCACAGGAAGAGGAACTGTTTCAGAATCAGAATCATCATCTTCTCTTCTTTGCCAAGTCAAAGTAACCAGTTTTGTTTTTCGACTTTCATAGTTAACTATTGAACCTCTTGAATCCTGCCATTGTCATCTAACGTCAGAATACGTCTCGACTACAACAAAGTTGTATAGATAACATGGCAAAGAACAGGGTAAGAAAAACTACCGTTTGAGTGCCCTTAGCATCTGTACAAGAAAACCTAGAGCCATTTGTGATAACAGTAGGCAAAAACAGCACCCCCAACTGTCATTCACACAGAATACCAGGAAAGTAAGAGCATAACCAATGTGATGTCTAGATTAGTTTAAATCAATTGTCAAATTTAAAAAACTTTTCAAGACTATCACCATACAGGCATAAACTCAAATTATTGTATGATGAAAAATTGATAATAGTTATCATATTATAAACATGGAAGAGGGTAATATTTACATGCCATTACAAACTCAAAGAACTGCTTATTTGGAAGATGACAGTAGAATTGCAATGCAAAAAGGAAAAAGCTAGCAAAAGGTTACAATGATACGACATGTAAGCAAAAATGAAATTAAGAAACTATTTGAAATTTAAATTCAAAAATTTATAGGGCGGTATCTCATTTTCACAAAATATTGACATATAATTGGCCCTATACCAGACCCCTAAGTAAATAATACTCCATATAATTCAAAGGGGAAAATCTAACTAAATACAGTTCAATTGAAATTCAAGGAATCAAGAGCCTAAATTTCAGAAATTACTAAGCATTACAACAAAAACCAAAAGAGACTGGAAGATAAGTTTATCGGAGCAGCAACAGGAAATTATAAAAAAGGGACCAACATCCAAACAAAAGTAATCCCAACATGACCTACATGTGCATCCCAGTAGACAGGTGATACATCAGGAACTACAACAACATTATTTCATCGGCCCAAGATCTAGGATGGAGATCAATAAGAAGCAGAGTCACAGAGCAAAACCAAGGAGGTTAAACATGACACTTTTTTTTTCAAGGAATGAGATAACCACATAAAAGCCAACAATAGTTAGACCAAGTAAGTTCCAATGGAGATCAGAGCAAAGGGTTGGCGGACGATATAGAGAACATCATATTAAAGATTCGGCCATATACTGACATAGCAACACGCCAACACCAGTTCTAGATTCTTGGGGAAAGGCAATATTCTTTATCAGTTCGGCATATTAGGAAAAGGAAGGTCTTAATCCAAATAAAACATGGAGGAGAAAATAGATTACATATACACCTTCAAGAATGACGTACTGGCAGCTAAAAAATTAGTATTAGGATTTTGTTTTCCAGAGAGAAAATGGGCCTTGTACAAGTCAAAAGCCAATTACACTCTATTAATGGGCTCTAGGTAATGAAACAGGCAAACAGCCCTTCTTTAAATATATGAAACAAAAACTTCAGCACTAACGAATACATTGATCAAACTTTAGCAGCCAGAACTTTCAAAACACATATCTAACAATATAACATGATGTGTCTGCCAAATACTGAATTCTCAGTTATGCCAAAGTACAAGGAGTACATGTTCTTGACAACAGCATTAAGAGGGAAAGACTATCAAATTTCACTCACCTAGGTCTCATTTTCCCTTTTACCGTGATTTTCATCACAAAACTCAATATACAAGGTCAAAATCAAATAGAAATCCATATGAAAACAAAGTTACATAAAGCATGTCATCCAGGATATTACCTAAATACGAAATGGAGGTAAACAACCCTATATACACAACACTACTGTATCTAAACAGAAATCTCCTTGGTATTCAATCAATTATAAAATACCTCATAGGAACGGATCATTAACTGAGAACTATTCTTTTGAAGGGCTCCCCAGGCCGCTTTACTAAGATTTGCTGAAGTTAGCAGAAACCAACTGTGTAGAAAAAAAAGACGCGTGACTCTAGAAAATTATAGGATAATATTTGTTCAAACATATCTTTATTTAAACATAGAAAACCATTGTGGAAAATTTTCTTACGCAAGATTTTGACCCTTGTAACGAACAAATGTCTTTATATGAGGCATTGCACGGCTGCGATAAAGAAAACAGCTTACATCTTAACAGAATATAGCCACTTCTATTACCTAACAAATAAGCTCCCAATAAACTTGGGCAGCTGAATTGGGTGGTGGTGGTGTTAGGGGGGGTGGTTTAAAGGTGATTCTACTTCCCAATTTGAACCTAGCAGACAGACACTTCTCCATTTCAAAAAAAGAACTATAATATTCCTGCAACATGCCATCCCACATTTTAAAGGCACCTGCATCTAATCAGTGTAGCAAGCAATTGAACATAGCGTCATAATAAAAAATGTCATAATTAAAGTTCAAGGTAGAATCTGACAGATGCATTCACTGTTTAAATCAGCCTGATGAGTTACAAAGGAACTTAACACAAGCATATTGATTCCTCTTTTATATATTTGTTTGCTGTTGCTGTTGGAGAGGATGTGAATGCTACAATCAATAATCCTATTAATGGCTGATCTCCCTAGCTTGGATAATAATGTGAACCACCAATCAGAAGATTGGAGAACCTATGTGCGTATGTGACTGATAGAAAAGTAAGTTTTTGGGCTGCAAATAAAAAATAATAGAATTAGAGACAAATACCAGCGGCCTGAATGGGTAGCCTTCCACTTTGCCCAATACCTCTTCAAAAACTCCTTTTCCACATTTTTAAGTGGGCTTGGGATGGCGTTCCCAGCTGCATATCCCTGTATCAATGAGTAAAGAGTTACATGAACATTTGTGCTTAATTTAGTGAATAGCATTTTGTCCATAAACCAGTATGCTGATCTATAGAAATTAATAAATCTTTTGAGTGGTACTCGAACAGCATCTAAAGATAATTACTTAGTATCCAAAAAATGCATAACTTTTAACCCTTCAAATACAAATTCAAATTCATAGAGATCTTCTAGAATACTGCATATCCTCACAAAATCAGGTAGCAGCAAAAACAAAAAGGGCTTCTAGATTCGTTAACCTAGCCCACATCTCTAACCCAGAATGAAGAATGAAGAATGAAGAGTAGTGACCGGATTATTATGCGACCCAGGCGTACCACTAAGGTTAAAAGGAAATTCTACTGGAGTTCCATTAGACGAGTACTACTATATGGGTAAGAATGTTAGGCTTTCAAAAGAGATCATTGTAAGAAGATGCTGGTAGTTAAAATTTACATACACTAAAGGATCGAATTCAAAAGAAAGGCATAAGGGCCTTGATCACAGATATTGAAGACAAAATAAGCAAACAATGTTTAAGCTGGTTTAATAATTTGTAAAAAAGGCCGAGAAAATGCACCAAGAGAAGTGAGAGGTAGGAACTCGGAACTTTGAAAAGATTAGAAAATGAAGAGCTATGCTAAATAAGAAGATGACAGGAGAGAAGTTTGACATAAAGAATTGAGATTTGCAGAAGCATATGGCCATCGATAAGAATAAGAATATATATGGATGACCATTTGAATTAATTTTTAAAATTTTATATTAATAGATCCTAATTAAGTACAATATTCATTACAATCGATTACTCAAGTTGAATGTTGGGATCACAAAGTAGATCCACAACTAGCACCAAAAATAAAACTGCAAAAATACAAGTAAAATCCCACTGTTTCATGCACCTTACTTACAGAATCATACAGTAAACAAAATTTATTTTCTTTGGAGAAACATAAACCAATTTTTTATTGATAAAAGTTCAAACAAATATGATTGGCCACACTCCACACATATCAATCGAAACTACATGAAGCATGTCTACTTATCATGATCACTTCACATTAGTGCAGTTTGTTGCGAAAACAAAACAATGTGGACGCTAAAACTATGAAAAGGGGTAATGAAAATCAACTAAATTCCTAGCTTATAAAACTACGAAGTGCAGTAGGAGAGAACTACAAATTACACATTATCACTGCAGCAAGCAGAGAAGTTCAAAAACACAGGAAACTGATAAATATTACCTCGAGCGACCATCTCACATCTTCTACAGAAGGCCATATTATTAATGGTTCTCCCAAGCCTAGGGGAGATTTATCAGCACATACACCAGATGACATTGAAGTTCTTAGCTCACTCATCCACTTCTCATCCAATGAACCAAGAGATGAAAACTGTACAAATTTACTTCAATCAAAACAAGAATATTTCCATGTGGCCAAATTTTAAGTGTTCAACATGAAACCAGAGATTAAGAAGTCTGATTATATCCAATGTCAACATCAGCATAAACACTACTGGTTAAGACAAGGGGGGCAATATATGCTGCCTTATGGCACTTACCCCCACAAACAAAGAGGCTTACCCCTACAGTAACAAATATGTTGTTTCCAGTGATCCACAATGACAGTCTCCTCTCAAAATAGTTTGAATTATAAATAGTAAACGAGTATATAGTTTGATGAGCTATTGTGTACATTATCATCCAAAATAGTTTGGATATTGATAGATCAAATGTCCTCAGAAGAATTGAGGTTACTAGAACACAGAACACAAGTGCAGCGCGCAATCATTTACAAAAGAGTTGACAAAGCACTTATAGAGCCAATCCTAAGGGTAAGCCCAGCAATGTGATCATTATATGCCCAATTCTTTCTACAAGAAAACTTATCATTAGTGATGCCACATGCCACCACTAATTATAAGAATCCCAGTACCCCAGCGAGAATCCCAGTACACACTCGGCCGTGTTTTAATACCATGCTTTCCTCTAGTTTTTTGAGCCAGTGTGTACTTTACTCCTATCTGCTACACACAGACCTTGGAATGAGAGTATAAAAAGACACATAGGTAACAATAAATCAATCAGTTAGAATAGCTTTTAAGGAAAGAAGTGTGGCAGAAGCAATTAGAGGATTTTGCACTATGGGTGGGAACAATTCCTTGTCCTTGCAATATTTTTAGATTACAGTCTTCCATAGTTCCACCTCCTTACGCGGATTACTATGAAGCAAACTAAATCTCTTTTTCGTTAGAATAATCCATCAAAAAGAAGTTTCATGTCAACGTTTCACATCTCAAATGTTATTAAGATCACCTCTACACATAGTACAAAAACAAGGTCACATCGCATCGTCTCGTATAGCCAAGTCGTAAAGGTTCTCAAACTACCAAGCCAATACTATCTTCAAAGTGAAGATGTTAAAAACCACATTATAAACTGGTTTAAGAGATATCTCATGGTTTTTACAGATAATTGGCGGTACAACCACATCACCCCAGCTATAGCGTCACTGTGACCTTTACCGGACTCGCAATTCGCGACAAAACCACACTTTTTGCACTATGCATCTACAGCAACTCTCACCCCACATGTCTCTCCACCTGGTCCGAATCTTATCCAAGTGCACTAACAAAACATAATAAAAAAACGGGAACCATAACAAAAATAGAAAACCAAAAAACTTAATACACTAAAAGGGATTACAGCTTCAAGAAGTACATTAAGAAGAGAAAAACTCCAGCGATACCTGATAAACTAGAGGAGATTTTCTGAATTGTTCTTCAAAAGTGCATTTCTCTAGGACAGAACGTAGCTTCATATGACCCCACTTCTTCAAATTAGACCCAGAATGATACCCTGGCACGGACGCAATCAATCTGACCTAAAAGACACATTACAAAATCAGTCACTTGACTTGATTTTACAACGCAATACAAAGTCATTAAGTAGTTCTTGGACAACGATATAAAAGAATTTAAATTGATTGAGGGGCGTAAGTAAAGAATTTTAAGTCCCAAAATAATTCACGAACTCCATATTACATTGTTTATATGAGATATAATGAACTCAACCCCAAGCCAGTTTGCATAACAAATAACAATCCAAAAGATGACAAAGCAAGATCATATTATGAACAGAAGCAAATCAAATCAAGTGTAGCAGCTCTGTATATTAGCAGGCATTCAAAAAAAAAAAAAAAAAACTTGAAATAATCTAGAACCAAAAGGCTAAAAGGTTGAAATAGAGTCACTGTACCGCTGCGTTTCCGTAATCAAACTTCTTAAAGAAGGAATAATCGATTTTCAATCTACCAAGGGCTGGAAAATTGACAGAAAATTCAGGGAACTGAAAAAAAGTCACGGAAAGATATAGTCAGCAGCAGATATATTTTTATGATTGAATGAGAAATGTGAACAAGAGATTGAAAAAATGTTAAATACAAATGGGGGTAGGTCACACCGACCTCTATAAGGACCATGGGGATGGGGGAATAGGATACGGAAGAACAAATGAAAAACAAAGACCACTTTGATTTTACTCAATCATATGACTTGTTCACAGTTAACACATCTGATAATAAGTAAGAATAGCTTTAGGTCGCATACGTTCTTTTTGGCAAAGAAAGCAGGTACAATTGGATGTCTTGATTCATAGGTATGGTCGAGCACAGCACTGCTGAGAGGACAGACACCCACAAATTCAAAGATGCTAAGGTTGAAGCAAAAGCTCATTTTTTAAAGCGAAGTGTTATAAGGAGGTATATAAGATACTAGACTCAAAGGAAAAAGAAAAGGTTATAAGAAAGCTAAAACGAGTTGAAATACGTCTAACAAGACTTGGCAGAGCAGACCCAACCTGAGACCCAAATAGAACCTGAAAAGTGATGATCTATAGTTGACCCAAGACGGAAAGACCTGAAAATGACATCGTAGCCGACCCGAACTAGACAGACACAAATTCGATACAACCTGAACCAATCCAAATTGGCATGAACTGAACTATACCATAAAACAATGAAATTCCTCGTCACCGGACAAACATCCAAGTTCGTGTATAACACGTGTCCAAGAGCACAATGTTCCATTGCCATGAGAGCCAAGACACAGTGACATCGTCAATTTGTTCATAGACATGGACAAGAGCACACGACAATATTTAAATATTCGATTAAATTTTAAGTATAATATGGACTATTATTTATTTGAATAAACAAAGAATTGAAAATAAATTTCAATTGAAGATAAGAGTTGGAGTCCCTCACGAGGTTTCAAATTAAGTCTGAGCAAGACAGAGTACATAGAGTGTAATTTTAGCACAAACGAGATAACGAGAGGCCTCTAAAGCTAGAAGAGAAAGAACCGCTTCAAGTGGATGTTTCAAATACACTGGGTTCATATTTCAAAGTAGTGGAGACATCCAATCCAACATAATATGACCCATTGAACTAAGTATGGGTGGCAACTGGCAAATGGAGAGCGACTACAACAATATTATGTAATCGAGGAGTGCTCTTAAAGTTAAGTGGTAAGTTCTATCGAACGGCCATTAGACTGGCGCTACTAAATGCATCAGAATGAGAAGTATAAAAGTAGCGGAAACACAAATTCTTCCATGAATGAGTGGGCATACCTTGAAGGATAGAAGTCGAAACGAAGATATAAGAATGGGTTTATGAGTTGCAAATATTGAGGAAGAGATGAAAGAGAATCGTTCAAGATAGTTTGGGCATGAGCGAAGACCGGATATGAATGATTTGGACTTACAAGGAGGGCTAGGAAGAGCGAAGATGACTTGAAGGACATGAGAGGAAAAGGATATGAATGATCTAGACTTACAAATTGAGATGGTAGAAAATCATAATATACAAAAAAAAGGAATCCATATGGACAACCATTGGAGCAAATATTAAGGCCATAGCATTGTTATTCTGAAACTTGAAATGAAAAATTTATAGAGATAGTATGGTTCTTGGAGCAAATATTAAGGCCATAGCATTGTTATTCTGAAACTTGAAATGAAAAATTTATAGAGATAGTATGGTTCATTTAATCAAAATCCAAGGTAATAGATAGAGATAACAAGGTTGTGTCGAATCTAACTTGTGCTATGTACAAGTAACATAAATCCACTAAAAATGTACTTCTACTTAATTTATGGTTATATAGTATTCAATTTTTACAATCATTAACTTAAAATTCAAATTAATTTAGTTTGAAATAATTTACATAATTCAAGTATTAATTGATCCAAACATACCTGATCCAAGTTGATCCAAACTAATCTAAATGCAGTCTAACACCACTCAACATGACTCGACTATCAGACCCAAAATAGACCCAACTAATGGTGTTCAAAAAAAATACGACAATCCGACATTCACCTGACATTATAACCATATCCGACTTTAACCCGTCTTCAAAGTGAATTTGAAATTATGTAAAAATCAACGTAGATCACAAGACCCGATTTCAAACCAACCCAAAACGCTTAACTAAATCGACCCGATGACCTGAATAAACAATTCTAAACCCAACCCTTCGTACACAACCCCAATGCAAACCCAAACCCAACCCCTATGGAAATAGTATAATGAACATCAACATTTAACTCGAGATATTCTTTTTCCTGGACTAGTAGCGAGAAGAACTTTTCCAACCTAAATATTTCACTGTGTTGTAAAGTTCATTCCGCTTTCCTTTTGTCTATTTTTGGTGACATATTTTCCATGACCCCACCGCTTCTAAAACCACTCACACACATGGTCCATCCCTTCAAATATCAACCACTCACATGGTCCCTCCCTTCAATTTCCATCCACCTACATTGTACCCCCACAAAAACCATCAAACCCTACATGACCCCCTTTGTTTTCTCGTTCGTGGTCAATAAGAATGAACTAAGGTACATAGTGCAAAAACAAGGTTGCGCTACATCACCTCGGTCGCATTGTAAAGGATTTAAAAAAAATCACATTTTGGCCCTATCAAGGGATAACTCATGCTTTTGGCCGATAATTAGGTGTTACGATAGTCGCATCACTCCCGTGACCGCATCACTATTCCGTTACCGCAGGTCTGCATGATGCTTTGCAAGGAAAAATGAGAAAAAATCGGACAAGGATTTCAAGCAAATTAAGAAACAACCCAATTGCTTGATAGTCCGTTGTCCAAATTACACGTAAACTACAGATAAGTATTTATACAAGTTAAATAAATCATTCATGAAGCATGCTAAATGCACCAAACATCAATACCTTTAAAGCCTGAAGATAGTCAATAAGGTCACTTTCAAATGGGCATCCCTTGTTTGTCCCATTTTGATCTTTCCAAGGAAAATCTTGCATCCACAAGCCTTGACTTTTATTATTCCAATCAACATTAATCAAGTTCGCTGTGTGCACAATGACCCTCACTCCTCGAGAATACACAAGAAGCATAGCCTTTGAATGATGCGTCCCATATGAGATAGGCAAAGGTGGTTTATGCAAAATCCAGTTGCTAGGCTTGTTCCTCTACAAAATAATGATAGCTAACTGATTCAGAGTAAGACGGTCTATTAGAAACTTAAATTCAAGATCCAGAGTATGAATAAGATACTTGAGTTGAAGGATTAATCTATGCAACAAACCTTCATGTATTCAACAGTTCCATCACTTTCCCCATGTACAACTAGCACGTGAGGAACCTTTCTAAGCAATGGACAAGCTACAGTAGAAATCAAAAGATAGACGAAGTAAATAGTCAAGCTAAGATATACAACAGCCAAAACAAGTGTGTCCAAGGAATAAGGACTAATGCCATAATATTAACATTAAACCCAACCTGTAGATAAAGAAACATTTCGCTTAAATATGGGGATATACAAAAGCTAATTGGGTGACAAGTATAGTAAAAGCTGCAATTGCAATCATGACTGCAGTATGGTCATTTTACAGGTTCATTTTGCATTATAAATCGAATACAAAAACTTTTATTGTAACCAGAAATCAAGTTATTAAAAAATTTAAAATATGCAAATATACCATTGATTACCTCAACTTGTTATAACAAGTGGTTGTAAGCACGTACAACAGTAAGATGAGCCTAAATTACAATTTTCACTATGTCGAAATACAAGTGCCAGGTCACAGATTAGCAGCAGTGTAATTTTAAAATAAATCTTATGAACTGGTTATTCCAAAAGGCATGAATTGCTTAACCAATAACAATACTCAATTTCACAACAACATGAGGGCTTTTACGAATTTGATCTGTATATCAAAAAAAAGGAACATGCAGACTACAACACAACAGAGAATCTATTGTCACTGAAATGATGGGGAAGCTGAACTATTAGTCTATTACCCACCCTTCTTAAACCCCACACGAGATAGCTACCAAAAAAAAATAAAAGCTGTGGAAGAATGAATCTAATGAAACTCGTGAATTGTTGACTAAAGAATATAGAGAAGCAGAAACCAATCCAAAGTCACAGTTCTTTACACAGCATATGCTCTATTGATCCCATCCTAGTCCTACCTATAACAACATAAACTAATCACAAAGCATCTTGACGAATTATATAAGTCTTATCCTTCAAACAAGATAATTAAGAAAGTACACTGATGTTAACTTGTCGAAGCAATTACCAGATAGCAACCAGTCTACATCCACCATGTAATTCGAAAGTACAGCAACAAGCACATCCCCCTGTAGGTAATAACAATGATCAACTAATATTAGCTCAGAAAGAATATTATCCTACTTCATGATCCAGTCACTTGCATGCTAGGATACTGAAACAGTAGCAAAAATGAATTGTGAACTGATGTAGCTGAATAAATTTTCAAATGCTCCTCAATGCATAGAATGAAGGGAACAGCCCTTGTGAAGTAATTTTTTCCTGTCATGAGCCCATTCCGGGAAGTAAATCGTATGATGCAAGAAGCATGGTAGTCAAGTTTAATGAACAGAAGGAAAAATAATAGTACACTTTCATCTTACAATGAAGTTTTCCAAGTAGAAATCAGAAATATAAGAAATATTCAACTATTTTGTTTTACCAAATTCAAGTCTTTGAAGTGCTTCTCAAACCTCAAGGAAGGATGGTCGGCCACTGACTACTTCACTTATTTTCTAAGGTCTAAATTTTCACTCCTACTAAAGAGACACAGGATGCCAGAATTCTCTTCTTTTTTGTTTGTCCCTTGTAATACACGAACAGCATTCAATTCTTAAAGTGTTAATTGTTGAGTTGAACTAAATATTCCTTCCAAGTTATCAACATCTTTGAAAGATAATCTCACTAAAACATAGAAAATATTGAGGGCCTTTTTCCAAGGTTGACTTTATTTCTTCAACCATTGGAAAATAACGAAAATTCACACCAAAATGTTAAGCTTGATCATAAAAAATTCCAGAGATGGTACGGAATCCTTTAAACAGTGTAGTTAGCGCCAAAGGGATAGCAAGACAACATACAGAGATGCATGAAGTTCGCAATCAAATACTACCTCAATGACATCATCTATAGATACGCAGGAGGTGTTCGTCCATTCAGGCAACCCTCTCACTTTCATAAGGCGAAATGTTAAAGGCAGTTTATCATCAGCTACATGAAAATGGCCTAGCTGCTCCTCAATATTCTTGGAGACTGAAAGACTTTGCTCTTTTGATACAGCATTTGCATTATTTATACTTGGTTTTACTTGTCTCCCGCTTCCATGCTCAACCTGCTCATATAAGCAGAACAAAACAGCATGTAACAGGCAATCACTACATGGACGACATGATAAGTGCAAGTGGAAAAATTCAGAGATTGTTCACTATAGTATCTATCATATGCATAGATCAAGCTATTCCATGACAATTACTATTATGCCAAAGGGTCTGAAGACAGTAAAACCCAAGAAAACAAAGTCCAAAACATTATATTTGCTGACAAAAAAGCACTATGACACTATCTATTATTCAGAAGGGGGGGGGGAGTCAGAAACAAGCCAAAATTGATCAATCAAATGCCAAAACTTAAACTTA
This sequence comes from Amaranthus cruentus, assembly GCA_019425755.1. Lineage (NCBI taxonomy): Eukaryota > Viridiplantae > Streptophyta > Magnoliopsida > Caryophyllales > Amaranthaceae > Amaranthus > Amaranthus cruentus. The sequence goes on along the minus strand of CM033459.1, from coordinate 2,563,871 downwards.
AAAGTCCAAGAAAAAACAAATGGCCATAGCTTTCTTCCTTTCTTATTTAGATCAATGAAATTAAGAGCACAAATAAATAAAGTAGGAAAAATGAAGTATGCCAAAGAAAATAAATATTTTAGGTTTATATTCTATTTATCTTTCCCAAAGTAAAAATTATTTTTGCCTTTTGTCATTTTTTTTCCCAGCCACTAAGGCAAGGATAATGTGGCGGTAAACTTTCAACTGTCAAAGAAAATTAAAGAAATAACTTATCCACGTGAAGAAACTGAGAAACAAAGAAAGGAAGTGTACATGTATACTGAGTAACTTGTAGAAATTTGATTAGGAGGTAGTACCATTGAGTGTTCCACAGAGACCTGAGAGCTCAAATCTTCTCGTGCTCTCTTCCGACCAACTCCAAAATCCAAATTTTCATAACCACCTGTGTTCCCTTTGCTAACACCAGAATTTCTCTGACTACACAAAGCCACGTACTTGAAATAGTGACTCCCTGGAATCAACTCCAACACATCACCATTTTTTAAGGTAGCTATTTCTCCAGAATGAAGTATATTTCTCTGACCGCCAGAATTAATCACCACAGGATTCATTCCTTTCTGTCGTGACATTAATTAAAGATTCAAAGCTGATAAGAAACAATGTTGCTCAAACTATACACTTTTGATTAATTTATAGTACTAAACTAATGATGCCTAATCCTAACACAACAAGGATTCATCAAGACTCTAAGACATGCCATATTAGAAAAAAAAAAGTACATTAACAAAGTCCTTGAAAGTTGGAAATGACCGGAAAACATCACACATTAAAAACTTTCTCGAAGTCAAAAACGATTTATAAGAAATTTCTGTGTTGATACTTGATACCAAATATTGATTTCAATCAAGTGAGTACGCATCTATCATCAATAGCAACAAAATCTTTTCACTGAAATTTACTCATATGAGAGGCAAATTAATTATCAACTCTGTGCACAACAAACCAAAATTTATCCCGGCATTACAAAAATGATAGTAGTTTTTCCCATCCTAGAACGCAAAATTCTCAAAATATTGAAAAATAATTTAATCACAAAATAACACTTCAAATTTGACTCACAAGCAAAAACACGCGCAAAATGGAACATTATGCAAGCATGAAACAAACAAAAACTTGATAAAAATAAAAAGTTGAGAAATTTTACCACAAACAAATCAGCAGAGCCATCAGAAGATGAAGCAGACAGAATAATGTGCTTGCGACTTAGTCTCTTATCAGTAACTGAAACAATGTTACGCCCTATAACATTATCACCTTCATAAATAGGACATTCAGGCAACGACTTCTCCTTCTCCAATCTCTTATTCAACGGAACCAAAAATCCTACCTTCTCACAAAATTCAGACACAGAAAAATGTCAAAAGAGCATCAAAATTACGAGGAGATATAAGTTGAAAGAGAGAAGAGTAGAATTTGGAAATAGACCTGAGAAGACGCCATTGACAAAGCTTGAGATGCATGCGAATGGAGAGGAGAGAGTGAGAATGGAACCCTAGGAGAGAGAAAATAGAGCTAAAGAAGGTTCGAAAGGAGGAGAGAGAAAGTGGAGATTCCGTCGATCAAGAGTGCAATTTCCGATCGTCGAATTAACAGAAAGCTGCTGTTGGCGGTGGAAAAGCTATGTTAAAAAAAGAGTAACCAAATAGACTATGGTTGGGTTGTGTTGTGTTGTGTCATCAACCGTGTGCTCACTGTTCGTTACATTGTTATAATGTTTGCAGAAAACATAAAATATTTTACCTCGAAAAAAATATATAGATGAATTAGTAAGGAAATTCGAAAATCAAAGTTAAAAATCAAATTAAATGTAAGATTTATGAAAAACAAGAGTCGCTCTCTCTTCTTTCTCTATCTAGAACCCTCCGTTGCTGGGTGACACAAATTGCCTCGTCATGACAGGCAGACGATGAGGTCGACCGCCGAGAAAGAAGGGAACCCAAGCGTACTAGCTCAGATACCCATCCATTAGTTTCGTTACCAACAGCTGCAAGTTGGTATACGTTTCGAACTCCATGGATCTAAGGTTTAAAGTTTTGTAAACTGCAGTGTGAAATCGAAGACCTTTCTTCGTTGTAATGACCCAATCCAAAGGGTAAGTCTCATATCCTAGTAACCTGAAGCGTAAGTGAGGTAACTCCCTTGTCTTTGTTCATCAATTAGTGGCTTGCATTCTTGGGTCAATCGTCATATTTGGAGCAATTGGATAACCCTAATTCTCAATTGATGATTTGTTCATGGATGAGTTGAGTTAGCGGTTCAATCTCAATTTTCTGGGTATCTACCCAGTAGATCGTAGATCTGAAACTCGTAGTCTTGGTTCTGTTCTTGGTTCGAAGATCGAAGACACAAATCGAGCTGGAAATCGAAAATCAGGGCGTCACAAATCGTATGTTTTCAGCACCGTTTGTTTGTAATGGCTTGGTCCTGTTCTTGATTCGAGAATCGAAGCTTCTCTTCGATTTGTCTGATCCCCAATTCGGAATGGGTTGTCCATTTCACGGCATCCCTGAGTCAAATGAAAGGTACCCCTTTTTGTTTTGTTTCTTCAATGTTCTTGCATCATAGTTCAGCCCGAAACCTTTGCTTTGGGGTGGATAGATCTTATACGAGCATCAATCATACCTCCAAATCTGGTTGGGGATGCTTTATCTCGTGGGAGGCTTTTGGGCTTGGGTGAAGATCCATCTGGAAATCGAGGGGTAGCCATTTGAAGGTGTCCTTGATTTTCTTGTGACTCTGATCCCAATTTATGGGCTTCCCATACTCATGGTTCTTGAACTGAATTCCTTTTTGCAGTTAAGTATTTGAGGATAACACACTAGTGTTATTCCTTCTACCTCTAGTTAAAGTAATGGAGATACTCCAAGCCAGCGTTTTGGGTTCTAATTCCAATCCCTGGGTCCTTTGAATATCCCTGCTTGGGGGCACTGCCTACACGTTGAGGCGTAGCCAAAGCTGCTACATATTACAAATGTTGGTGATGCCTGATATGAGAGTCTTGACTCTACGACAAATCAAAGTTAGATGCGGCCTATGCTTGCTACTATCGGCGTGTTCATTATTAGCTACAATGGTTGTTGCTACACCGTACTTAGCTGATGAAATATTTGACGATCTCTGTTTTTGTCAATGTTATTGTTGGAATTACTTTTGTAATAGCTAGGTTAAATATTGTATTGGTCGATATTGATGTTTATGTTAGAATAGACTTCTGTATGGGTTTTGGATTCAATCTGGTTTGGTCCTAAGGAGTTGTGGAAGAGTTGGGGTGTCTAAGTCTTTTGAACCTAGGATGTAAAGCTTCGTTTCCCAAAAAAAAAAAAAAAAAAAAAAAGTTTAGCAAAATCAAAAAAATAGTGTATTATACTACTGATAAAGATTATAAATTTGTCACATAACTTTTGGTAAACTGATCACCCGGTACACATTTCATTATGATTTTCATTTATACTCCTATAGTCCTATCTAGTATCTATACACTAACTTGCTTATTTTTTAAACAAAAGTTTAAATATTCGTCAAAAAAAAGTTAGTTTAAACAGTGTATTGATATTATTCAATACTTCTATGGGAGTATAAAATCAGTAATTAAATGGAAAAGAATTAATATTGTGAAGACTTCGGCATGTCCATTGTCCACTCGCAAGTCGCAACTAAACTATAAAATAAAAAGTCGATCACATTCTCAGCATATTAAATGTCTGTATAGCGTGCTTGGATCAAAATCGAAAACCTAATTGTGTATAAATTGTAAATTATAGCCTATGTGTCCTTTGAGCCGTTCTACATTTCCTCAATGGAACAACCCTATATAGAAAACTGAATACATGCTCTAGATCTACACTCAAGAGTTACAACTGGCCAACTGGGTATAAATTTCATCAGTAAATGAAAAGAATTCATTTCAGCATATTGTGGAACAAAATTGTCATCAATGGTACAAAATCAGCTATCTTCGACGCTTTGATTCTCTCCGCATCTCCGATACGTAGCTCTCCATGTTCGGTTTTACCCACAGTTGTCTTTGAATAAGATCATCCTTGGTGGCTTCATCTATAGAAGAGCAACAGAAACTGTATTATTAAAGCGGCATATATGCGGAAAAACGTTACATTTAGGTGAGGCTTAAGCGATGTATGCAACTTTACCCTTGTAAAAACAAAGGGATTGTTTATGATTAACTTTTAGGGCATGCTTAGATTGGGTTTAAATATTAAAGGGAAAATAAAGTCAAACTAATAAAATGAATGCAAATAGAGATGCATTTGAAGTAGTTGAGATAGTTATGAAAAAGGTAAAATGAGCATTAAATAAAAATAATGAAGGAAAAAGAAGATGATTTTCCCTATTTTAGAGGTAATACATTCCTCAACCCTCCCCTAGGATAAATATTTACCCCACAAAATTGAGAGCTCCCTTCATTTTTCATTACTTTGCGACCATTCTTCTTCCACCTCTACAACAATCAACTTTCACAAATTTCTCATTTATCAACTTTGTTTTCTTAATTAACTTCTTTTACCCTTTAAATATTTACACTCAATCCAAGTATGCCCTTAGTAGGAAAATGGAGACTAAATGAAAGTGCCAATATCATCCCCGCCCCCTCCCCCAAATGTCATTCAATTAGCTATCACCTACAGGCTTCAGCTACACTCACTTAGGTGAGGCTTGAGCGATCTATGCAACTTTACCCTTGTAAAAACATAGGGGTGGTTTATGATTTCACAGTGAAGTTTGACTTTCGTAGGATAGCAACCAAACACCTCATCAGCTTATAGTACGTCATGTATAAGCTAGCAATAACTTACCTAGATTTCTCCAGGCATCTACAGACGCACCAAGTGATCTCTGTGTGAGGTAGGAGGCATCTTCCCAAGAATATGGAGCTTTCTTAACGTTATATCTCCACAACCAACAGCCATTCCATAAAAGAAGCTGCAGGACCAAATAATGTTGCAATCAAAAAAGTTAATAAAACAGTAAATTTAAAAGAAACCTTTGATTGATTCTATTCGCAAGCTGGATAGACATAGTCACATAGTTGACCTTGCTGAGGGTGTATGGCAGAAGTACAAAGCGAACACCAAGTAGGCCCCATACAGATGGCTTTTCAGCTCCCTTAATCTGCAACTCAAGTTCTTCACTCAGATCCTCCTGTATTTTCCTGCAATAAATTCCATTCTTATCATCATAGGTAAAACTTCATCAGAGCTATAAAAGCAAAAGGAATCGAACAGAATAAGGATGTACTCACTTATCCATCTTGTTATTCTTTTTCTTATTAGTTACTCCTCCTGAGCGTTCAAGCTCTAATGCCCGCAATTTATTTTTGTAAGCAGGTGTCTTCTTCACCATTTCTATAGCCTATCAAAAAGAGATCTATTAAGCAACAATGGAAAGTCGAAACATCATATACACAAAAAAATTTATTATGTAATAATGTAAACAAATTAATCATACACAACTAATGCTCCACGAAAAACATCACAACTTCTGACAAGGTTTGTGTTCTCTAAGGACAGTCGAAAGAAAATACATGGAAACAAAAATTATGAAATTAACTTCAAATCTCATTAAAAGAAATTGAAAATATCTTCTTGAACCCCGTGCAGACCAATAAAAGCTAGCGTAAAGAAAAATATTTGATTACATTACATTGCATTATTACATTACCCTTATGGGCTCCCACCTAGGTGACCACAGGTTTGATAGGTTGGATGTAACCTTACTATTGTAAAAACAAAAAGGTTGTTTCCGATTGACCCTTAATAGTAACTTCACATAAATAAGTGCACATGATTGTGTAACTTTTTTTTTTAGGAAAATTTACTTTTAAAAATCCGATCTTTTGTTTGTTCTCTTTTAAAAATCTCACTTTTTGCTTGTTCTCTTTTAAAAATTGATGAATTTTCAAATTTATCCGGTCACCGGTAAAAATGTTCTATGAAAGAAAACGGAGGCAAAAGGTCGGATTTTTAAAAAATAATCGAAAGGTGGGATTTTTAGAAGAAAACAAGCAAAAGGTCGGATTTTTAAGTAAATTTTCCTTTTTTTATGTAGTTTTTCATAATCCGAAACTAACAATAATTTTGTTAGTCATCGAGAATGGATACCAAGATGATATTTGGTTACTTTAAGAAAAACAATAATGGTTTTAATAAATCTTGAATAAAGACTGCATCTACAAGATTATTAAAAATCACTGGAGTGTGCATACAAATTTTGGATGCCTCATGACAGATATTGAGATATTTGATTAGGTAATTTAAGAACACTGTAGTAGATCAATAAATGTCTACTTAGACTTAGCATAAAGATAACACTAAGTAGACCTGAAAGCATTAGCATGATAAAAACTAATTACGTACCACAAAGAAATCTACATTCCATAGAATGTATACAATATGTTTTGCTTTTCAATTTTAAGTATTTACAGCATTGTCAAAGTTCTACAAAAAAAAGAAGGCTCAAACAAAATGAAACCAATTAAGCTACATTAAATTGAGCACTAAAAAGTACAATATATTATAACCAATGCAAATCACATCATCACAAATACCTGTGTGTACCTTGTCCACTGGTTTACATACTGAAATCCAGAGAGAATAAGAAGAAGACCAATAAGAACAGCACGGGGATCCTGTCATTCAAAAGTAGCACATCAAGTCTAATGTTACATACTACATAAAAATCCATTGAAAAAACTTAGCATCAGCAAATTGGTAAAGGAATGAAACGTGATTCTCACAGTTTTGTGACCATAATAAGCTCGATAGTATCTTGCTGTATTATAAAAGACCTAGAACAAGAAGTAAGTACATAGATTAGTATCATCATCATACTATATTATAAAACAGAAACCAACTAACCATGTGGCAAATTGGTTATTTTTAGTTTATTTTCAAAGAAGAAATAAAAAAGTAAAGTCAAAGATGTAAACATAGAAAAAGGAAAATAAAATATTAGCAAAACATTAGAAAAAAATTGGATTAATAATTATTTAACATTTTTATATTATGTTACAATATCAAAATATAAAATATGATCAATTGCACCTAATTATTCTATAATTATAAATATTTGTTCTTTATAACCATTATATTTTGTATCGTCATTACCATAAATTTTCTGACTGTTGTTGGTAATATAATTAAACATATAAAAAATTTTATCATATATATTTAACAAATTATCAAAAATATTTATTAGAAACTATATAGAATTTACAAAATTCATGCATGTGCACAATAATTTATCTAGTAAAATTATAATAAAATCATTATGTAGAAATACTATTTTCCATAAGCATGAAATAGCTGCAATTGAGCACAACCATAAGTGTGGAGAGACCAGATATGGCATAGCATTGTAATTCATAATTTTAGTTTACTAGAATTCCGTTGGCTACTTCTAAGTTTTAACCCTGTATGCATAGCAATACATGAGAGAGCATTGCAAATTTGCAATTCATAATTCAAGTTAACCAGTGAGCAAGTACTAGAAGTCCATGGCTACTTCTAAGTTTTAACCATGTGTGCATAACAATACACAATCTTGTGAACGCATATAATGTAATCATAAGAAACAGACAGAGCAAAACAGTGAGTCGTTGCATGTATTAGCCATATAGCTTTTCCACAACACGACTATCGACCATCATAAGATGACTTCAAGCATTAAATTTTGCACTTTATACTTTCAGAAATAGAATACTTCACAAATTACCTCTTCTGGATGTGCTATTGCATAATCATATTGTGAACGTGTTTCATCATCCTTCAAAATCTGCAGAGAGATGAAGGCAAGCACCAAAGTCATTCCGTCAGTATCACAGGTAATTAAAGGTAACAGAATCTTCAAAAGACGTATCATTCTTCCAGGGCCTTACACAAGCTCTCAATACCAGTTTCAGCAGCATTTAAAACTTAAAAATAAAGAAGACCAAACACAGAGAAAAGATAGCTATGACTTGTGAGCACCAAGGAAACTCAGTTTACCGCCCAAATAGCCGATAGAGCTTATATTAATAAAAATTATTGATTCTACTTCATCTTCATAAGGTCTCATGTTAAATTGAACCATTCATTTCTTCAAAAAAAAAGTTAATCTTCACCTATGCAAATTATAAAAAAAACAATCAAGTTTCTAAATAAAGCATTTTATGCTTGATTAACCTGCTACCAAAATAAATTCCGAATATATGCAAGTCGCTAGGCTACTATATTCAATTTTAAAAGCATAAACAAACAAGTAGCATGTTGAAATCGGCAGAGTGCTAACCGATGAAAAGGACTGTAACAATTCCTTTTCATAATTCCAAGACAACATATAGACTGAATTTAAGAATCTAAATGTGAAAGCATTTAGCATTAACAGAACATGTGTAGCACCGATTGATGTGTGATTTAATCCTAATATGAAATGTATGAAAGTGGCAAGCCTCCATATAACACAATCACTATTCTATTTCTACACAAATCAATCCTCCCCAGATTTGTTCAAGTTTAACCCCCATTAAACTTAACTCAGTAACTCTGATTCTTAAAAAAAAATAAAAAATTCTCTCCTCATATTTCCAAAGCCAGTATTCAATGTTATTAATTTTGGCTAGAGCCTACAATATTAACATACCAGAATATAGACTTAAGTTAATCAAGATGTTCTAGATCACACTCATTATATGTTGATTAGATCATACAACATAGGGAACCTTTGCAGGATAAACTAAAGAGAAGAGATGACAAGTGTATGCATTTGTTTTTTATTTTGTGCCTCAAACTTAGAAGCTAGTTTAAACACAATACTAAAAGCAACATGTGAATCAGTTCCACCTTCTTCATAATGTTCTTAGAAATGCCTCTAATGAAACAGCAATTGTAAAGCTCTCATTTTCTTGTAAGGTGAGCAAGCTTGAGCTGATTTCTTATTTGAATTCTAGTACTCTACTAAACCACTTATCTTTCATTTACTTTTTCAACTTCTCTCATGAATTTGTACCGCTCAAAACTTACATGGGAAAAGAAAGAGAGAGATAATTTGAACAACAAAGAGTTTAAACAAGAACAATGCAACAAGCTTACTTACGATCAAGTCTAAATTAGCTTTCGGCGTCTTTATTGATGAGTAGCGGTGACATGTAGAAGTTTAAATACAAGTTAAGATGGATATAAAGCGTTGTTTTCTTGAGAAAGTATAAACTAGCATAGAGACCAAAACTCTTCCAAAATTTATTAAAAAAAAAAAGAAAGAAAAAAAAAAGAAGAAGAAGAAGAAAAAAAGAAAAAAAAGTGCTTTGCAATTTACCATCTAATTCTTTGACTTCTGGAGTTAGATTTGCATCATTTTTTAATCTTCGATGACATAAAATTTCACAATCATTCATTCAGCCCTTACATAAAAAGCAAATACAATTAGTTTAGAAACCTAAATTCACCTCCTTCAACATAACTCTAGCTATATGACTTTCTAAGCATAAGTTTTAAACAACAAAGAGAATTTGAACCAACCAAGTTTCTCTTCTAGTCTTTACACCAACAATGGGCTCTGATCGAGACTACTTTGCTTCTATTCAATACATGAATTTGTCAAAGAACTAGGTGGGTAAAAAAGACTAATCCTTTTAGCTTCATTTGGGTTGCCATGAATGGCTAGTTTCTGTCTCATGAATGGAAGTACACTAAAGTAGATTCTATTTAGGATATGATGTAAAACAAATATCCATAAGGACTTATTAAAGGCAAATTAAAGGTATCCATTTCATAGTGCATGTTTGGACATTGTAGTTTGCACTTCCTTGTTGACTTCTCATCCCATGCCTTAAAAAAGCTTACTCTAGGGTAAAGTAAGGAATTTTCTAAAGTACTTCCAAGTTCCAACTGGAGCATTGTTACCTCTTGCAAAAAGTTTCACTCAAGTTTACACCTTTAAGTAAGAAAAAATTATCTTTCTTTCTAATAGTTCATTTCACTCCTATCAAATTAATCTTATATAGTCCCCCACTGCCCTTGAATCGTGGAAAATGATTCTAAAATTTCCCTCTTCCATCCACATGTGTTCTAATCCTTTTGAGAAATCCCCTCTTATTTTGCCTTACTCCCTCTAGATTCTCTCAAAAACTTTTGTGTGTGTGTGTTGGGGGGGGGACTCAACAAATTGAAAGAGTATTAACCACCCCTTTCTCACCACTCGTCATTGCAAACCAATATTTTTAGATCATCTCTAACGAGCCAAAAAACTTTATCCTCAAACCATTAAAAATCAGCAATAAGATTTAAACCTATCTGAGTCATCCCTGCCTCTAAAACAATGTTTCATTCTCCAATGTCCAACAACAGTATTTCAGCAACCAGAACGCGCGCACCTCCTCACACACAAGGACGCTGTATTATACACTACCAGGCAGCAAATGTGATTCTCTACCCAAAGAAACAATTACCCACAAAACTTAACTTTCCTAATTGCACTTGATATAAATCCTTCGCTGACACAGGAGAACTATTCAAAGAGTCAAATGACATAGCTTTTCCCCAACTAATAGACATTTAATGAGGAAAAACAATTAAAAAATAAAAACCTACCTTGGTAATCTAACACATCTTTTGGATTAGAACCTTCATATTTCAGAAATATACATTCCTGATCTAATGCATAACATATCAAGCTAAATCTAGCACAAAGGGAAAAAGAACAATCATCAATCATACCTCGTACGCGTTCGCAATCTTTACAAACAACTTTTTCGATTCAGGGTCCGGATTTTTGTCAGGATGACTACAATTAAAATTTAATAACAAGTCAGCTTTATTAGAACCAGATCGATGATGTAACAAAATCATTCATAATTATAAATAAAAAAACTAATTGAAACAATTACAACTGCAATTATACTCAACTGTTTCAAAGAAAGCTTGTAGTAAGCTTTCTTGATTTCCGAAGCATTCGCATTTTGAGAAACCCTAAAAATATGCACAAAAATCAGAAACCCAAAAACTCAATTCCAATTATCAATTTTGGAAAAGAAAATGGAAGGTGAGTAAAATACCCAAGCAAATCATAGCAATCATCTTCATCACAATAGATAGAGATCGACGGATGGATAAGAAGAAGTACATAAAAAGTAAATGTGATTGCGTACCACCGGATCATTCCCGGCGACGCCATTAAAGCAAAACAGGTGCTAGTAACAAAGAGCTTTCAACGTTTAAGTTCGGTTTGGTACGTAGTAGGTTGATTTATCAGAATAAGCCCAGTTAATAACTGGGCCTTGTTGATGATCTAACTCTTTATACAAAATCACAAATTCTTACTTGAAATCGTCTATAAAATAAACGTCTTAAATTTGGACTTCTTAATAAAAAAAAATATGCAATAAGATCCAAATAAAACTTATTTCAAATATAAGCGTCTGATACCCCAGAGCACAGGCCCGGGTCTGTTCGCACTTAGTAAGTGCGAACAGTAATAGATTGGTCAAAAAAATCAAGTGTCTGTTCGCACTTAGTAACTGCGAACATGTCAAACAGGGTCAACATGTTAATTTTAAGACCAGAGTTGTTCGCACTTAGTAAGTGCGAACAGACCGAAAACCTAAAACAGGTTGTTCGCTGTTAGTAACGCGAACAGCCTGTTTCAGTTTTTCAGTTTGTTCGCACTTACTAAGTGAGAACAGCCCCAACCTAAGGTTTGCGGATTACACGCTTAGTTTTGGAATAAGTTTGATTATGATCTTATTGTATGCTTTTTTTGATAAATAATCTTATTTATTTCAAATTTTCACAATTAAACTTCCTGCACAAAATTTGAAAAAAATGAGTTCAATACAAAAATTTTAAGAAAAAAGCTTTACACTTATTTTTCAAAATAAGCACTTATTAGTTTTATGTTAAAGTTTGGTTGTGTTTGTTGTTACCAACAACGAGCTATTACTTTAGCCAAGTCAACAAAATCAGCCAAAAAATAACAATCGCTCGCTATTACTAACAGCAGGCCATTAATAATCAAACTTTCCAAAGTCAACGGAAGTCAAAAAGTCAACAAAAGTCAACTCAATCGCCTTGTTAAGAGCTAGCGATTATTTGCCTAACTTTTTTTTACTCAATTTAAGCAATCGTTTGTTGTTAGAAATAATGAACATAACCATACCACGGGCTTGAATTGGGAGACAATAATATTTTCACAAGCTTATTTAGGGAAATGTTTTTTGAAGAGAAGCTTACTTTGTTTAAAGTTTCAGTTTGATTCTTCTTTCGTTCCTTAGAGAAGTTCTTTTTATTATTTTTAGGTTGTTTATTTGTTGTTCACATAAAGAATCTTTCTATTTATATTATAAATTTTAAACAAAATAATTTTTTTTATCCCCATTTTAATATTTTAATAATGTTTATTGTTGCCACATATCTTTCACTAACTTCACTTTAACATTGCCATTATCTGTTTCCCACTAACTTTGTAAAAATATTTTTTATTAATTGTGGTCCCTATATTTTTTTCATTAACTTTCTTTAGAATTTCTTTAATATTTATAGTCCACATTTTTCCTCTATCAAATTTATTATTCAAAAAATTAATATATAAACTATCCTAAGTATTCTAATTTTTCTTAATTTACATAAATATTTCTCGTGTAAACTTTATTAAAGAACGAAGGGAGTAAAAATTCTCAAAATAAGCTTTAAATGCTCCCAAAATAAGCTCATTCTCTAACAGTATCTTTCTACGTACAAGTTACAACGACTAATAAGTGGGAATGGAGATAGAATTTGAATGCTCCCATATAGCTTCTAATGTCTCCTCATCCTCAATTAGATAGGTTAAGAATTGTTCATTCATATCATACTTCAAATTTATATTTACACTATCTGCTGTTGAATCAATTTCAATCCTAGAACTTATATAAAGTTTTAACTCATTAAAATCCATATTTGAGTTGCATGCAAAGAATTTAAGTTTACCACCAAAATTTAATTTACGTATATATATATATATGATATATATATATATATATGATATATATATATATATTATATATATATATATATATATATATATATATATATATATATATATATAATATATATATATATATATATATATTATATATATACAT